>OW386285.2:250218318-250644778 GCA_936432065.2 Rutpela maculata
AAATGATCCAACAACATGGAGGGAAAATGAAAGTTATACCCGATGTTTCAATATTGTAAACAAAATTAAAGTTGTAAATGATGCCGCTGAGAGAGGAATCAAACTTATTACTGACTATAATGACATTTTAACAAAAAATGAAGACCAAAAACAGTTTTTATTCCAAGTTGTAAATGATTATAAATCACAGTTTCCAAATGTAAAAAAGAAACCCCGTCGCATGCTTTGGCCTAGTGCAAAAAATATTGTTTTTATTACTATATGTCTTGTAGATTTAGGATAATATTTGGTACTATGTATGAAAAAAACGTTTCATAATAAAATACACAAAGATAAAACGAGAGTTTTATTTCAAAAACTTCTAGTCTAGTTTTCTTAGACTACGAATTTACAGTAGTATGACACATGTCATAGTCACAACAGATAATGTCTTTGATATTTGTATGACTCGATTAGTCATTCTAAAGATAAATGTTGCTGATTAAAAAAAAAAAAACAATGCATCAACCAAAGAATGTAAATAATTCCATTTACTTTTATTATTGCATAATAATGCATTCTGCGGCACCCCTTGCCTTCAATTTGCCTCAATAATATTTTGAGGGGACTGTTTTTTCTTCAAATGGAACCATTTGCAGGGGTGAGAAATAAAAAAATTCGATTTCGAAAAAGATGGGCCACCCTAGTGTGACCGGATGGGACTATCTTGAATAAGTGAAAGGCTTTATTAACAAAGGAAAGTGTTGAAATAAAGTTTCATTTTATGTTAATTACTAAAGTTATTTTCATTCTCACCTTTTTAAATAATCCATATAGTATCTTTGTAGATCTAAGTTAAAATCTTTACAGTATTCCTGAATTAGCTTCACATCAACCAAATCTAAATTTATAAGTTGTTTCAGGCGAATATCAGAGTTCGCCTTGAAAAAACTATCGTAATGTATCTTATTACCTATGGAAAGCTTGAGTTTATTCCACCACTTGCATGTAACAACATTAAAAACGAGAACCTCTTTGCCTGAAGTAACTCCATGGTAGTTAAAAATTTTTATACCAACAGATGCAATGTCACGAAACTTATTAGGTTGACGTTTATAACATTTCAAGTACTGCTCAATATATTTGATGTAATCCTTTGGACTTGCTAGAAGTAGATTTTCAAACAAAAATAAATCAATATATTTTGAAGAAACTACCACATGCAAAAGTTGTGGTATACATTTTTTACTAATTATTAAGTTAAGCAGTGTAATAATTTCTGAATCTAAGGTTTCTGCATATCTTAAACCATTTTGTAATGTTACAATTAATTTATAAGCTGTTAGATGTTGACCTTCAGCACATAAACCATTTATTATCTCTGGTAATAATTGTATTGCTTGTAAAAGTTGCTCCTAAAAATCAAAAGAAAAATGATTGTAACGAAACTATTTTCTGTCTATAGTCTGTTTCTTATTGAGAGAGAGTAATAATGCTCATTAATAATAACGCAAAATATAGTTCGTGTGATAGGCAATAAAATTTTTTATAAGGAGTTATCGTGGTCATTGCATGAGTAATAATACATTTATAGACTAAAGGGTAAAGGGATAAAATGCACCAATACATATGAACGAAAAATATAATTGACTGATTGATTTAATTTATCAGATCAAGGTAGACATTGCTGCCACTCCCGGGAACACATCCCAGACCGGCTATGTCTACGCTTTGTTTTTTGCCAGCAGCGAGAACCACATGCTGCATGGTACAGAAATATAAGGTGTTTGCGAGATGTGTTCAGCATTGCATCGTGATATGGAGTGTTTTTTCTGTTTCTGTTTTTGCCGCTTTTTCTGTTTTTGCTTCTAGAGTTTCCCTTCTTCAAAGTCTTCTATTTTCTCCATTTCTGATTCTGGCAGCATTCAATTGGGCATTTCAATTGGGTTGTTGCACTAAGTTAAAATCTTAGGAGAGCCTGTGTTAAGCAATAACACAGAAAATCATTAGAAACATGCAGAAATTGAAAATAAAGTCTTATAACATAACAATATCAATAATCATAAAAATACATGCATTTAAAATGGAGATGAAATTATAACGGTAGTCTGCAGAAAAGTTAGTTATAAAATGACGAAAAAGGAGTACTAATTTAGAAACTCGTTGGTAGCGATGGAGAAAAAAGAGAATAACGTCAGTTGAATCTGACATTATATTTAATGCCAAATTCATAGGTTATAATCAGGGACCGAAACCGAAACCTACACCATACTTACGACTTTAAAGTTCAATTGGTTGAAATCAAAGATTCAAATCTTTAAACCATGATGTAGAAATAACAAATTGTATGGTGAAAAAAATCGATTCGACCATTAAAAAGATTATATGAGGTAAAAGGCAAGTAAAAAGCCAGAAACCGGAATTGAAACCGAAAACCACACCGTAATTACTAATTTTTTCTAACAGAAACCAAATTGCCGGGAATCTGTAAACCGAAACCATAACCGAGAACCGATTTATCGCTGCCTTGACAACCGAAATCGTAAATGAAAACCAAATTGTCGCTGCTATGAAAACTGAAAATGGTATACGTTATTTAACCCTAACCGAAATTAATTTTGGTTTCGGTCCCTGGTTATAATTTGGTATAATTTAACAGCATTCAGTTATGGATATCTATAGAAGTACAGGTGGTGTTTCCTGCCGCACTGTGTAATAATACCACCAATTCACCAGAAAAACTGTTCCAATAATGAATGCTAAACTTAAAAATGAACGAGTCAAAGCCATCAGACAAGAACCAAGTTTTTTTTTATTGTGGAGATCATTTCAATGTCGAGGAAAAGAAAAGTTGAAATGAGTATAATTGATTTCAAAAAAGTAGTACAAATCTTAGATAAGAAAATGGCCTTTTTTTAGTTTTCTAAATTGTTCTTTTGATAGTAAATTATTGAAATTAACTTGATGGAAATATAGATGTCAGTCAGGTGTAAATTACATAAATTAATACTGATATGTTGATAAAAATTTTAAAAAATTCTGGGAATAATAAGTTCAATGATATCAAATGGACATTGGATGAGATTACCAAAGGACATGGCCCAATTTTAAGGTATTTTTGGCCCTCAGTAGAAAATTTTGAAATTTTAACATATTATAGTTTATATTCAAGCAAGTAATTTTATCATTGAAAGAAAGTCCTAAGTGTACAGGGTGTATCTGAAAAATTAAGTTAAAAATAGTGATTTTAAGATATCGTATATTTATTACTCGCGTCAGAAATAAAAACTAATAACTATTTCATTGGTAAAAAATATTTTTTGACCCAATACTTGTCGAGATACAGCAGTTCAAAAACGGAACAAACTCAAAATGTAAAAAAATCGAGTAAAATTCAGGTTTTTGCTTCATAACTTTTATTTTTCAACATATATCTATGTATACTATACATACTATGTATAGCCCTGGTCCATCTAGCGTGTTCACATTGAAGTCTGCATTGTCAAATATAAACTGGCTGATTCAACAATAATGGCTTTTTTTGCCTACAGCCTCTTCATAGCTAGCTGAAAACCCCAATGTAGCCAGGAGGTTAAGAAGAAGCTTGGACCCAAACTTCTTGTATACATACGTGGCCCAATCATAATGGGAAACAGGAATGATTTTGCACGCACGGCTAGCATAATGGCATGTGCTAGAGCAAGATATCTTTTCTGCCATGATTCCAGCGAACCCCATTTATTCGGCAAAATGATTCTATGCAGAAGGAGAAACAGTGTTTCTGGGACAAAATTATGAGAACCAACAAAAAAATTATCAATGGGAGGGTAGAGAGCAGTGTTGAAAATTTTTGAGCGGATATCTTCTAAAATAATTTTTCCTGCAGTTTTCATGATTCGAAATCTTTCTGCCCATTTTTTCGTTTGAGTACCAGCTGTCAGATAAAATGTTATGACCAGTGTTTTTGAAACTCACCACAGTTGCTCTGTTGGCTGAATCACTTATGATTATGTCGCCATTATACTTCTCCTCCAAACGCCGTTTCAAAGTTTTCACTTGTGGACGAGAATCTTCAGGTACCTGATCGAGCAACTGTCCAATAGAAAACTGGCATTCGTCATTATTCTCCTCGAGAAACTTGAATATAATTTCCATGCCTTGATCATAGTTGAGATTACTAGAACGTCCAGGCCTTTTTTGGACACGTGGAGGCATTTTGTAAAAATTTATAATACACTTGTAGTGGTATTCAGCGTTAACTGCAACTAGATCTGTTTTGAAACTATCCAGCATGGTTAAACGTTCTTCAATTTTCCGCCCCCATTCATCACCTCGCTCTTTTGCATTAATCAAAATCGTGTTTGCTACATCTGTGAGCATCACTTTTACCATTGGATTGCATCTTTCAACATTTAACCTGGCCTGTTTTTGTCTGTATTTTTCAGCAACTTCTTCCTCGCATAGGAAGCATCTGTTGTTGAAATCAAATGATGGCCTCCCTGAGCGGGTTGGTTTGGGGGCAGTTGTTCACGACGTATAGAGGCCAAAATCAACTTTTCGTTGTTGTACTTTTTCTGGCAAGCCATGTGAACTGTTATTTCCTCCAATCCTTCAAGTAACTGTTGATTTTGAGGCTTGTTGGGTTTAATACTGGAAGTAATAAACATAGCTCTTCCTAACAACAATTACTTCATGTTCTGTTAAACTTTCCTCGCAAATGAAACACAGATGCGCTGCGGGGGACGCCATATCAACTCTAAAACAACGAAGAAAATAGTTATAAATAGGAAGGAAGAGGGGGGTTCAGGAATATACATAGTATGTATAGTATACATAGATATATATTGAAAAATAAAAGTTATGAAGCAAAAACCTGAATTTTACTCGTTTTTCTTACATTTTGAGAACTTTGTTCCATCTTTGAACTGCTGTATCTCGGTAAGTATTGGGTCAAAAAATATTTTTTACCAATGAAAATGGAAGGAAATTTAATGCTCTACGACTTTTATTTGGACGACTTTCTCGAAAAAAGCATGGTCTAGAGGATATAAGCGAAAAACCGAAAAAAGTCCGAACATTTCGAGATTTTTGCCCCCTCCAAGTTTCCACAAGCTCCTCGAGATCGAAAACTTCGATTACACACCCCACACCATTCCCAAACAATTTCCCAAAATTTCATTAACCTCGGAATTGCGTCCAAGTAACTCCCCTCATATTTACTTGCCGACTGGAACCAACATAAATTGTCCAATCAACTTTCGGCAGATTTTCTGCACTTCCTTTAGAAAATCCTGGCTCCATTTTCTTCCACTATTATACAGAAACAAAACAAAACACAATTCGTAACGGAATATACGGAACATAAACCCAAAACAAAGCGTAAACAATAAACAAGTATCAATTGTGGTGTGATGTTAGTGGCTATTTTATTAATTCTGTATATCCTGCTGATTGGAAAATAGCACAAGTAGTACCACTTCCCAAAATCGATTTGCCTTTAAATTATAATGATTTAAGACCCATTAGTATTTTACCAGTACTGTCAAAAATCTTAGAATATATTATTAAATCGCAGCTTGTCGATCATTTAGAAACAAATAACATTTTACCAGATACCCAGTCTGGGTTTAGAAAAGGTCACAGTTGTACAACTGCTCTTTTAAATGTCACTGATAATATTTTAACTGCGACCGATGCTGGTAAATGTACAGTGTTGGTGTTGCTGGATTATTCCAAGGCATTTGATACTCTGGAACACAATGATTATTAATTATATTAAAACACATTGGATTAGATGAAAAATCAGTATCCTTTTTTAAGAGTTATTTAAATGCTAGAAAACAAAAAGTGGTGCTGAATGGTCAGTCTTCTGATTTTTTAGATGTGTCACGGGGTGTACCACAAGGGTCAGTGTTAGGTCCCATTTTATATACAGTGTACATGCCATCGCTACCTAGATTCATACAAAGATGTAATGTGCAAATGTATGCAGATGATACGCAGGTATTATATTCCTTTTTTCCAGATGAAATACAAAATAGCTGTGACATTGTAAATTCGGATTTAGAAATTATTTACAAGGTATCATTAGAACATTTTTTACATCTAAATCCAAATAAGTGTATTGCTATGTTTTTTGGTAGAGCTGTTGACAGAGAGAGATTATCTCAACATGTTCATCTAGTAATTAATGGAACTCACTTGCCGCTCAAAGGAGAAGCAAAAGATTTAGGTTTAATAATTGATACTACACTTAGATTTGAGAAACACATTTCACTTTCTATCAAAAGAGCTGTTTCTAGGTTAAAAATGTTGTACAGCTTCCGCGATGTTTTAAATATCGAAATAAAAACTATGCTATGCGATACTCTTATTTTGTCGATTTTTAATTATTGTGATTCTGTGTATGGACCCTGCTTATCTGCTGCTACTACACAGCGGATACAAAAAATTCAAAATTATTGCCTTAGATTCATCTATGGGATCAGAAGACACCATTCTGTAAGTCACAAGTTCTTGGTAACTAACTGGCTGAAACAGCGACGAATTTTACACTGTTGTACATTGTATCATAAAATCATAATTTCTAACAGTCCCTCTTATTTGTTTAGAAAGATTACATTTCGCACTGACGTGCACAATTTAAATTTAAGAGATAAGGGTATACTGACACCTCCAATTCATAAAATGGCACTTTTTAAAAGGTCTTTTACATTTAGTATATATAAATTGTATAACTCACTTTCCCCTCTACTGAAATATGCACAGGTTTCACTTTTGCCAAACATTTTAAAAAACATCTTCTGATTCAGCCGTTTACATAAAAAAGTAGTAATTAATTTTTTTTTTCCCTTTTCTTCCAAATAATTCAGTTTATATGGACAAAGGTATTTTTTTTTTCTCATGTTAACCATTGTACAAATAATTCAAATATGTTTGATGTTGCCATCTATCTATTAGCAGGTTGAGTGCAAGACCAGCTGATCTGACATTTCTGTTTTTTCAGCTAAACTCCGCCTTTTCAATAATTAAAATATTATCATTCATATGTACACTAATTTGATATGTGAATAAAGATTATTATTATTATTATTATTAGGCGTTCTGGCAAATGCTGCCAACGTAAGTCCAGGATGTGTGACGTCACTCAGTCTCAAGGTCAAATGAGTGTTCAAATTGCCGTAATAAATGTTTATTTTTTTATTAAACACTGTGAGATTTATATTTGAAACAGAGTTGCCCAAGGTGAATATCTATCAGTTAGCTTTCAAATAAACATATTTGTTTTGAGACTTAAGAATTTGGTGAAAAGGCCCAGTCAGTATAATATGTTACCATACCACATATTACGGTATCATTCAGGGCATTGAAATCTACAAATTCTCAAAGTTTCAAAACTCCCGCACTTATTCGGATAAGAATCTACCTATCGACTGTACTATCTGCACGTGATGCCATAACTAGCCTCTAATATACAGGGTGTCCCGGTACTATGGGGCAATACTTCGGAAACATATAGTTTGGGTCAAAATAACACTAAAAGTACCTATAACTTTTTTTCTACGGAGATATTACCTTTTAAAGGTTACATATTCAAGAAGGTTTTTTGACTATTACTTTCAAACCGTTCAATCGATTTTAATAAAATTTGGACTGTGTACATATTAAATGAGTATCTTTATTCCAGACATATGGCGCCCTTCGTATCTTGTCTAGGAAGCCTAAACCCTAAACCCCTAAATTTTGACATAAATTAATTTTTGAAAATTAAGGCCACATTTTTAAATTCCTTAAACAAATTTCTAAAAAAAGATATTCTTGTTTGACATCGATATAGCGATCCGTTTTTGAGAAAAAATAATTTTACTGATAAGGGACAAAGACTGACATTTCGTCAACACATAACTACATACTACAACTACAATACACACATAACTACAATAACTACATAACTAAAATAAATGTTCGGTGTGAGCCCCCTGTACATTCTCGTAAGCGAGATAAGTTAAGTAAATTTCTGGGCGTACATCTAGACGGAACATTGAAATGGAATGAACATATAAATACTGTTTCAAAAAAATTAGTTCTAACATATTTGTACTCCGCAACTTAGCAAACTTTATTTCACCAACACTGTACGGACTGCATATTTCGCTCTCTGTCACTCACATGTCACCTATGCCATTATAGCTTGGGGACATGCTGCAGATCGCGAACGTATTTTCAGGTTGCAAAGAAAGGCAGTGAGGATATTGGATAAGTTGAACTATAAGGAAGACTGCAGAAGTTCCTTTGTGAAACATAAAATATTAACATTTCCATCTGTTTATGTATTAGAGAACTTATTGCATATTAAGAAAAATGAGGGTACTTATGAAGTAAATCAGGACATCCACGACCACGATACTAGGGGAAAAGAAAATTTAGTTGTAAAATACTGTCGCTTAAAGAGGATTCAAAATGGACCGAACTATTGGGCCATAAAATTTTACAATAAATTGCCTATATTTATTAGAGAATTGCCGCTTACACCTTTCAAGCATAGGATGAAAACGTTTCTTATTGAAAACGCATTCTTCAGTTATGAGGAATTTCTAAATTGTAATATTGACCTGATCTGATTAAAAAAAAAAAAGAATAATATGTATATGTGTATACATGCATTTAGATTTAGTCTGTATGTCTGTTTGTCTTTTACCGAATTTTATTATAGAATTGAATTAAAATTTTTCTACTGTGTTGACTTGTGTAACAGTGGCGGCTGGTGAAATTTCAATATTTTTTTTCTCGTCTATGGCGCATGGGATCCATATGAAATTTAGGAAATAACATCTAAAGAAGCACTTCTCTTCTAATGACCCCTAAAAAATTTTGAAAAAGCAGTTTGCGAAAAAATTTTTGAAAATTCATTAGCCTCCCCTGGGTCTAGGGACTCCCGTTTATTTTTATTTTTTTTTTGTCATATGCATTTGACTTTTCATAAAAATACAACAATAGATTTTGAAGTTTGTGAAAATATTTTCATTACTAACTGAAATACAATGAACTGAAATTTTGTAATTTACAATTGAACAAATTACAATATTTCAATTCGTTGTATCTCAGTTAGTAATGAAAATATTTTCATAAACTCCAAAATCCGTTATTGTATTTTTACGAAAAGTCAAATGCATATGACAAAAAAAAATAAAAATAAACAGGAGCTCCTAGACCCAGGGGAGGCTAACGAATTTTCAAAAATTTTTTCGCAAACTGCTTTTTCAATTTTTTTTAGGGGTCATTAGAGAAGTGCTTCTCTAGATGTTATTTCCCAAATTTCGTATGGGTCCCATGCGCCATAGACGAGAAAAAAAATATTGAAATTTCACCAGCCGCCGCTGTTGTGTAAATACATTATATTGTGTAAATAACATCAATAAATTATCTCATCTTATCTTAAGTTGAATCGCTGAACCTGAAATAGCATTCCAGGATTGTTCCAAATGGCTTCACATTGGGTAGTGATTCTTTGTAACATCTTTTCCCTTGTGTGTACTGGTGTTTTAAACACTAAATTTTTGAGATGACCCCAAAAAAAATCTAATAGGTTTAGAGGAGAACGAAGAGGCCACAGTACTGGACCTCCTCGGCCAATCCATCCGTGGGGAAATTTTTGATCTAAATATTCCCTGACTGTGATGCTGAAATGAAGAGGAGCTCCATTATTCATGTACATCATGTTTCTTATAGTTGCTAATGGCACATCTTCCAATAAACCACCTAGATTTTCTTGTAGAAACCTTAAGTAATTTTCCCCATTTAACCGATTTTCCAAAACAAATGGAATAAAGATACTCATTTAATATGTACACAGTTCAAATTTTATTAAAATCGATAGAACGGTTTGGAAGTAATGGGCAAAAAACATTCTTGAATATATAACCTTTAAAGGATAATATTTCCGGAGCGCCCTAAGAAAAAAAATTATAGTGTTATTTTGACTCAAACTATACGTTCCCGAAGTATTGCCCCATAGTGCCGGGACACCATGTATATTTTTAAAGATTTCCAAAGCATTATGTCGCTATTATGAAAATTTTTGCTTGGTTCCCATACTTTCTACTAAAATTTTGTTAAATGTAGAGTAATGTTTATGAAGTTTTAAATACTCTGTGTACTAATAAAATAAGATGCTTTGGTGGGTTAAAAATCCAACTTATAATTAGAGGTCCATTTTTATTAATCAACAATATTCAACAATCATTTGCGAGCATTTTTAAGTGTTCTTTGAGAGTCAGTTCGTCAGTATGGATTCAAGGTAAAAACATAGATGTTAGATCACGATTCACATGAGTGACTTTTTAAAAAGGATTTATTTATTTAATGGAGCCAACGTTGGCTCTTGGAGAAGGAATTAGAATAATAAATTAGAAGTGTTGCATTCTAACTGAGTTTAATAACTGATTCAACAAAGCGTGTTTAGTCATATTTATAACATACAGAACTTGAGTAAGCAAAATATATAACAAAGGAATTGCAGTTCTGCAGTCTGCACAAGTTATGAGAAACAAAGGTGTAATATGATATCTTGAAGATAAGCAATTAATAAGAGAAGTCGTTATCATGTAATATGATATGCCTGTGAAGGTTTGTTATGACTAAGTCTTGGTAATAAGCGTATAATTTTATATAACAACTTCCCCCTTAATGAAAAAGTTGATGTTATGCAGCAACTTTTGAAATATGTTAAAACGTTAAATGAATATAATGCAAAAATGAATTAAAACAATGTTGAATGAATACAAAGCAAAATAATAAAATAATGTAAAAGTTAAAATTGGTAAGCGATAATAAAACATTACATAACGTAATAAGGATAAAATACAATAGTCTAAATTAATAGACAAGGGTAAAACTCCACATATGAAAGTCTATGTTAACTCGATGTCCTCTTCTTCTTGAGGTCTAATACCGGGTCGCTTTCTTGGAGGGATCAGTCTAGGAAATTTGGTAAATACTCTGCTTCGCTCTGAAGGAGATTGGATTCGCAATGCTCCACATCTTCTTCTTCTGCATTTACAAGTTATGTAAAGTAGAACTAATAGGATGATGAGAGTGATTATGAAGTATGTGAACCAAGATACATGTTTGGTCACAAAAGGTTCGTTTATGAGGTCATCTAGGTCTGTGGAATATTGCTCTAGTTTGTTTTTAGCAATATCTAAATCTTCTACGTCGAGACTGTTTAATTTAAGCGGTTTTAATTTTGGAATTTCGATTTTGTCAGGCATGTGATTGCAGCATTCAAAAGGAATTTGGATTGGATGTGAATTGTCCTTAATTTCGGAAAAGTCTTTAGCACTGGCTTGTATTCGAGTAATGCCTGCATAGGCGTAACACCCTGGTTGTAGTTTTATGATGGAATTTTTGTTAATTAGCTCTGTTATGGATTCTCTCTTCGGGCAGTTGATGGTAATGTGAAGTGGTTCGAATTTAATTACTAGCCATGTGTTGTCTTCAAGTTCTTGGACGTTGTATCCTTGACTAATGATGAAGAAAGTTTGACAATTTTCTGGGAGTTTCGGCAATGGTTTTAATATTCTAGCTTCACAAATGGCATTTTGGTCGATAGGATATGCAAACAGGTTCGAACATAGTTTGGTTCCAAAATAAAGTGGTTTGCATTCTTTCAAATTTTGTATAGGTACGTACATTAAAGAATCATCGTCTCTCGTGATAAACTTTTGTGAAATAGATAAAAAGTGATGTAGACCAGTTCTGTTATCAAGTATAGGTATAGGGTACAGACGAAAGGTGTTGTAATTTTGAGGTTCAATGAGAGGTATTGTTAAAACAAATATTAAGTTAGAATCTAGTTGAAAAGCTTTTAGTTCAATAATATCCAGATATTGAGCAACTGCTGATAGTTTAATTGGAAGAGGTAAATTCTTCCTTCGCAAACTCTGTGAAATCTCTTGTAACGCCTTTACTAAGTGATCAGGTGTTATGATTGATGAATGAATAATTCCTAATCTGGCAAATGTTATTGAATTTAAAATATCGTTTAGATTGTCTTCGATATACAAATAGCTGGCCATTAGTTGTTCGGAAATGTATAGAAATTTTAGTTTTATTTCGGCAGCTTGGATCGTTTGAGTCATGGTTTGAATTGTGTGCTCGATTTCTTTGATATCTTTGTTAAATGTTTCCTCATCAATTTGTAATTTTTGTATAGTTGAGTTGAAATTTTTGATAACAGAAGTTGTAACTGAGATTTGATTTTTGATTAAGTTTTCTAATTGATGTTCGTCATTATTTAATTTATTTATACAGTTAGTGTAGTACTCGCCATCTTCGGCGTCTAAGTTTCCGGTGATTGATTTGAATATTGTTCCGAAACCGTTAAGTATTCCACGTTTATATCTCTTTGTGTCTGAGAAGACTTCGTCAAATTTCGTTTTTATCGAACTAGCTATTTGCATTAAAAGGTTAAACTCTGTTTTAACTTCGCTTCTAAACAGGATTGATTTTTGGTCAGCACCATCGAGGGTGTTCAAGATTCTGTCTAAATTATTTTGATTTTTGTCAAAAGCTAGTGTAAGAGATGAAATATTTTTATGCACTAGCAGAGTCCATTTGTCATTTGTCACCACGATGTCCGTGTCTTGGTGATAGTATACACCAACAGTGTTATTGATCGGGGTAATTTTGTATTGACAGAGTGCTGATCCGAACAGCAGGAGAAACCTGAAAATAAATTTAATTTTCAGTATATGGTTTCATTCTATCAAAATTTACTTTAGTTTCTTGTTTCGTTTCGAGATTTAATAGGGTAGAAGAATTTCGAAAAATTTCTTTTATTTTAAAGGGACCGTTAAATTTATTTTGTAGTTTGTTCTTAATTTGTGATTCTCTTACATAGACTAAGTCACCTATTTTGTACTCAGATCGTTTCTGGGGAACATTTCTGTCAAAGTGAACTTTCGCTTTCTCCTTTTGTGCTTGTGTTCGATTGCGGGCGATTTCATAATAGTGAGATATTCTATTGTTTAGATCTCTAACGTATTTAGTTATTAATTCTTTTTGGTTATATAAGGTTTCGGGTGGTCTGTTGGATGTATGTCCAAATACAAGTTCGTATGGGGTGAAACCGTGTGTTTTATTTACCGAATTGTTATAGCATATTACCGCATATGGTAAAATTGTGAAAGGATGTTCGTTCGGATTCTCGGTTTTATGAATTCTTATCATTTCAGCTAAAGTAGCATGAAATCTTTCTATGGATCCGTTCGATTGGGGATATCCTACGCTTGAATATGTTAATTTTATGTCGTAGAGGGTACAGAGATCTTTGAGCAAACGGTTGTCAAATTCGCCACCGTAATCGCAATGGATTCTCAATGGGGTACCATAATGTTGAAAGTATAACAACAAAGTATTTACGACAGATTTTGCGGATTTGTCTGGGACTGCATAGGCTTGCGTGAATTTAGTTAATTCGTCGCGAATGGTTAAAGCGTAATTTCGAGTGGGGAATTCAAATAAATCGATATTAATTCTTTCGAAAGGTGTTCTTGGAGTTTCCGTGATTACTAGAGGGTTATTTAGATTTTTCCGGCATACTTTAGTTTTTTGGCACGTTTCGCAGTTTTTTATAAAGTTTTCGACGTCTTTAGTTAAACCTTGCCAAGTGTATTTTTCTCTAATTCTTCGAATCGTTTCATTTATTCCGCGGTGTAGATTATTTTTACCAAAATGATTTATAATAATAATAATAATATACATTTATTCATCTTTAAAAATTGCACAATACAAATTATCCAATATAATTGGAATTTCATCTTCTTCGGCAGTTCTGACGATATCTTGACAAATTACTACTTTTAAGTCTTTTTCCGCAAAAATGAATGATAGGATTTCAAGTATGGGGAGGTCTAAATTATTTTCGACAAAGTATGTCTTAGAGAGATCTAGAACATCTTGATTTTTAAATAGTACCAAAAATAAATGCTCGATTACAGATTCAATATTGAAGGGTAGAGGGATGATAAAATATCTCCTATGTCTGACCGTCTTGCTTGATACAATATTGATTTTATCGTTATGAAATTCGGGATTTTCTTCGAATATGTCCTCGATAATTTTATGATGGAGGTCTTGTAAGTTATTTTGTTGGAAGAAAGTTATAATATCTTTGTGTTCTCGGTATAAGAGTTGTTTGTTTGATGCTTTGATTTTTGAATAGTCTATTAAAGATGTTGTTTTATATAAGTTGGCGAAAGTTTCAAATTCTTGGGAAATTTGTTCGTTAGTGATTTCATTATTATCGTCTAGGTTTTCGTCGTCGTCTGACTCTTCGTCATTCGCGGCTAGAACCTTTGAATAGAATTTGGAACATTCGGAAAAATGATTAATTTTGATTCTGGAAAGTGCGTCCGCGTTCTTATTGATTTTGCCGAGTTTATAAATTATTTCGTAATCGTACTCTTCTAATTTGAGTCGCCAACGGGCAAGTCTACTTCCTGGGTCTTTTATAGAGAATAACCAGACCACCAGAGTGGTCTGTGGTCGGTTACAAGCTTGAACTTTCTACCGTACAGATAGGGTCTAAAGTGCTTTACACTCCATACTATCGATAAAAGCTCGCGTTCAATCGTTGAATACTTAGTTTCTGCACTGCACAAGGTTCTAGAAGCATAGGCAATGGGTAAATCTTTGCCAATAGGCCCCTGGCTCAGCACCGAGCCGACGGCAAATGCGCTCGCATCAGTGGTTAAGACGAAAGGTTCATCAAAGTTAGGGTAGATTAATAACGGAGTTGTCGTTAATGTTTGTTTCAAATTTTGAAAAGAATTTATACAATCATTGTCGAAGAGAAATGGGCTTGGTAATCTTGGAGAAATTGGGGATAAAGCGCCTGTAATATCCGGCTAAGCCTAGAAATGATTTAATTTCTTTTTGGTTTTTTGGTTGAGGGAAATTTAGAATAGCGTCAACTTTCGAAGGATTTGGTTTCACGCCGTCTTTCGTAATGAGATGTCCTAAATAAGCGACTTCCTTGAGGTGGAACTTGCATTTATCAGGTTGAATTTTGAGATTGGCTTTCTGTAATCTTTTGAATACTTCTGTTAATCGAGAAATATGCTCGTGAATAGTAGAGGAGTAAACAATAATATCGTCCATATAGACGAGACATCGTTCATTTTGGATACCTAACAAAATGTTATCCATCACTCTTTGAAATGTTGATGGAGCATTCTTAAGTCCAAAAGGCATTCTTACGAATTCAAAACGACCATTTTCAACTGTGAAAGCAGTTTTTTGAATATCTTTCGCATCAATCTCGATTTGGTGAAATCCGGAGTCCAAAGTTGTAAAATATTGACATTTGCCTAATTGATCAAGGAGGTCGGAAATATTGGGTAGTGGGTATCGTCAATAGTCAGTTCGTTGAGTTTTCTGTAGTCCACTACAACTCGCCATTTTTGTTTACTGGAGGCGTCGAGTTTTTTAGGTACAACCCAAACCGGAGAGGACCAGGGAGAAATCGAAGGTCTAATGATGCCTTGATCGAGCATATTAGAGACTTGTGTTTTGACTTCCTCTTTATGGATATGAGGGCAGCGATATGATTTTGTGAAAACCGGTTTTGAATCGTTCGTATCAATGGTGAAGTGTGAAGGTTCGTTAGTGAATGTTAAATTGTCTCCTTCTAGGTAGAATACGTTTTGGAAGTCTAAACAAAGCTGCGTTACTATTTCGGCCTCTTCTTCGTTTAGATGATCCAAACGTAATTGGTTCCTAATTTCGGGGGATCTGTCCGTCAGTACGTCTGGGTCAGAATTTTGAGTGTTTAGATTAAAAATTGATTTGAATTTTTGTACTGGTTCTAGTTCGAGGTTCGAGAAATTTACCGTTTTTGGTATTGCATTCGCGTTTATAATCGAGGTTAAAAATTTTCCATTGCTATCGATTTTTACGAGAGCATTCGGTAAGCGTACCCTTTCGTTTTCCTGGGCTAACAGTATAGCCTTGGTATTTCGCAGGTTGCATTTTAGTTTACAAATTTTTTCCATGCGAGGTTCAATAGAAATTCAATTTTTGATGTTGCTTAAATTTGAATTTTTTGTATCAGAATTAATAGTTGGTTGTAAAGGTAAATTTACCGTAGTTTCTTCCGTAACTTTAAATAACGGTACGGTTTTAAAATTTGTGACTAATTGTTTATTTTTAAAGTCTACTTGGCATTCGTAATGTTCTAGAAAGTCTGCGCCTAGTAGTCCATCAAAATCTATATCTAGATTATAGATATACACTTTGTGTGACTCGTCTGAGAATGGGATGAAAACAGATTCGTTGATATAAATTTTTTGATCAGTAATACCCTGTATAATTACATTTTCAGGAGATCTACGTCTATAATTTTCAGCTGTTTTAGGTTTAAAAATTGATATACCTGCGCCTGTATCAATAAGAATTTTAAATTTACCAGTTGCATCTTTCATATAGTAAAGGTTTTTTGAATTTACAGTTAAGTTAAGGGTATGGGGAGGCGTATTTACATGAACGTCTGTTCTGGGAAATTCAGCATTGGGTCGAAACTGTCGTTGAGATTCATTGTTTGTATTTGGTTTGATATTTGGTCGAATTGGTCTATTTGTTGTGTTGGAGTATCCGTGGGGTACTCCGGATCTAAACGAAAATCCTGAGAATTAGCAGTATAATCCTCGTATTGGTCGTTCTGAGAATTAGCAGTATAATTCTCCTGGAAATTTTGGTTGGTTTCAAAATTATAAAATTCGTACGATTCATTTTGACTTTGGTAATTTTGATAATCGTCGAAAGAGTAGTCGTTATATTGATTATAGTTACATTGATTGTCATAATTGTCATAAGGTTCGTAATTCAAATGATGAGCTTTTTGCTGGTTAAAGCGATTAAAATTTGGGTTAGGTTGGATAGCTGATGGTCGCTGTTGCATAAAATTGGGGTTCGGCCTTATGGCTGAGGGCCTGTTTTGCTGTGATTGATTTGGCTGATTATTTTGAGGGAATGTCCTCTGACTAAATTGATTATTACTCAGGTGAGCGAAGTTTTGATGAGAAAAATTTTGTGAGTTTGGGTTTCCTTGGAAACTTGGTCTCTGGAAGTTTTGAGACTGTTGATTTGTGCGGCATTCGCTTATTACATGTCCATTCCGTTTACAGAAGGAACAGAACTTTTGTTGCAAATTTGGACCCTGTGGTCGCTTTTGTTGAATTACTGGGTTTTTGACTGGACTATTTTTTGGGAATTTTTGTTGTTCAAAATAAGAAAGTTGTAGCTCTCTACGAATTCTAATAATTGCGTTCATTATAGTCGGAGGGTTACTGGCACGTATTATTCTGCCTAGATTTGATTCTAGACCTGTTAACAAATTATTTAATGTCATAGTTTCGATCAGGTTTGTTTACGCGGTTCTTTGCTCCGAAGTTAAATTTTGTTTTTGCACTGCAGCGTGCATTTTCGCATTGTGCGTTTGTAGACGCGAAACAAATGTTAATGCAGATTCACCAGGCAATTGGTGAATTCGTTGTAGGTCTTGGATAAAAGCTGTTAAATCTCTAGAGTCACCGAAGTGGGTTTCTAGAAGTGCTTTAATTTCTGGCCATGTGGCAGGGTTGCGCGAATTTATAAGTTCGGCAGCTTTACCTTTTAGTTTATTTTTGATATGCACTGTTAATAAGATTTTCTGGTCATGAATTGCCATGCGTTGGGCACACTGACATGAGTTTAAGAAAGTTTGGAGGTTGATGGCTTTACCATCGAACTCCGGAATTAACGAGAAAATTTCTGAGAGTTTGTAAGGCTCTACCTCGTGCTCGACTTGCTCTGGTTGCTCGGCTGTCATCGGCACTACTGGTTGAACTGTCTCTGGTTGAGCTCTGTCTGGCATTTTGCTTTTTTGTTTGGAAATTTTTGAACTAAAATTGGTTGCGTATCAGCAGTATGATACGGAAATTGAGTTAAAATAGTTTGTTATGTTGCGTATGTTAATAAATTGTATATTAACTGTATAATACATAGTCGTTTCGTGAATGCGAAAAATAAATAACTTAAAATTAGAATTGTTGCGTTGTAGCTTATAAAGGATTTGTTTGATAACAGAATTGGCTTTGTTCGCCGAGTGTATTAGCGGTATAATACACGTAAATAATTGTGAGAAATAATAATTGTAACATGAAATAAAATAACGAGATGATTCTTAAAATGACTTGCATTAATTTCATCTCCATGGGTAGGTTCTCCGTCCATCGAGGGATTGGGATCGGGCCACCACCAGTGAGGAAGGTCTCCTTGTTCAAGTAGATGTACACGTACTAGTTAGGCACCTTCTGCAGATGTTCTCCTTATTCTCTTACGCTTCACTACCAGTTAGGCTTCTTGTTCTGATGATGTTTACGGATCCTACCGACTGCGCCAATGTTAGATCACGATTCACATGAGTGACTTTTTAAAAAGGATTTATTTATTTAATGGAGCCAACGTTGGCTCTTGGAGAAGGAATTAGAATAATAAATTAGAAGTGTTGCATTCTAACTGAGTTTAATAACTGATTCAACAAAGCGTGTTTAGTCATATTTATAACATACAGAACTTGAGTAAGCAAAATATAGAACAAAGGAATTGCAGTTCTGCAGTCTGCACAAGTTATGAGAAACAAAAAGGTGTAATATGATATCTTGAAGATAAGCAATTAATAAGAGAAGTCGTTATCATGTAATATGATATGCCTGTGAAGGTTTGTTACGACTAAGTCTTGGTAATAAGCGAATAATTTTATATAACATAGATACAAAGATTTAAAATGAGAAAAAACTTAAAAAAAAACTTAAAATTTGAGGTTATGTGTTACATGATGAACCTACCCTATACTAGACATGAGTTGAAGTGTGTTAAATAATTGCGAGATACATTTAATAATGAATTTATTAATTGCATTAAATATATTTATAAACATAATTTGTTTTGACAACAATTTCCTTATCAAAGCCTCCTTTCCATATATCTATTCCCTATATTATGATTTTTTACCCTCCCTCAATAAGAAACAGACTGTAGAATAACATAAACACACCACATATAGTAGACAACCCCCAAATCCAAAACCAAGGCTGTCCAGAAGGGGGTTACACATTTGGAAAAACGCAGACATACATCCATACCCACGGTTGTCAGCACCGGGGCTGGGGCTCGAACCCAGAACGCAATAGACAGTCGGTCAACATATTCGCCACTCAATATGCCTTAACCGACTGAGCTACCGTGCCGGCTGAATGAAATATAAATAGCTCAGTGGCGGCTCGTGATATTTTGTGCAGAGGTGGCTTGATATTTACAAGACAATTAACTTGCAATATGATTACAATTTGTACATTTCCTCACCATCCCTGGATATGCAGCCTCCCCTGCCTCCTCTGACGAGCCGCCACTGAAATAGCTGTTGTCTGTTCACGAAGCTCTGAGACCGCATGTAAACAAACAAATATATGTACAAAGTAACATGACCCGTAATGCCTCCTCATCGATTGCATTTGACATATATTTGTTTTGAAGCGGCGAACAAACTTTGCTTTTATTTAAACAGAAAAATAATAACCAAAAGTGATTAGTTACATCCTGATAGTTTTTGGAATACTCAAATAAAATTTTATTATACATACAGGATGTTAGGGAAGTAACTCTTGTTTATTTAAGAACTGACTCTATGTGCAGAAATAATGTCTTTATAGGAAAGTGACAGTAAAACATTCTTAAGGCATCTAAATAGTAGCTTTTACTGATTTACTCGAAACAATTTCTGTAATGCCCTACTCGAAGTTGACACGTAAGTTCATCATATTATGACAAATTACAAACACAATGTTACTTAATAGACCGGGCGGCCACGTCAAAAACGCCTCGTCATCAAGTTTCGAGTTGAATTGTTTATATAGAGTTGTTTCATCATTAGTACTTTTATATGAAGCAATTGTCATCCACGGCATTTCCTGTCAGGTTATGCGTGGTAGTAGAGTTCCGGTAGTTTTTCAAACTGTACTATTACATGATCGAGTTTTGATTTTTTTCTTTTATTAATTTGTAGATCTCAATGAGTATAAATGGAATAAATTGGTCGGCTACATGATATATTGTAGGATAGCGCTAGCCGACCGAAAAAACTTGTCAGTTTTTTCAGGTCGACTGAATTTCTCTTTAAAAAAAGTATGTCTTTCTCTAGCAATAAATAGTATGAAACATGAAGTTTCTTTTTATATTTATAATTCTTCAGTAATTATACTACATATTAAATGTTTTCGACAATAATGAGTGTAGTTTTTATTAAAAGCTTTTATTTAACTTGCAATGTTTGTATGTTTGTTTGTTTAGGTCAAATCTTGCAAGCTGAATTTTGACTAGTTCTAATTAAGCTAGAGCTTTGAAATTTGGCACACGTGTATAAGTCCGGTGACAATGCAACATAGTATAGCCATTATCAGTCTAAATCCAATATGGTGGACGTCCCAAGATGGCATATCGCCTTTCTCTTCACAACCCCCTCGATATGGGTATCAAATGAAGCGGCTTGACGAGCAAAATACAATAAACTATGTGACGTCATTCTAAATCCAATATGGCGGACGCCCTAGGATGGCAAATTATCTTTTTATTCACGACTCCTTGCCATGGGTATCAAATGAAAGGGTTTTGTCAGTCTGTTTGTCTGTAAAATAAGTAGACAAAAAAGTAAAAAATAAAATTATATAAAAAAAATATTTTTAAGAAAAAGCTTTTATTTGAAAAAACTGTACTAAAAAGTAAAAATAATTTTTTTTAAATTCATACACCTGGAAATCAAAAGCTTTGGGGGTGGTCATTTGAGCAAAGTAATTAGGCAATAGCGCTATATGACCATCCCCAAAGCTTTTGGTTTCCATGAATTTAAAAAAAATTATTTTTACTTTTTAGTACAGTTTTTTCATTATGTCTGCAGTGTTCAGAGGTGTGGGATCACCTTCGTACCAACTTATTTGATATCCAAATTCAGGACTTAAGGACCACCCACAATGTTCTGGATTAAATTGTAGGCATTCAAATTCAGTAGCTGCCAGCCACATTGAATATATATATATGGCTCTTAAAATTTGTTTTTCAAGGGATGTCCAACATGGTGGTATACTCTCTGGCAATTATATTTTTTATTAAACAGTAGTACTCTACCAGCATTTTCATCGTTACTTTTTATTCCGTACATTTCGTTGGTAAACTTCTGGATTTTCGACATTTTTTCATGATCGTTTAGATCATCAGGAGTACGTAATTCTGAAAAAACCTTCTGGTATTCTTTACTACGTTTTAATATTTTAAATGGTTTTATTTTGCCTCTTCCTTTGAAGGCAGGATTATAATCGCATCCAGTATATGCGTGTAAGAAAGGTAGAGCTTTACAAAGCTCTGAGCCTAAATTTTCAAATAATTGAATACCAGAAGGTTTTTTCAGAATTACGTACTCCTGATGATCTAAACGATCATGAAAAAATGTCGAAAATCTAGAAGTTTACCAACGAAATGTACGGAATAAAAAGTAACGATGTAAATGCTGGTAGAGTACTATTGTTTAATAAAAAATACAGTTGCCAGACAATTGAAGGATCACTTTTTAAGAGAACTCAAACTTTTGATAAAGAGAGTATACCACCATGCTGGAAATCCCTTGAAAAACAAATTTTAAGAGCCATATATATAAATTCAATTTGGCTGGCAGCTACTGAATTTGACTGCCTACAATTTAATCCAGAAGATTGTGGTTGGTCCTTAAGTCCTGAATTTGGATATCAAATAAATTGGTATGAGGTGATCCCACACCTCTGAACACTGCAGATATAATCATACCAGAGAAATCGCCAGAAGAATCTGAACTATCAGATCCAGGAGACATTGTTGAATGTTGTTATTCATCAGACGATGATCCATTATAATTAATATAATTAATATACATATTTGTAAGTTTATATTTATGTAATATAAAATCAATAATAATTAAAATTTTATAATAGAAATCATTATCATTATTAATAAACAGTTAATAATTCAAATAACCTGATTGACCCTGCAGCATTAATATTCCTTGAATAAACCATTTTATTCCATTTAATCTACAACTACATTAAAACCGCTGCCCAAGGAATCACTACTTCCACATCCAGATTTTTTTATCTAAGTTACTCACAACGAAAAAATTGTGTATGTGGAAATAATTGTTAATAATATAATATTTGAAATCCTCTACCCCAAAAACCCATAAAATGATACCCCACATCGGTAGCGGGGTGGTAGTGGGGGTGGATGAAGTAAAAAAACATTTCGAGGTTCCTGGTTCTTGTACACACCCTAAATCACATTTTTTTTTCATCCCCTTTAATAATGGGGTGGGGGTGGTAATGGGGGTGGCTAATGCCAAAATTTTTTTTGAGACCTCAGCTTCTCTTGTATATACTAAATACCAATTTTATGGACTCTTACCTGCTTGATTTACCTATTATCCCCAAATTTACCCCAATTTATCCCCCAACCCTTCGACGGAACAAGATGAAAATATAATCTAGTTCTAGATCTCGTTAAAGTACATATGTGTACCAAATTTCAAGTCAATATCTCAAGCGGTTCCAGAGTAATCGTGCACACAAAAAAAGTTACAGACAGACCAACAGACAGAAATTTTTTTTTCGCTCAAACTTAAAATCTCGACGTTTCGTGACATTCTAAGCCTATTTGAACAATAAAAATTTTTAAAAATTTTTTTGTCGTTACTTCCACTGGACGTGGAAGTAAAATAAAAACAACACTCATTATTGTCGAAAACATTTAATATGTAGTATAATTACTGAAGACTTCATGTTTCATAAAATTTATTGGTGGGGAAAAACATACTTTTAAAGAGAAATTCAGTCGGCCTGAAAAAATTGACAGGTTTGAAGGTGGACGACAAATATATTAAAAATTCAACCCGAAATTCGATCACGTAAAAGTCCTTTCTTCTAGTCGGCCAGCGCTATCCTACAATATATCATGTAGCCGACCAATTTATTCCATTTATACTCAGAGATCTACAAATTAATAAAAAAAAAATCGAAACTCAATCATGTAATAGTACAGTTCCAAAAACCACCGGAACTCTACTGCCACGCATGACCCAACAGGAAACGCTGTGGGCGACAATTGCCTCGTAAAAGCACTAAGGATGAAACAACTCTACATAAACAATTCAACTCGAAATTCGATGACAAGGCGTTTTTGACGTAGCCGCCCGGTCTATAAGATATTCATCTTTAGTACACACTACACTTTTAATTATTAAATTTACAATTTATTCAAAGAGGCTGAAAATCTATCTATTCAATATATATCGTACCTCAGTATTAATAAGCAAACTATAACATTAATTATTATTATAATTAAGCTTGTTATTTTACAGTATTAACTAAAATTAATTTTATACATAGGTGGCACGTAACAAGGGATAGGTAATTTCTACTCTTTTTTCGTTTTACATTTTCAGGAGTTTAAGTCCTATTAGAATTACATACTTTACAATGATTTTTATATTGAAAATTCTAAAGGGCTTCTTACCTGAGTATTTGAATAGGTTCATTAACATTTAACCATGAAATTCATGCATATGATACTAGGTCTCATACTGATATTCATATTAACAGAACTCACTGCTGAAGAGCAATGAATAACATATTTTTTAAAGGAATTCATGATTACAATAACTGACCAAAGAAAATTAAAGACAGCAACCCTAAACATTTTTAAACATGAATTAAAATTATATCTAAGTAAGTGGTGATTGACTATATATTTTTATATTCTTACTCTACATTGTTCATAATTGTATGTGTTTTTTTTTTAATTTTATTTTTATGTATGTATTGTATTTGCATATTTATATATTAGGAATTACCTATTTAAATAAAGATATTATTTCTGGGGGGGCATTTCTGAAAGTAGACTCATGATGCTTCCAAATAGGAGTTGAGTTTCCCCACATGATTATCTGCTATACTGTTTCTGAGATTATCAGATTGTGCCTATATGAAGCGTTTACAATCACATATTTATAGGAACTTTTTTATGCTATTATTGCCTGGGTAATGAGCTCCTAAATAGACGAGTTATCTCCCTAAATGCGGTATAATAAACAATTTTGGTACTGCCATGTTACATGAACTGCCATCATATTATTTAGAGAATTATATTTTGCCTCTAATTTAAATTTCCCAGAAAAACTCCAACCAGCTATTCCAAAAATTGATGTGAATTCATAGATATTTTAAAAATAATATATATAACAAATTTTATTACCTCAGTTAATGGTGGTGTAGCTCTGTTAAAATAGGTCAGATACTTTGTATTTGGATTCCTAAATGTTGCTAAAAATAAAGAAGAAATATTATTTTTCTACTTTCATTTGGGTTCATACTCCTGTTCAATTCAAAAGTATTTAAATTAAAATGTCAGGCAACACTAACAGTTAATATAAAAATTCCGAGATTTCTAAATAAATAACTAAGGTTACAAAATAATAACATATTTTATTATTCATCAAATATTATTTGAATAAAACTGTGGGCAATGTTTTTGTGGAAATGCGTTCTGTAGGTTATCAGGAAGTTACACTAAAATTTTGTCCAATCTTGGACATTTTTTAAAAATTAAGTTTTGATTTTGAAAAACGTGTTTTTGTCTCGTCTTTTAATTATCTCGCTGTTCATCTGGTCCGGCCAAACAAAAAAAAAATGTTTGTAAATAAATTATGAATAAAACTGCATTGGCTCAAATCCGATCTGTCATTTTGTTTTCAAAAACCTCGAAAATTTCTAATTTTTAAATTTTTACTTGAACCTAAATTACTAAAAAAACAATAGATTCTTTTAATGAAACTTGGTAAAATTGTAGTTCTTATAGGTATTGTGGAAAATTACAAATAAAAATGTATATTTTTCCTAAAAAACGAGATTTTTGAAAAATTTTTGGAGCTTCATAACAAACTGCCATTTGCTCACACTAAGACTTAATAAGGCCGGCCATCACATACACGGCACCGGTGTAGCATGTTGGTAACGACTGTAAGGAAACAGAGTTTTAGAACATAAATGCATGCCTCATTACAAATTTCTCAATTTTTCGACCTCAATGCACATTGTCACGGCATAACCCCACTGACGGATTACATCCAGCAGATCTCCCAAGTATGTTACACGTTCAAGCTGGGTGATAGTCCGCTAACAAGCAACATAACCCAAATTGGATAGCATAATATGCCATTCCAAATAAAACACACTGCCATATCAAGCATTGCTCATCTTCCATCAACCTCTTTAGCCACAATCCCTTTAACTATAACTTCTCTTCGCGGCATAATTTTCAATCCTTTACCTTTTTCCTGTCCCTTTGTTTCTTTTAATCCGTTTTTGTTTATTTTCAAAATTCTTCTCAGATTAATTTCTACAAAAATACAACTTTTTGAAACCAAAACATTTCAAATTATACCTTGAGCGGCCAGTATCCACTGCACAGTAGATTGCCTGAAGCGGATTATTCATCTAGATCTATTTCCCGCATCACTGATCAAAATTTTTTACTAGTGTGTGCATACTTTTAGTAAGTCTTAATTACTTTTATTAGTCCAATCAATGAATGCCCAAAAGGGGATTGTAGAGAACATTTAGGAGGGGAGAATTTTCCTCTTCGGGGATGTGTTGGGGGTAGTTAGGAGGTAAAAATACTAAGTCCCGCCCCTAGCCCCATCACTTCAGGGGAGGAGGGGGGTGGAAAGGTTCCTTCTTTCGATTCTTCACTTATAACTCGGAAACGATGCGTCGTATGGAAAAAGGTAATCTATGCAAAATTAAATGTAATTAAATTTTCCACAAGAATGTTTATATTCATGTTCTTCCTATGTGTTACAGTTTACGAGATACTCGCCAGCGAAAATTGACGATTAATAAAAAAAAAATCGATTATGTACCTTGAATATTTCTATCAAAGCGGTTTACCGTGGCCTGCTAATAAATCACAGTCACAAAACAATCTTTATTTTACAACACTGGACGTATTTACTAACGTAATATTTTGTCGAAATCTATACGTTTCCTTAACTATACAGTGTGACTCACTTAAAATGAAGATACCCTTATAACTTTTTTATTTTGTTTTCGATTTGAATCAAATTTTACTCAAGTATAGAACAAATTAGAATCTAACATTCAGCTGCTACAAAGGCAAAGCCACCTGCGGTGCCAAAATATGCTGAAAAATTATAAAACATTTTGAATGTTAGAAATTCTAAAAAATGCACCCGATCGGAGCCACAAATGTACATACACCAAAATTTTATTGGTTATTGGGAGATTTCTGATACATAAGCTCATCTGGCAAAGGGGATCCTTAGTTTCCGCAATTTGTGGTGACTACGTGAAATTTGTCAATATGATTCTTAATCTTTTCCTCATATTTTGATACTGCAGGTGGATGATTTTCTGGTCAAAAGTAGATCCTAATTTGTTCTATACTTGAGTAAAATTTGAGTCAAATCGGAAACAAAATGAAAAAATTATAAGGGTATCTTCATTTTAAGTAAGTCACACTGTATATTTAAGGAAATGTATAGATTTCGACAAAATATTACGTTAGAAAATATGTCTAGTGTTGTAAAAAAAAGATTGTTTTGTGACTGTGATTTATTAGCAGACCATGGTAAACCACTTTGATAGAAATATTCAAGGTACATAATTGATTTTTTTTTTATTAATCACCGATTTTCGCTGGCGAATATCTCATAAACTATAACACATAGGAAGAAAATGAATAAAAATGTTCTTGTGGGAAATTTAATTACGATTAATTTCGCAAAGATTACCTTTTTCCGTATGACGTATCGTTTCCAAGTTATAAGCAAATAATCGAAAAAAGGAACCTTTCCACCCCCTCTCCCCTTGAAGCGGCGGTGCTAGGGGCAGGAACTTTAAGTATGTTTACCTCCTAACTACCCCAACACATTCCTGAAGAAAAAAATTCTCTCCACCTCAGTGCTCTCTACAACTCTTTCATTGACTGGAGTATATCTTCTTTTAGGAGTTTTAAGTCATTTTACCTTTTCTAATTTGTTATTTGAGCAAAAGGAGTTAGGGCACCGGTAGCTCAGTCGGCTAAGGCGTATTGTATGGCGAATATGAAAAAAAAAAAAGAAAAGAAAATGACAGATCGGAGAACAACGCAGTTTTATTAATAATTTATTTGCAAACATTTTGATTTTTTGATTGGCCAGACCCGGTGAACAGAACCCGAGATATTACATACAGATTGCATTTTCACACAAAAATTGCCTCACCCCAAACCATCTTTGAAATCGTATTTTTGATGTTTGGTTTTATTCAACTTTATTGGCACGTATCTACTTTGATATGTAGCTCTGTGATCAATAAACTAATTAAATGAGACTTGCCTATAAAACCACAGTACATGTCAAATATGTTTCTAATAGAAACAAATGTGGAATAGCCAGGTACTGTATGTGTAGAGTGATATATGTCCCGAAACAACTCCATTTGCAGCAAATTCTCTTGACACCTTGTTAAATAAAAACCAGTATTTATCCAGTTCATCACTTCTACAACTGCTGAGAGGTCATCAACACTGGTATTCACTAATGCTTTATTAACTATTTTTTCGGAGAGCTTTAAACCAACTAAAAAGTTATTACTAGAAATTCCCGCATTTGACTCATCATTAGCTAAATTTGAAGGATCCAATAGACCCTCAGAACTATCATTGAAACTGTCAAGAAGCTTTGTATCCAAAGATGCCATGTATTTTAATAACAGAATTGCTATGAGACAAAGATTTTCTGAACTAGATTCTCTCTTATACAAATGTTCCGCAGCCTGCAGGACAACACCAAAATTTCCAAGTTTTTCGCAAAATTTTATCAAAACACTGTCATTATCTAATGAAAAGAAGAAAGCAAGCTTGTCACATGTACTTAAAACATTTCGTATACTTGGGTGTACACCTGAAAAAAAAAAAAAAGATGAATTTATAATAACCAAAAACAAAATATAAAACTACTATCCACATTGGTTTACATTTTATGTTCAAATTAGATCACAAACTTAAAAATTATAAAGAAAATATTAGGGTGGTTCAAGTATAAATGAGACATTTTTATAAAAAAAATAACCAATACATTAAAAAAATGAATATTAATGAATGTCGATTATTGACAAAAGTGTATAACTAGGCACGCATTATATGTTACTAAAACGACATTTTTTCATCTATCTGCCAAATTTCTACGATTTCTGGTTTCACCGGAAGTAAATTTAACTAAAAATTTAACTTTAACACAAATTACTTTCTTGTCAAATCCTACATATTAAGCCCCACATGTGTCAAGTGTAGTGATGGGAAAGTTTCCACTTTGTGAAAATTCCCAGAAAGTTTCCGATGAAAATTTTCAAAACTTTCCACTTTTGTTAAAATTATTATTTGTTTGAATTTGTTACATCGAGAGCTTTCCAAAAACACCAAACACTTGTACTTTTTATAGAAAGACAAGGAAAATATTCGAAAAAACCTAAAATATTAAAATCTTCGTGTGATTGTTGATGTTGAATAAATATTGTGAGGAATAAGATATATTGTTTTAAACGGAAAATCAAAGATCCAATAATTCTAAAATTTTCGAACAATCAATAGGTGAAATATGAAAAAATCACCTAATAGGTGCTTTCTTTCTACCGATAATTCTAGCTTACTTAATTTAAGATTCTTATCTTAACTAACTTGTAAAAAGAATGAACAAAACGGACTAGAAAATATAGGCATGCGCGTTGTTAACATTTAAGTATTTTGACCGATTGCCTCCTCGAAATCAACTTTTCTAAAGTTTAGACTTGGCACAGGTATGGAGGGAGGTATTTGACTGAACTAATCTAAGATAGAAAGGTCAAATAAAATGCTCAACTAAGTTAGATTTCTTAAGTTTAGCTCAGTCAATGGTAGAAAGAAAGCAACTAATTGTCAAATTTTTAGAAAATCGTCATTAATATCAGTTATTGGCAGGAACTTCTAAATGTTCGTAAATTTCAGGATAATGTTTATAATTCATTATTTGTGGCATATTCATATGGTTGGGTATTTTGCCACTGTAAAAACATTTAAAAATTTTGATGAAATAATAAATGTTTTGGAATGTTTCTGGAAACTTTCCAGGCAATATTGGTGGGAAACTTTCCAAAACCTTATTTATTTCTTCCCGAATGTTTCCAAAATCGGAAACTTTCCGTAAATGGAAAGTTTCCTCTGCCCATCACTAGTCAAGTGTATCCTGGATTTGCACTGTAACATCCCATTATGTCAAGATTAAATTTTAAGTATTTGACATCAGACCCCCTACTGTACATGCTTATATATAAAAGGGGGCTTGGTGGAGGAGGGATTTTATTGTGCCAGTTGGTGAGTCTAGTATCATATCTGTGTATACAGTATGTACACTGTAGCGACCCATAGTGTCCGGGTTCATTTTCATATTTTTTATATGGTATTTCTACTTATAGGCCAGTAACTTGAGGGTTTCACTTCTCAAGAATTCGCAGCAAGCTGAATTTTTGCATACACCTTTATTTAACCATTATAAATAATGTGTAAAAAGTCCCCATCGATATCATGTACACTTCAAAAGTTATACGGGGGTCAAAGGTCAAAAAATTGGTTTCACGTTAATATCTCGCTTGCTATTGGTCGGACGATCATTTTTGCAGTTACAAATATTATTGATAAGATAATTCTCTATAAAAAAGGTTCTTTATATTTTCCACGTAGGAGCTACCGATTCCACGTTATACGCCGCACAAAGAGTCAAAACGATGAAACAGTGCTGCAATAGTGATGCACATTCATTTCCCCACCACCTTCGAGGTAGAATGCAAGGCGCGTTTTTTTACATGGTTTCCCCAATAAGCCTAATCCATATTTTAGTCGAAACAAGTTGAAAATCAACACTCCCCTTCTTCATCCTCTTGTACCGGGAGCAATGATTCCTCTTCTACGTTTACTTTAGTGTCGCCATCATCAATTTCTTCAAAAAGGATTGTTCCTTCGTATTCAAAATCTTGCGGGTTGATATCTTTATACATATCTGCCGATTGACCATTGTAGTGTCTACAAACAGCAGAGCATGGCAAACCAATTTTTCTGCAACCGCAGTTCGTCCCACAACCTTTTGTGCAATTGAAGAAGATCATATGGAGGAGTTCATCGGGCGCAGGTGGCAGTAACGTCATGACAGGCTCTAAAACATGATCTTTCATGACCAACCCCCACTGTTCAGGATTTAGTTCATTACCGAACCAAGTTTGTACCTGATAATAAACCCTAAATAGATGCTGTCGAGCGGGGAAATGAATTACTATTGGAGCACTATTTCATCATGTTGAGTTTTGTGCGATGTATAACGTGGAAACGGTAGCTCCTACGCGAAAAATGTAAAGAACCTTTTTTATAGAGAATTTCCTTATCGACAATATTTGTAACCGCAAAAATTATCGTCTGACCAATAGCAAGCGAGATATTAACATGAAACCAATTTTTCGACCTTTGACCCCCGTATAACTTTTGAAACGTACATGATATCGATGGGGACTTTTTGCACATTATTTATAACGGTTAAATAAAGATGTATGCAAAAATTCAGCTTCCTGCGAATTTTTGAGAAACAACCAATTATTGTCTCCTTAAATTACTGGGCTATTATATATTTTGATGGAGATATAAAGGGTATTATGGTTGCATCCAGTTAGGCTGGAATCAACTGAATATTGTTTCTAGGAACCCAAAAAACTTATTTCACGTGTTTTGGTCCTTTTTCTGATAGTGCCGAAAACTGCCCTTATTAACCCTTCTCCTTTCAAAATGGCGGAAAGATTATTGAAATTAGTAGTCATATGCAGAATGATCTCTAGATTTAAAAAATGCAAAAATATGCAGTCCATTTAAAAATCAAAAGGTGAAACCGGAAGTCACAGAAACTTAGCAAATGGATAAAAGATGTCCACGTTACTACAACTTAATAAACCATAATAATCATGAAAAGTACATACTTATAACGTTACACTTGACTATTTTTTTCCGGGAAAACCGTGGCTTTAACGATAAATTTTGTTAGGACATTTTTTGTTCATATATACGTGACATATCCATCTGTATCTTTGATTTTTTCCTAGCTGGACTTAATTTCAAAATTTTGAAAAAATTGATGAAAAAAAATTTTTTTTCACTTTTCTTTTTAATGTTCTGCATCCGAGCGAAATGTAAACTTTTCAGGATATTATTCTATACACTTTCACAAAGTTATTAAAAAAAAATATTTAGTTTGAAAATTTTCGACTGGGCTATTAATAGACATTCTTAAATAAATAAAACGTAAAAAAAAATGTTGATAGATTTTAAAGATTAATAAACTCCTCTCAAGTAGTTTCACAAACATCACAACACTCGAACGCTACATTTAAATACCATCACTCGACGTACGTTTTGCTAAACATGTTGTCATCATGTGGAAATGATTAAAACAGTTTCGAATCTCTTCTAGATAAAAATTTAGGAAGTGCAAAGAAAACAGGGAAAATCTTGGAAGTGCAATGAAATCTGAGCTTTCAATCCCAGAGGAGTTTCTTACATCAACATAATTTTTTGAGAGGCATACTAAATTATGAATTCTCCAGAACGACGTCTTCCGTTCGTCGACCAAAAAGTAAAATATTAGAAAGTGCAACGAAAACGGACTAAGGTGAATTTTTAGAAAGTTCAACGAAATGCTCACAATATTGACTTGGGACATTTTTAATCAATTCGAAGAGTGGTTTTCATTCGCCAACGAGAGTTTTGGATTTTAGTAATACGCAACACATACCTATTTTCATCTCGATCTGTTAAAAAAATAAACAAATGGCGGCCAAAAAGTGATCTCATTGACACCCGGTAGAATTGTAAGTGTTCTTTAAAATAACACCTTTTATTAATAATAATAATAATAATAATATTTATTGGTCCAGTAGATCATATTATAAATGATATAGGACAGGTCAAATTTAAACATAATCATAAGATACATAGAGAGATAAAAAAACAGATAAATACATATATACATACATACATGAAAACAGATACGCTAACATACATATATTATATACTAGTAACGGTGGACAATGGCAACAATAGCAACAAGCAACAGCAAAACTATTGTCCGAATACACGTGGAAGATATGGAGTGTCAAAAAAGTGAAAGAATAATATGTTTAAAGCTATTCATTGGCTTGTTCCATATATTCACGAGTGCTATAGAATGCTCCACTTATCAATAGGTTTTTTAATTTATTTTTGAACACAGGTATACTTTTTGCGTTCCTAATATCTACTGACAAGTTATTGTAGAATGTGGTGCAATTATAAATGGGTGTCCCAGGTAAGTCTGTTGTCTATATAGGTGCCTAAAAATTTTACCTTCTCGCTGAAGTTAATATGAGGAGCTAGATATGCGTTATTTGGCATGCCTTTCCTTATAAAGTAATTTATGGCTGTGCTTTTCGAGACATTTAGTATAAGCCGATTGCGTTGGCACCAGGCGCTAAATTCATTCATGATATTACTCACTGTGGATTCCATTTCTTGTGGAGTATCAGCTACTACAGTGATAGTGGTGTCATCCGCAAACATTGTGACTAGTCCACTGGTGATATGATCAGGTAAGTCATTTATATACACTAGAAAGAGTAGTGGGCCCAGAACAGAGCCTTGGGGAACTCCCAATTTGACATCGTGCTCTTTGGACCTGGATCCATTAACATCTATGATCATATTTCGCCCCTTAATGTACGACTTGATCCAGTTCAGAATATTTCCTGGAAGTCCTATTTTTGACAGTTTACTAATTAGAAATTCTGAGCATATAATGTCAAATGCCTTTGATAGATCGAAAAGCAGTGAAACGACTAGTTTACTAGAAAATGATTCATTCATTCAAAGATGGCCGACAATGATATGGTGTCTGCCAAAGTGCTCTGCAATTATTGCAATAAACCAGCATCAAAAAAAATTTATTAAGTGTCCAAAGTGTAAAAATATATATCACATTAGCTGTGCTGCACGAGTTATTTGTTGTGATTTCAAATTAACTGACCAATTACCCAACAATATAGAATCTGAAGAAACAGTCATACTGTCATTAACAGCATCAAACGAAGTGTTGATAAAAGAAAATCAGGACTTAAAACAACATAATATAATTTTATCATAAAAAACTGCTCTACTAAAGCAAGAAATTTACAACTTACAAAAAGAAAATGAGGCTTACAAATAAAGTCGATCCAGAAAATAACAACACACTTGGTAAAGTAATTCAAGAATTCATCCTGGCCGAGATTGACAAAAAAATACTATCATACACAGAAGATTTAAATAGTATTAAAGTAACATTACAGAAATTGGTAACAATGTAACCAAGAAATCTAATGTATCAAACAATATTGAACAAAAAAGTTCCATAGATAAGGAGAGAACTCAGCAAAAAAATCCACAACACAACTCAAATAAAAAAAAGACACATCTGACACTTCTAAACAAGCCCAACAAAAAAACCTACATGAATTAGAAAGTAAACAAAGACAAGTTATGGCGAAAATGTTAAACTTGGTAAAAACCCCTTCTAATGATGACAAAAATTATGACGCAATTAATATCACTAACAAAACAATGCAGAACACCTCACCAACAAACAGTGAAAATAATGACACCCAAGAGAATAATACTGATGGATTTATATTCCCAAGAAACAACAGAAGGTTCAAACAAAAAACAATCATAGGACAAAATGAAAACAGTAATAATCTCAGAGCTGTCGATCCCTCAAGTTGGATTTTAATATCCCGTCTAGAACCAGATACTTCTGAGGAGGACGCCACTAAACATATGAGTGAACATAATATCAAAGTCTCACGGTGCTCTAAATTGAAAACTTTCTCTAGTGAAATCGCAGCTATCAAAGTTGGAGTCAGACAATCAGATACAAGTGTTTTCTGAAGAAATATGGCCACGAAAAACAATTGTTCGGAAGTATAACCACAAAGCTCTAAAAAATTTTCAGAAAAAAACCGTTGCATCACTAAAAATATAGCAAATCAAAAAAATAATCCTATCAGTGCCAATGTGAACTCATTACAGGTAGAAAAATCTAATCTTAATTTTTTACATCTAAACGTACAATGTATCACAAATAAAGTAAACACAGTTGATCTCCTGGTAAATGAAATAAATCCTAATTTTCTGTGCTTTAGTGAACACGGCTTGCAAAACGCAGATTGAACAAATAAATATTTTAGGATATCATTAGGGCCATAAATATATTCATTATTTTAAAAAGTAATCCGATTTTTGTAGTACTTAATGTTCTTATATGTTTGTGTATTTGTTGTATTAATTTTTTTGTTTTATATTTTCCAAATATATATATGTATGTATGTATATATATGTGTATACTCTTATTTATAAATAGAATTTGTAATCTTTATGAATATGTCTACATAATATGTTATATTGTTTGTCACTGAATAAGCTACTCTTATATTTTAAATGCAATATCTTGACCTGCCATATGTACTTAAGTATCGAAATGGTTAATAAAGTATTATTATTATTAATATTATCAGCAAATCAGCAACTACTGTTGTCAAAGACACATGCATGGTGGTACAGTAATTTTTGCTAAACATGACATTGCAAGCGAATGTAAAAACCTAAAAAATATTTGCGACTTATCAATCGAATTATCATTTGAATGCTTTGCAACGTCATATTTAAAAGATACCTACATCATCTGCCTTTACAGATCCCCAAGCAGCGATATAAATACTTTCTTAGTGCAACTGTCAAACTTGCTAACAAGAGTAACAAACAGATATAAAAATATTTTTATATGCGGTGATTTTAACATCGACAGTAGGAATAAATCACTAAACACTTTATTATTAGAAGATATACAATCATATGGACTATAGTCTCTCTTCGATTGCCCTACGAGGGTCGCTAACTTGGGAAGCTATCTAACACAAAGCAGCATTGATTAAGTAAGTAAGTAAGTAAGTAAGTAAGTAAGTAAGTAAGTAAGTTTATTCCGTTTCATCAGACATACAAATGTATAAAACAGGTCAGTCAAACAAACAAAGTTCATAATTAATAAAAAATATAGATGTAAAAAACATAAAATTTCAGCACAACCAAAGAGTTACATAAATAATACGATTACATACCAAGATTACATACTAACTAACATTGACAAAGGCAATTTATTATGCGACAACTTCGATCCAGGACTTTCTGATCACTATGCACAGATACTAATCTGGAGAGATGTTACTGATAATACAACCTATAAGAAGCAAAGCCAAACCACAATTTAGAAAGATCAATGAACTTTCCATATCGGAATTCAAAAAACTCTTAAAGAGCGATATAGTTTTCACAAAAAACTTTTACAACACTACATACATGGACATAAACGAGGCATACGGTTCCTTCTGGGAACACTTCCACTAATGCTTTGAGGCAGCTTTTCCAATAATCACAAAAAAGAACATAGCAAATAAACAGCCTAAATTCATTTTCACTCCCAACCTCACAACAAAATTACAAGATCTCAAACATTTAAACTACTTAAGAAAACAATATCCCTCTGAAATCATATACAACAAATATAAAACAACAAAGAAAACTATAGAAAATGAAATTAAAATCGAAAAAAAAAAACATTCTACATCGTAAAATCAAACAATCCAATAACCATAGTAAAGCATTGTGGAGCTTAGTTAATAACCCAGATCATAAGATAAGTGAAAATAATAATATTAACTATTATCCATGACAACAAAACTATCACCGACGATATCGAAGTAGCACAAACTTTTGGTAAATAATTTTCCTCAATCGTAGAGGATAAGATAAAGATACACTTTAATGCCTGAAAGATGCACGACGTCCTCCAATGTCAACTCCAATTACCCCAGTTACCCCAAATGAGGTTCTGAAACTCATCAAGTCACTACCTAATAAAAAAAGCACGGGATTTGATGAAGTGTCCGTAAAACTCATCAAAGAATGTAGTAGCATACTCATAGAACCAATTGCACACATTGCCAATCTATGCATCTTACACGGACCATTTCCAGACTTGCTCAAACTTGCAATTCTCGTACCCATATTAAAGAGAGGAGATGCTACAAATATTGATAACTATCGACCTATCTCATTAATAAGTATCTTCTCCAAAATCATCGAAACTATACTAGCTCAAAGAATAAATAGTTACCTCGAAGCTTTTCATCTCCTCACAGACAGCCAACATGGCTTCAGACAAAATCATTCCACAGAAACTGCAACACTCTCGTTTGTTCAACACATACACAATCTAATCGACTATAAAGAAATTGTTGGAATTTTCTTCGACCTAACCCGAACACACTCAACATCGACTTTATGTCTGAAAAACTGTCAAACCTGGGTCAACGTGGAAACATAAACCATCTTCTGGTCTCTCATCTCACTAATAGACGCTTCCATGTAAAGCAAGGCAATATAAAATCAGAAATATTCTCAACAAATACTGGTACTCCGCAAGGCAGCGTTCTTGGTCCACACACGTTTTTGTTATACATAAATGACTTACCCAATTACATCACAAACGGAAAAGTATTTATATATGCAGACGACACCTCCATAATTTTATCGGGTAAAATTTCCACAGAAGTACAACAGAAAGTCAACACCATCTTAAATGAGTTCAGCAATTGGTGCTTACGAAACTGTCTCATTATTAACCTAGGAAAAACCAAAATTCACCGATACTAATGTTTTAAAGATTAAAAACAGAATTAAAAGCAAAAGCGGACCCAAGTGAGATCCCCGAGGGACACCATCTGTATAGAATTCGGTATGAGTCTAAAAACTGAATACAATTTCAATTTCCACTTTCACAACGAACGTCTAAATGCAGTCAATACAACAAAATTCTTAGACACAATGGTTGATGGATACTTCTCTTGGCATAACCACTAGGGTGGGCCGAAAACGCATTAAAAAATTAAAATACATCATTTTCTATTCTGATAGTCCAAAAAAGGCACCTTATGAGTCTCTCATGAACTCCCTAAAAGATTTTTTAAAACAAAGTATTCCTTGAGGGAACGCAGTCACTTTGCAATTTATTATTATATGTAGTATTTTTTTTAATTTTTTTGAGCACTTTGCTTGTTATAATGCAAATCAATAGTAATAAGTTATTACTAACCCAAAACTCACCACGGGGAGGTGGCTGCATATCGAGTTTCACCCGTCCCAACACCTAACCATCCAACCATATTGGAATTTTACGGCTTATAATCAATTTTCGATTCAAATTTAGGCATCATTGCAGGATGCCATCCGAGATCTAATAAAACAGTCTCTAGCTGCGAACCCACAAACAGCAGCTGAAGCTTCTGTAACTAATTTTACTCCCCGTTCTACACTTTGCGTGTGCCATGGAAAACGTGGAAACTGCAAGGCCTCAATTTTTCTTGTGGGAACCGTATCATGTAGTTTTTCATCAGCCAAGGTTGTAATGATTGGTGATTCTGTTACTATATCATGCCATTCAATCGTATCTACGTAATCCTCACAACTAAAACTTAGCTGTGGTATTTTAAATAATCTTACATTTTATGATTTATTTTTCCTGGTCTTAATAATTCTACGCAGTCCCAATTCACGAATACGTTGTCGCTTATCAGTAATCATCGCCAATATAATATGTGCGAAGTATGCGTTTCTGTGTATGACAGGGTCTATAATTTTGCATAGGTCTTCTGTAAGATAGTGGGAATTTTTAATCAATGTAAAGAGATGACCGGTGCCGTCTTTACAGGATGGTTTGGCCTTAATCTCAAACCACGTCGGAGCATAAACCTTGACAATGTAGTCTGCTAATATTTGTAAGTTTTCGCTTGGATCCTCAGTAGCAACATATAAGAGTAGCGATTAGCAGCTGTTAACCAACGTGGATGTCCTAATTTTCCAGGATTTTTTAAGGCAAGACTTTCTGAATAATGATCACTTATCACCGCTTTACAAAGTTTCAATAAATAGCATTGGTCTGTACTGAGATCGGATATTCCTTCTATGTCACTGGGGTTTTGGGCGTCTATTTTCCGATATTTCACAACTGGTCGTTTTTCACATTCTGACAACATTTTGCCAATAGGTCCAGAGAAACATCGCGGTTCATTTGCATGGCCCTCCAAATTCTTAACAAATGGCGCAATGGCAACTCATTTCCATGCAACTGACACACTAGCCATTGCAATGGAGTTTTCAGGGAAGTTTCAATAATTCTAATTACACCACCTTTTAAACCAGGGTTAACTGCTGTTCCATCACATCCAGTTGCCAAAATATTGTCCGATCTTATATTATTTATTGTCTTGTAGATATTTTAAAATTGCCTGAGAAGTATTAAGTGCTGAACGAGTTTCTGGAAACACATGGCCAAAATAAACAGACCCTGGCTCTGAAATAAGTGTAACGTGCTCCTCTGTTATAGTTTTTCTACAGTAAGTTTTTTTTTATTTAGTATTTACCAAAGTTTGATCTTTACGGCCATCAAAATAAAGACTATAATAATCTCGATAATAACTCAATTCGTTAGAATTAAATAGTGCAGAGGCATTAGAGGGGATTGCGTTGGCGCACATCACGAATTACTGTCAGTGTCCTTGATGTCTTCGTAGTGTACGAAGGACGCTGGATACAAGTAAATACTAAATTAGAAAAAAAAATTCTTTTAGCTAATGGCGTTTCATATTAGAATTTTAGAAAATTTCAAAATCTCTGCGACCCCTCAAAGACTTTTTGGAAATGAACCAATTTTTTTTTGGTTAATAAGACTAACTAGAGAAACACTTTTCTGGCTATCAGAAGTTGAAAAAAGATAGTCGATTTTTTCGGCCCACCCTAATAACCACATTGATCTTACATATTTTCTAATTAAATCTCTAAAAAACAAATTAGACACAAAATCCCTTGTATCAGTATATTATGCGAAATTCCATTCCGTCATGACCTACAATATCGCTGTCTGGGGGCAATCTACGAAGGCTAACAGAATATTTATAAAAGAGAAAGCTATCCTTAGACTAATTTTCAATGTAAACCCTGGTACATCCTGTAGAGATATTTTTCAAGAACACAGAATTTTAACTCTAACTAGCACCTACCTGTTAAAAATTTTAACATATGTACATGATAAAAATCTCTTCCGAACTCATGCCCAAATACATCACTTCAATACCAGAGGTAAAAACAATTTTCAGCCCATAAAACACTTCTACTCAAAATATGAAAAATCACCAGTATTTGCAGGAAAATTTAAAAAACCACTTGATTTAAATCAGGATTTTAACCAATTTTAAATCACGTTTCTAACCAATATCATACCAGTGGCAGCTTGTCCCATGAGGCAGGTGAGGCAGTGTTTCACCACTCACCGGTAAATTTGCAGTAAATCTGTACCTAATTCGTACCTTACACCCACTACAGTGCTGCGCATCTTGGTTGCCAGGTTGGCTCCGGGTCAGGTTCCAACTAGGCGCACCTGTACTTTTAATTATAAATAAAGTCTTCTTGATTGATTGATTGATTGATTGTACCTAATTCGTAATTTTATAAACTGTATTATTTTTTACAAATTTATTCAACTCACAAAGTAGAGAATTTCTTAATGAACCTAACTAGGTACCTATCTATCTGACTAGGTACCTATAACTATTTGAGTATCTGGAGCCCTGTCTCATCAGCTTGACATGTCACGAGGCAAGCTTGGTTTTTACTATACTAGCTACTTTTCAAACACCTCTATGGCTATAAAAATAATTACCCTTATCAAAATTCTCAACTGCTTCTTCAAGAAGTTCCTCAAATATTTCACATTTTCGACGATAAGGTCTTAAATCATCAGCAGTCAATTTTTGCTGGAAAGTTTTATTTAAGTTATATACTGCTCTTAAAATGTGTAAATCATCTTCAAAACACTTGTTGTAAATACTATTGTCAGAGTTTTCCAGCAATCTTCTAAACAGTGATCCCAGAAGATTATAATAATCATCTCTTCGTTTGTACATCATAGGACTAGTCTGCAATATGAAAATAAATTTAAAAAATATTCAATACAGTATAAACTGACTATCAACTAACCAGTGCATTTTTTAACTAATGAAGTGGGCAACACAAATGTTGCCCACTTGTAAAATTTAGTAGCTCAGTGATTGAAATTTTGATGTACTAGACGACAAAGATTTTGGTCAATTTACTGCGTTATATTTTTCTTCGAAACAGAAATCGATACCTCTTCTGCCTTTCGCGAAACCAAACACCAAACAGATTAATTTCAACAATACATAACAAATAAATGACATTATTCTTTGGCCAACAAAACTAAGTACATGGAACTAACTAATTAGAACAAAACAGTTATGATCCAATTATCTCTGTAATAATTCTAGTACAGGCAATTCTTTTTTCAGCAGTGGCTCTCCTTTCATCAGCAATCACTTTTTTCTCTTCAACATGTTCAGTTAAATGACTTTTTGCAAGTACTCACGAGTAAACCGCTCCTGTTGATCAGTAAAATATATATATATATATAATCCTTCTCATAGTTGTGAACTATGAGAAGGATTACACAGGTATTTTTTGCCATACTATCTTGAAGAGTAAAAAGCAAAGTTGCTTATCAAGAGATGCCATCAACAGCCGCCCTTAATAGTGGAGGAACCGCCCATTTTGATTCACGACCGGCTGTGGCAAAATTTTTGAAATAAAGGAGCGCCGATATAGTATTCCGGATACTGAACTAGGAAAAATAGGGAGGGGAATTTATAAATAAAATTATATAAAAAAAGTATTTTTAAGAAAAAGCTTTTATCTGAAAAAACTACTAAAAAGTAAAAATAATTTTTTTTAAATTCATACACATGGAAACCAAAAGCTTTGGGGGGCGGTCATATAGTGATATTGCATAGTTACTTTGCTCAATTGACCACCCCCAAAGCTTTTGGTTTCCATGTGTATGAATTTAAAAAAATATATTTTTACTTTTTAATAGTTTTTTCAGATAAAAGCTTTTTCTTAAAAATACTTTTTTTTATATAATTTTATATTTTACTTTTTAGTCCACTTATTTTACAAACAGACAGACAAAACCCTTTCATTTGCCACCGCCATCCACCCCTCCCCTCTCCCGTCTTCTCACCCCTCTACACTACTTCCCACTTCTTCCCTCTTTCCACCACTTCCCCTGCCCTTCCCCATCTCTCTCCACCTCTTTCCACCCTATTCCCACTTTTCCCACCTCTTCCCGCCCCTTCCCACCCTTTTCCTACCTCATCCCATCCCTTCCTCATCTCTTCCCACCCTTTCCCCACCCCTTCCTCACCCCTTCCCCACCACTACCCACCCCTTCCCCACCACTTCCCACCCCTTTTCCACCTCTTCCCCACTTCTTCCCACCCCTTCTCACTCCTTCCCCACCTCTTCCCACCCCTTCCCCACTTCTTCCCACCTCTTCCCCACTTCTTCCCACCTCTTCCCACGCCTTTCTCACCCTTCCCACCCCTTCCCCACCTCTTCCCACCCCTTCCCCACCTCTCCCCCACCTTTCCCCACCCTTCCCACCTCTTCCCACCCCTTTACCACTACTTCCCACCTCTTTCTACCCTTCCCCACCTCTCCCACGTCCGCCGTATTGAATTTAGAATGACGTCACACACTTTATCGTATTTTACTCATCAAACCCTTTCATTTGACACCTATATCAACGGGGTTGTGACTAAAAAGCAGATCCGTCATCTTGGGACGTCCGCCATATTGGATTTAAAATGACGTCACAATGTTTATCGTATGGGTCGCGTGCGCCGACGTCACAGATTTTGAGACCTTAGGAAAAACAAACAGCTATCATTGAAAAATCCGCCGATTAAACGTGTTTCTTTAAAGTGAATTTTGCAGTGTTTGTGCCATTTAAGAACTTGGTGTTGGATTATTTAACATCTACAACTATTCTCAATACTGTTATATAAACAATTTTGTTCGTCAGGATGAGGTTAGTTCGTATTTTGCAGAATTGTCTCCTGACGTAGAGGTTAGGTATACGGCTGCCATCGAATTAAATCCTTATATTTTGAGAAAAAAATACTTTAGTACAAATATTGACGTATTTCAAAATGTTACACATAGAGATGTTGCGAATTACTTGATTTTTGAAAGAATTACATAGACAGAAGGACGAATTCAAGGCATTGAAAAGTCTTGAAGCTGTTTGTGGTTAGGTGAAAGAAGTACTCTGCAAGAAATTTGCAGGATAAAAGCTTGTTACAACGGTAAGAATTAGTTATCAACCATTTTTTTCATATATGCTTGCCTAATTAAATGTTGTTTTATAAATAATTACTAATGCAGAAATTAATTTTTCAGGATATGAACTCTTAGCATCATGAATAAAAGCCATTGACTCCTTGGACTATTGCAGATTTAGATGGTTCCTTAATGCTCACCGGGATTGTGTTGTCAGTCTAGACAAAACATGTTCACCACTTAACAGGAAATCTTTCCTTTTTAGTTTTTTAGCAATGAACATGGCTAGGAACCGCTGTAAATTTTGTGAAAAAAACACTTTATAAAATAAACAATGAAAGACTGACGTATCATACCTACTGTAAACTATTTGAAGTATATAATATATATAAGATGTAAACAATTTCTTCCTCGTCTATATCTTATAAATACCTACAGACTGGACTACGCAAACCACTGTAATTTTTGTAAATTTTTTATTATAAAATATTATATAAAATGTCTAACATGTATTTTACTATATTATGTAGGTCAATTGTTAATTATAACTTGTATACTCTTCCTCTGTGCAGTTCATGCTTCGCTCAACTAAAATTTAAATAAGAAATAGTTATTAAAAATAGAGACAAACCAATATAAAATGTTAATTTTCTTTATCATGGATTGTTTATTGCTTGTTTGAGCAGCAGTTATTACTATCACAATCATTCTTGCATTAACATGCAACAACTTAAAGCATTTCTTTTAATTGCCTGGAATTGTTTAACCTCACCTCTTCTGGCTGTAAATCGACGTTATTTTATAAAAACTGATGTTGTCTTGGATTGCCACAATTAATAATACAATAAAAACTAGCCATTTTGTATGATATAATATCGATAAAACTCTAGGATTACGAAAAATTTAATTCTGAGGTTCAGTCAGTCGCCATTTGACAGCTAATGACAGCGGTTTGTTTTTCCTAATAGGTCTGGGACCTTAGCGCACGCGCACGCGACCCATTTTACTCGTCAAACCCTTTCATTTGATACCCATATCAGGGGGGTTGTGACTAAAAAGCCGATCCGCCATCTTGGGACGTCCTCCATATTGGATTTAGAATGACGTCACATTGTTTATCGTATTTTACTCGTCAAACCCTTTCAGTTGATACCCATATCAGGAGGGTTATGACTAAAAAGCCGATCCGCCATCTTGGGACGTCCGCCATATTGGATTTAGACCGATAATGGCTATACTATGTTGCATTGTCACCGGACTTATACACGTGTGCCAAATTTCAAAGCTCTAGCTTAATTAGAACTAGTCGAAATTCAGCTTGCAAGATTTGACCTAAACCAACAAACAAACATACAAACATTGCAAGTTAAATAAAAGCTTTTAAAAAAAATTGCCACTGATATGTAATACAAAAATTTAAATGTTTAAGTGAATTCATTTTTTAATAAAAATATTACAATTGAAAATCGTTTTCCTTTTTTTAGATAACACTCTGTTAACAATAAAATCAGATCAGGTTCAAAATATTTTGCCCAGTGAGTTTGGCTTAATAAATGCATTGCAACTAACAAGAAAGTTTAGTACAAATCCCAACAAAAAAATTGTAACTTTGTAATTGACAATCGGCACTATTACTGTTTCAATCAATAAAATTATCGACAGTGTTTCACCCATTTTATCCACACCCTAGAAACCCTATTATGAATTCATAGTATCAGTAAAAATAATGCATTTTATCGACCTGTGACGTATTACCATTTCAGTCAATAAATTTGGTTGCACAATTTTAACTACAGTTGTTTAATAGCTATTTATGTAACCAGTTATGAAAGACTTTATTTTGTGTAACGAGTTACACAAAATTGTCTTTCGGAACGTGTTACATACAAGATTTTTTCTAATTTTAAAAGTCTAAAAACCCTTTAAACATAAATGAAATGGGTGTATTTAAAGACCTTAAAAATTAAGTCATCTTTTTCATAGTTATAGATGGAGAGCCAGACCCAAAACAATTATCTGAATTTACTAAGCCTGGTTTTTTGCCAGTTGATTACAGTACACTAACATACTGTGGTCAGTCAAGCGAAATCGAGAACACGTGTCCCAGGTACGCCATCAAAGGTGTCATAATTAAGGAGGTAATAAAATGAATTTACTAAGGCTGAAAATCGTTATGCAAATTAGATATTGAATATAAATAACAGTTATGCCAGTCAGTCAGTTGAATGTGGGGACGGAGCTGGTCAGTCAGCCCCATTGTATGTACAAAAAATAAATAACGTGCAATTCATTTACTAAACGTCAAAATCTTTCTAAAGGTATTAAATGATATATTAATCATAAATAAAATGGTCAGTCAATCATTTTGTGGGACAACGCCCGTCAGTCAGCGAAATAAAAATAAAAACATTCGCGGGCGCGATCGGTGTGGCAGGCGGAGGCTCGCTCTTTTCCTTATTATTATTTAACGAACTATTAACTAACTTTATTTTAAAGTGTAATTGATAGCAATGTTAATGATATACATTTTGTAAATAATTAAATTTGTCCTAATTACACTGACATAATAGTAAAATACATAGTAAAATTATTTGATCTCCGTCAACTTTGATTAAATGTCTTTTAAGAATTCATCTATACTGTAGAAGGCTTCCTTTATTAAAAATTCTTTCCGGTAAGACTTTTACCCAGCCGGGAATTTTATTATAAAATTTGGGGCCGTAACAATTAAAACCACAGTCGCTATATTTTGATCTATTAAAATTAATTGCAATATTATCTAGATTCCTTGTATTATAGTTATGAATTTCCTCTTGTTTTTTATAAGAGTGTATGTTTTTATAGATATATACTAAGCAATGAAATATGTAAAGTGAGAGGAATGTTAGAATTTGCAGTTCAATAAATTTTTGCCTCACGTTATCTCTATATCCCAAGTTTGTAATTATTCTAACCGTTTTTTTTATATTTTATGTTTTACAAATATTTTATGGATTTATCTTGTTGTAATAGTTGTAATAGTGTTTTTATAATAATAATATATGTTAAATATATTATTTTAAGTGGATACATTTTTCAATATTTCTTTCATAATGGTCTATTCAATGTAATTAGGACAAATTTAATTATTTACAAAATGTATATTATTAACATTGCTGTCAATTATACTTTAAAATAAAGTTAGTTAATAGTTTGTTAAGTAATAATAAGGAAAAGAGCGAGCCGCCTCCTGCCACACTGATCGCGCGCGCGATTTTTTTTTTTTTTATTTCGCTGACTGATGGGCGTTGTCCCACAAAATGGTTGACTGACCATTTTGTTTATGATTAATATATCATTTAATACCTTTACAAAGATTTTGAAATTTAGTAAATGAATTTCATGTTATTTATTTTTTGTACATACATTGGGGCTGACTGACCAGCTCCGTCCCGACATTCAACTGACTGACTGACATAACTGTTATTTATATTCAATATCTAATTTGCATAACGATTTTCAGCCTTAGTAAATTCATTTTACTACCTCCGTAATTATGACACCTTTGATGGCGTACCTGAGACACCTGTTCTCGATTTCACTTGACTGACCGCAGTATGTTAGTTTACACAACTACTGTAATCAACTGGCAAAAAACCAGGCTTAGTAAATTCAGAGAATTGTTTTGGGTCTGGCTCTTAGACTATTACCTTTGCTGCAATTATCACACATTATAATTTGAATGTCAAAATTGACAGACGTTATTTAGTCAAGTGTTAATATTATTTGAAATCCTAATTTGATAGCATAAGGTAAATCGTGTTAATGAAAAGGTTTTTTTAGCATATTTTGAAGGAAAGGAGAATTTAAAAGCTTCCACTTTATGAACTCAGTATTCAATTTTGTGTTGAAAAATATTGTTTATTTTTCTTTTTGAGAGTTGTTTATCTTTCCTAATTGATGATCTAACGAACTTTTCCTTATCAGTTAGGTAAAATTTTACTTTTCATAATAGGTTATGATCATTACTTGATCACTGAAATAAATATCGAATATAACCATAGAAAAACAAGAACATAACATAATTTCTTCTTCTACTTTTCTGGTCAGGTAGCCAGACACAAAGTTTCAAATTAATTTGTAACTAGCATTGATATGTTTACGTTGTTTACATACTATTTGGAGCCAAGTTCATTTCATTATTTATCAGGTTTATATATTAATCGCTCTAGGAAGAATTTATCGATATCACTTCTGTAATTGACTTTTGGGACCAACTGGGTAAAAATGTTTATATACATTAAGGTTATCTATAGTCGATAATTTTAACTATGGTGAATCAAGAATCAAGGACATGGTGGCCAAAATGTCACTACAATAGCAATGAAATAAAAGATGGCAAGAAAATAAAAATATACTCCTAAATTTAAAAAATGTCATATAGATTTATTATTGTTATAGAAAAGAAACATTACCTGATAATTTATTGCAATTTCTGCATAGGAAACAAACCATTGTGCACACTTATAGATTTCTTCTCTGCTATTGTTATCCAGAATAGACATTGCTTTTTCAAATTTGCTGGAAGGAATATTTTATTAATAAACATAGAGTGAAAATACTTAGAGAAGATAACACACGTCATGGATTCGCGTATCGAGTATATTTGTGAACAATATACTAGTGCTGTGTAAATTTATTCTTTTTTAAATAAAATAAGACTACTAATACTTCGTTCATTAATACTGGACAGTCGCAATTCAAATAAATTTCATTTCATCTGTTTTATTCGTAGAAATGGTTGAATATTCACTATAAATATATAATAAATACCGAACATGAAAAACCCTAGAAAATATATTCCTGGAATAACAAGCAGCACAGCCATTTAACTCAACAATGCGACACCACTGCAATTGCAAAAACAAGTTTGTTGCCTTGATAACTGGCTCACGCTAGCGATATCTGTTTGTGCGCATTGAGACGTATGTTATCTTTTGTAAGTAATTTTTCACTCTACCATCCTCAACATTAACTGAAATAATGTTGCGCTAAGGTTACTAAGAAACCAATGAGAAAGAGCTTTGTTCAGGCCGTACGCTTAATAGATAACCTCGACAGATAGCGTTACTCTATTAGATATGCCACACAACAACGGAAAGGCTGACTAGAAAAATGTCTGCAAAAATGTGAATAACAATCAATTAAAAATTAAATTAGCCTACTGAGTACATTTAGCCAGTCAAACCCGAAAAAAAAAAAAGGAACTTTCGTCTATAAAAAGCAATAACAATTATTACTTAATATCATGTATTACAAAAAAAAATACCATAGTAAAAGTATAGTAAAGTTATTAAATAAAATTCATTAAATCTTAAAACTTATTTATTTGGAAGACCAACGAAATTTAAAGGATAGGGGAGCAACTCCAATAGATTTATATACAGTTTGCTTGGGCGGTCAATTATTAAGAGAGGGGCACGGTGGGAAGAATATGTTTTCCCTAGTTGCAGTGGAGTACTGTTTTGAGAGATATAATTAATGAACAAATAATGTTTCTTGTTGATATTCTATTATTAGTTGAGCTCAATTCTATTAGTGAAATTAACATAGGTACCTATATTGTCAGAGGCGGATTTATACTTCTGTCGCCTAGGGGCTAACAGCAACTTGCCGCCCCCCACCCCCTTCCCACTCCCTGCTCTTTGCCCTCAGCATTCAAAAATGATAGTCCCTCTACACCTCACCTCCCCTTTTAAAGGGTAAACTCCCTCCTCGTTCACTCCCTTTTATGCTTTCTCTTCATTGATTTGTCACTAGCACAAAGCACAAAATCATTAATACTAGCCTAATTTTCTTCAACAGATCGACATATAATATTGTTTATTTTATCAAGATAAAATTTTAAATAAACTTTGGTATGCATTTAAAATGTTGTTTATTAGTCTATTGTCTATGTACTGTAGAAAGGAACTAAAACGTTAAAGGGTTTTTATTGTTTCTTTTGTTCAAAATATGAGAAAACTGCGCAGTGCTACCATTTAAAGAGGTGCGTTTTTGAGATCGAAGTAAAAAGGTCCACTTTTCCAATCAAAATGGCACCTTCAGAAGTCAATTTTTATACAAAAATACGTCCAAAAAACAAAACAAAAAAATAGCCTGTAACTTTTTTTCGGGTACATTTAGGCATAGACATTGCTGCATAAAAAAAAGCTGGTTAAAATCACTGAACTCTGCTATATAAATGGAAGGTCAATATCCATACCAATTTTTATGTGAAATTGAACCTCGCGCAAGTATGGCGATAGCACTACGAAATACGCCACTACTTTGCAATGATTCTTGCAACACAGTACCATGCAAGATTGCACCATATTGTCTCAATTAACTGTTTATAAGAGTCACAAAATATTGCACAAAGTAATCAATTTATAACAACTTTACATAAACGACAGAAATAAACAAAGAATAAAATGAGTGACACCGACTCTGGAAATTTCATCTAATCCAAGACTTACGCTACAGAATCTATGGGAAACAAATAAAACATAGAATTGCGTCAGCGCATAACCCCCGTAGACAGCCGTTTGGTTCAAGCACAGACATAATTTTCTCTACTGCGTTGACGCATGGCTACACTTTTTGAATCCGTAATTACCGTATTTTGTTTACGCGCATATACCTATACTGACCTTCCATTTATATAGTAGAGTGCAGTGGTTAAAATGAGATTTTGTAAAAATGTTTATGATTAATAGTGACCGAGATATAACATTTCAATTTTTTTTTTCAGATTTCGTCCTGAAACTTTTTTTTTGGGTGAATTTAGGTATAAACATTATTATATTAAAGTGGAAGATGACTTTACGCCCGTTGAAATCGTGGCTGGTAAAAGTCTCTACGACAAATAGAAACCTAGATACAGCGTTTCGAAGATCGTTACTTTTATTAACTTTTTTCTAATTTTTATGTTCTTTTTTAAATTTCGGCCTATAACTTATTTGTCAAATACTTTAAGTACAGATATTGCTACATTGAATGTACTCGCAGTATTCTTGTTTAAATGGTCTTCAATAGAAGTTTATGTGATCAATAGTAACCAAGATACAGTCTAGATATAGTAGATTATTGTACTTAAAAAATAACTTTTTACATTTTTCCACTTCTGAACTTTATGACGTGATTTTTTTTTTTTTCAAATTACAACTTGGAAAAGATAAATTAAATTAATTTATTCATAATTTTATACCTGTTACACATTATTTATGTTTCTAATTGTACATTATTAAATTATTCAAATTCTGGATTTAACATATTTTCAAAATCAAAGTCGATTTCTTCATCGGCATCATAGTGAACATCGTCTCTCATATACAAAAAGTACCTGTTGCCTATAAAGGCTTAGACACACTAAATGTTATGACAGCACAAAGCAACTCTTAAATGTACGCGTGTGCACATCTACAAGATATCATCACAAAATGTGTTAAGCAAAAGTGCCAGTAAGTTGATTTTCTGAGGCCGGAAATACGAAAAATGGATAAGGATAAAACAATACTTTAAGATGAGTTAAACTTCTATTGCAGACCATTTAAGCAAAAATGCTGCGAGTACATTCAATGTAGCAATATCTGTACTTAAAGTATTTGACAAATAAGTTATAGGCCGAAAGTTAAAAAAGAACGTAAAAATTAGAAAAAGTTAATAAAAGTAACAATCTTCGAAACGCTGTATCTAGGTTTCTATTTGTCGCAGAGACTTTTACCAGCCACCATTTCAACAGGCGTAAAGTCAGCTTTCACTTTAATATAATAATGTCTATACCTAAATTCACTCAGAAAAGTTACAGGACGAACTTTGAAAAAAAAAATAGTAAAAATTAGCAAAAAAAGTTAAAAGTTGCAAACTTTGAAATGCTATATCTCGGTCACTGTTAATCGTAAATTTTTTTACAAAATCTCATTTTAACGGGTAAAACGCCAGCTTTTTTTTATGCAGCAATGTCTATGCCTAAATGTACCCGAAAAAAAGTTACAGGCTAAAATTAAAAAAAAACATTGCATTTTTTCGTTTTTTTTGTTTTTTATTTTTGTAAAAAAAATTTTTTTTTGACTTCTGAAGGTGCCATTTCGATTGGAAATTTAATTCTCTACAACTTTTCTATTGACATGTTATAAGAAAAATGCATAGTTTTCGAGCAAAACTCAAAAATGTGAAAAGTGGACCTTTTTACTTAGATCTCAAAAACGCCTTTAAATGGTAGCACTCCGCGGTTTTCTCATATTTTGGGGTCAATTGAATATAAGAAACAATAAAAACCCTTTAACGCTTTAGTTCCTTTCAACTCTCTTTTTTTTTGGACATAGACAATAGCCTATTATTTAGACATAGTGTTAAAGTGATTTCTCGTAATTTCATACAACGTCCTTAAAACATGTTATTTTTGTTTTTAAATTGGTTAACATTTTTATTTATTTTTGTTTTTATGTGCCTTTGATATTTTTCCAAAAATTTGTCGCCCCTGGATTTTGCTGCCCTGGGCTATAGCCCCTCCCCAAATCCGCCACTGTATTGAAAAAGTATTTATAAATTAAATTAAATATAAAACGAAATTAAAGCTGTCCTATATACTTGTAAATTATCAGCAAATTATAAATTAAACATTAAGTTAAGGTGGCGCCCATTGTTACTGACTTACATGTGAAACTTTAGGTTAAGATTGCCCCTGTACTTTTTTACAAAGTAAACAGGATCTTTCCATTTTCACGAAGTTAAGTCAAACGAATATAATGAAAAAACGCGTGTCATATCCAAAGAAATCACTGATAACAGTTGCAAACGTATCATCAATTTTTGAATTGAGTTAACAATTAGAGCGCTAGTACTACTATAGCAGACAGCTAGTAGGATGGTTACAGCCAATAACAATGCCCACATTTCTAGTCTATCTTTATTAAGTCGCTGTGTAAAATCAATAATTGAATATATTTTTTTAAAAAACATTGAATAAAACACTTACCCTTTTTTTATTAAATTTTGTATTAATATAATATTAACTTCATGTCTGTCTCTGGGAGTTTTACATAATTGATAAACATCATTTATTAACGATGGTTCGTTAATGTACACAATTCGGTTCACTACATATTGTAACTAAAAAAAATATTCATTTCATTAATATGGCACAGGCTTTGTCTTAATCATAAGACATTCAAGATTCATTATTATCCCATACTAAACAAAAATATTATGAAATTTTAATGCAACACGGATACTGAAATAATTCATAAATATCAAAAACAGCAATCACTGCATCGGGGTCGTGTTTTGCTAACCATTTTGAAACTGTTAAAACCAGTTTGTGAAAACTGCTCAGCATCAGTTTCTCATAAAAGATATAATAATAATAATAATAATAATAATAATAATAATAATAATAATAATAATAATAATAATAATAATAATTCAAAAAAGGTGACGAAGAAAATCCAAAAAATTATAGACCAATAACATGTTTGTCAGTGGTTTACAAGTTATTAACATCCGTTCTATACACTGAAGTATATGGTCACTGCATAAGCAACAATCTGATCGCTGGTGAACAAAAAGGCTGCATCAAGGGTGCTCTAGGATGTAAAGAGCAACTGACAATAGACGCCGTCATAATAAAACAGACACAAATGAAACATCGAAATTTAAATATGTGCTACATTGATTATAGCAAGGCTTTCGATTCCGTGCCCCATGACTGGCTAAAGAAAGTCCTAGAAATTTATAATATCCACCCCAGCGTCCGTACACTCTTGAGTACATTAATGAGCCAGTGGAACACCCATCTCTATATAGGGAAGCAAAAGCTGGGCCGAGTAAACATTTCCAGGGGTATATTCCAGGGTGACAGCCTTAGCCCCCTTTGGTTCGTCTTGGCACTCAATCCGCTATCATCATTACTGAATGCCACCCCATACGGCTACCGTCTGAACATGCGACAAAATTCTAGAATAACGCATCTGATGTTTATGGATGACATCAAGTTATACGCAGAGAGTAAAGAGCATATAGAGTCTTTAATTAGAACTGCCCGTGAATTTAGTGACGATATAAAGATGTCATTTGGCCTAGAAAAATGTGCAACTATTAACATCCGCAAAGGTAAACACCAGGAACATGCCGAAATAATTAAAAATATCAATACACTTGACCCAAATGAGGTTTATAAATACTTAGGCATTGCTCAGAATCGATGTATCGACCACACAAAACTAAAAAAAGATTTTAAGGAAAAGTACAGAGCTAGACTTACCAAAATATTAAACACCTATCTCAACTCTGCAAATTTAACCACTGCCATTAACACATGGGCAGTACCGGTCTTGACGTATTCGTTTGGAATCCTCAAATACTCGGACTCAGACCTGGAGGAACTCGACAGATTGACGCGTAGACTGCTAACAAAATTTAGAGCTCACCATCCACGCTCTGCAGTTGAGAGACTCTATCTAAAAAGAATGGAAGGTGGACGCGGACTAATAAATATTTATAACCTGTGTAGACAGCAGGAGGCCAACATGAGGGAATACTTCCATCAAAATCAAAACCAACTAATTCAAAATGTCGTGGAGGCGGACCGCGGATACACTGCACTTAGGTTAGGTTTGCCCCATGGGAATGCCAGAGAAGTCCCACAGCGCAACAGTCATACATCCTGGCAAGAGAAAACGCTCCATGGTAAATACCCTTCCGCTTTGGAGAATGAATGCATGGACAAGGAAGGATCACTTATGTGGTTGAAAAAGGGCCAACTCCACCCTACAACTGAAGGCTTCATTATTTCTATCCAGGACCGTGTGCAAAGAACCCGGAACTACGATAAAACCATCCTAAAGACAAACGTAGAAGATGTCTGCAGAAAGTGTGGAAGACCAGGAGAAACGATTGAGCATATAACAGCTGGATGCCCGTCTCTAGCTGACACCGCATATTTGTGCAGACACAACCAGATTGCCAAACTAATTCATGCGGAAATGGCTAAGAAATACAAACTAGTGGAAAATCCTCTCCCCCCGTATTACCGCTATACACCTTGCCCGGTATTAGAATCCACCGAGTTTCTTTTATACTGGGATAGACCAATCCTCACAGATAGAACTGTAGACTATAACAGGCCAGACATTGTGCTAATTGAAAAGAAAAATAAAAAAGCCACAATCATCGACATAGGCTGCCCACTCACGCATAATCTGGTAAAGACAGAAACAGAAAAAGTGTCAAAATATGAAAATTTAGCCATCGAAGTCAAGCACATCTGGAACCTAGACAGAGTAGAAATAGTCCCTATTGTGATCTCAGTGGAAGGAGTTATGACAAAACAATTAAAGAAAAACATAGAAAAACTGGGTCTGCCAAAATTCCACTACGCTGTCATACAAAAAATAGCAATCCTCCAAACGTGCCACATAACGAGAAAATTCTTAAACGGAACAGGATAAGATGAAGTTCTTCCCTGATTCTAAGGATATACCAGCCTACCAGCTTAGCTGAGATACAGTAGATAATAATAATAATAATAATAATAATATTCTTTTATTTCCACATTTAAAATGTAACTGATACAACAAAATGTAGAATACATCAGCTCTTAAAAATTAATGTATACATGTAAATATAAGAGTAGTAACAAAAAAAAAAAACACAACAATTATTGTCAACGAAGAAGGTTAAAAACAAATATATAACATAAAGCATGTAAATGTAAAATGGCGAAATATCAGCATTAAACAAAAAATTCGTCTAGGGTATAGCAAACTTTATTTACTAGAAAATTTTTGAGTTCTGTTTTAAAAATCTGAACATTTGGAGATGATTTAATTTCATCTGTTAAAATGTTGAAACACTTACAGCCATTGTTGTCCGAAAGGAATTTGTTTGAAGCTGCTCCTTATGCCGTGTTTCGTACCCATGGCCTGTTCGATTGTTTAAGAACATAGGCTTGTTTTTATAAACATATGTACAGATCTCCAATATATAAATACTTACTAAAGTCAAGATTCTAAGATTTTTAAAAGCATTTCTGCAAGTTTACAAACATTTTAGCCCCGCAATTATACGTACTGCATATTTTTGTAGAATGAAAACTCGGCTTACTTGTGAGCTATTTCCCCAATTAACTATACCATATTTTAAGCTCGAATGAAAGTTAGCATAATAAAGAGTAAGTAGGATGTTAACACTACAATGATTGGACATAAATTTTAGCCCGAAACAAGTGCTTCTCAATTTCCCACACAGCGTCTGTATATGCTGATTCCATTGTAGATGCATATCTACTGTAACAACATTTTAATGAATTCTATAGGAAATATTTGAAAATTGTCGGAGAAATGCAATTTGTCTGGATTTTTCTTTAAGCTAAACAGTACTGCAGTGGTCTTACTTTTGTTTAAATATAATTTATTTTTATCGGTCCATTTAGTTATTTCATTGTAAACTTTTTCAGTGGTAAGTTTTAATCTATCTAAATTATCTTCTACTATAAGAACATTAGTGTCATCCAAAACCTGTGTGTTGTACTTTATTAGAAAAATAAAAACACATATATTTTAACTATTCAATATAGGTAAAAATATTTAATACCGATTGAAAATTTAATAAGCCAGTGTTACATCACACAATAAATGGTCAAATTCTAATACTGCAACTAAAGTGAATTTAAAATGAGTATTACATTGATAAAATTTCCAGTAACATAAGACAACCAAAACATATTTTTAAAATATACATTTTTATTTCCCCCTCAAATTACGTTTATAGTAAGACAGTGAACATTTTTTTGGCTCATTTTCTACAGTTTGAAACTTTTCCTATTTGTTCTGATTTATTGTTACTAAAAACTTCTTGTGTCCCATAATCATGGCGACAACCGACGACGTTCTGACGAAGAAAAAGTTATTCTAATTCATCTAAATTGCTGAAATGGTTGTTTATTAACTGCAAAACTATGCAATCTATAATGTCATAAAGGTTTATATTTATTAAAAATATTCGTTTCTGATGGCATTTTGCCTCTTTGTCTCATTTAAGTTTTAGAATTTTGAAAATGCTCCAAAATTTTTTCTTATTTCTTGAAGTTCTCATAATATATGAATGCCCCTAACTGATTAAACGGTGAACAGGTAAGTCCCGCCTCTTGTTGCTTGGATATGTTTCATTGGAATGGCAGAATATTGAAAACAATTGATGTTCTGTAAACGATCTAATTTAAGGCTAAGGTGCAACAAGTCGATTATCGATTAGTTTTTACAAGCTTTTATTTAACTTGCAATGTTTTAACTGTCTTTCCAGTTCAAAATTTGTGATGGAATTTTATCGCATTTCCTATTACCCTATCAAGCTGAAATTTTGTACATTTGTTATAAGTCCTTTGACAATGCAATGTTATTGAAAAAAATTGAAAAACAAAATGGCAGCGCCAAGATGACGGACCAGTTTTCTTCATTTATGGTCCAATACGACTGAAATTAGATATCTGGGGGTTTTGGGGATGAGGATTATTTCTTGATCAAAATTAAAAAATCAAAATGGCGGCGCCAAGATGGCGAACCATTTATTTCGTTTTTTATGATCCGATATGACTGAAATTCGATATCTGGGGGTTTTCGGAGACGCGGATTGCGATTTTTTTAATCAAAATAGAAAAATCAAAATGGCGGCGCCAAGATGACGGGCCATTTTTTAAATTTAAGATTCGGGGACACAGATTACGATTTTTTGATCAAAATTGAAAAACCAAAATGTTTTCGCCGCTGGGCAAGCTTGTCACACTCAGCAGATTTCGATCATTAATAGATCTTATTATTCAAGAGTTAGATTATTCCAAATTATCAGGGAAAACACTATGCAACAATAATGCTCTACCAGAAATGAATAGAAAGAGAAACATCACTGAAAACTAAAAAGTATAAAATAAAAATATAAGTAACAAAATGTTTTTAAAACCAAGCTTTTGTTTAAAAGAAACATACTAAAGAGAAAAAAATAACGTAAAATTTAAAATTCAAATCTTCGCTATAAGCCCCTTCTTGGTCACCGATCATAGGCGAAGATATAAGATTCTTAGGTAAGTATAATACATTTTTTAAATGACATAATCTGAAAGTACTCTACGCAGATGACAGTAACTTTTGTATAACGGATGATTCTATCGATCTAGCTGTTGAAAAGGCCAATACCTGTGCTGATGAATTTCATAAGTTTTGTGTAAGTCATGGTCTATTAGTTAATATAAGTAAAACCATATATATGTCATTTTTACCTAAAACTGCAAACCACGACTATAGTGTTCTCATAAAAATGAATCATCTCTCTGTTGAGCATGTTGATTTCACAAAGTTCTTGGGGGTGACCCTAGATCAAAAGATGACCTGGGAAAAACACATTAACCACACAATTTATAAATTGGGCTCAACTTGTTTTTTGATAAGACAGCTACGTAACACTGTTACGGCAGAAATATTAAGATTGGCCTATTTTGGCCTTGTTCAATCAATACTGTCCTATGGACTTATATTCTGGGGATCATCGGCCCATTTTGAGAAGGTATTTATAATGCAGAAAAAAACTATACGCTGTATGGTCGGAGTACATCCCCGAACTCACTGCAGAGAAATATTTAAAAATCTCGGTATTCTCACTCTTCCATCCCTGTACATTTATTTGTTGATCTTAAATACAAAGAAGCATGAACATTTATTAACTAGAAATAGGTCAGTACATGCCCATGACACACGCAATAAAAATAATTTACATCTACCATTTTCGAGACTTTCTGTTGGCCAAAACTCCCACGTATACCAAGGTATTATCTGCTATAATAAGTTCATATCTCTGTTTGGAGTAATTGATAACTTCAACAAATTTAAAGTGACACTACATAACTATTTGTTAAATATGGCATTTTACTCCCTTGCCGAATATCTGGAAATGCAATGATGTTCAACGTTTCTTGTTTGTTACATATTTTATAATTGGCTGTTTTATACAATACATATCTTATACAATGACTTATTTTATACAATTAATTACTCATACTGTTTATCTCTATACTATACCTGTATTTATGTTGTTTTTAAATCATTTGACTCGTCCGATAAATTTTGTACTACATGTATGTGAAATTTTATGTGATGAATAAATTAATTATTATTATTATTATTATTATTATTATAATATATAAAAGCTTGAGGCGTTTAACTTAGATAGTTGAGTGCTATGAAATTAGATATCGTATTTGATTACTTTTGTCTCCAATGAAAAGAAGTTGTAACGTCTCAAGCTTTTATGTAGGTACTTATTATATATCATTAAAAATTTTTATGTTATACCTACCTATGAATCTTCTATCTTCGCCTATGATCGATTACCAAAAGGGCCTTATAGCAAAGGTTTGAATTTTAATTTTTAAGTTATTTTTTACTTTTTAGTACGCTTTTATTAAATATAAGCTTGGTTTAAAAAATTCTTTTTTATTTATATTTTTTATACTTGAACCTCTAGCCTACATAGCAAATGAATCCTTAAGGCAAGATATCTTTCCCGCAAGATTAAAGTTAGCTGTTGTGAAACCTACACACAAGGAAGATGATTACCATTTAATATAAAACCACAGAGGTCAATAAGTAGTACGTGTTATCCTCCTTTTCTAAGTATTGTCATGTGTCGTGAATTAACATCATTCCTAGAAGTGAACCACATCATTACTACCAGTACCAAAAAAAAAAAATCTACAACAGCTACCTTTGACTTTGTGAGAAGAATACTAAATTACTTAGACGATGGACACATTGACCTCGGGATATTTTTCGACCTAATGAAAGCCTTCAATTATCTATCAATTATAAGGACATCAACTATCAATTATAAGGGCATAAAATACTTCTAAATAAACTTAACAAGTAGTGATACGATACGAGGTTCTGCGAATTCCTACCTGAACGAGATATCAAAAAGTTTGCATCAGATCAGATTCATCAGAATGTTACTCAAGCAATCGTAATATATCATTAACATTTTAATTTTTGAAAAAAATTACGATAACACTGAGATTAAAGCGGCAAATGTGATGCAAAAAATATTCGAATAGTTTCATTAGAATTCATTAATAATAAATAATGACAAAACAAAATATATTCTATTTAAACAAAATAGGAATAAAACTGGATATCCTAATCGAATAGATATTGTTGTGTGGCGCGAAACATTCAAACCACCCGCATGACCGAAAGTGAGACATCCCCACCAAGTAGACGGCTCAGTTAGTTTAAGTTTGGGCCGCCAAAGCGAATAGATGTCAGCTTCTAGTAAAAGTAATAAAGTGTAATTCTAGTCAGATCTACAAGTGTATAAGCATTTTTACCTGATGATATAATAAAGCTAAGGTGCTTAATCATTAAAGAGCGTATCTTTTATACCCCACGACATAACAGATATCAATAATTTACATATAAATTGGAAGGATCATATATAAATGCTCTGCAGTAGACTTAGCACAATTTGCTATTCACTGAAAGAACTAAAAAAAGTAGTAAATTATAATACTCTTCATACTGCATATTATAGACAATTTTATAGTACAAGGTCATCTTACGGTGTAATTTTTTGGAGTGGACCACACATTCAAGAGGTATTCATCATTCAAAAGAGAGCGTTGGGAGTCCTGTCCAATCTAAAGGTTGGTGAGTCACGTGGACACAAGTGCGGATCTACAAATTTCAATAATTTTTTTCTCGTCTGTGGCGCATGGGACCCATACGAAATATGGGAAATAACATCTAGAGAAGCACTTCTCTAACGACCTCTAAAAAATTTTGAAAAAGCAGTTTGCGAAAAATTTTTTCAAAATTCGATTACCCCCCCAGGTCTAGGGACTCCTGTTTAAAATTATTTTTTTTGTCATATGCATTTTACTTTTCATAAAAATACAGCAACACGTTCTGAAGTTTATGAAAATATTTTCATTACTAACTGAGATACAACGAATTGAAATTTTGTGATTTGTTAAATCACAGGATCAATTTGACCCCTTAAAACTCCAATGCAAAATTTTTCGCTCTTTCATAATTCGGGGGTCAAAAATGGAGATTAAAAACTAAATTTGACCTTCAAGTGACCTTTAAAAGACCTTGAAGGCCAAATTCAAGATCATCAAGTGGTGCCCCACCAACTTGTATAGAGGTCATTTTCCTCATATCTCGCTATCCTGTTAAGTTATTCAGGCGTATCTATACTTTTGGGACACTATAATTTTTCAGATTACTAGCTTTTAGACTTTTTAGACTCTGGTATGCAATAAATTCTATTCTATTCTAATTCCTTGAAATACTCCATAAATAAAAATTGTTTCTTAATCCTTCACGGGCATTCACATATAATGACAACTTTAGTTACTAAATATGTAAGGAAACAGTATTTAATTTGAACCTCGTGCTTAATAATTAATGAGCAGGGGGGAGAAATTTGGAAAAAAAATTGTCAAGATCTCTGGCACGCCCCTAAATTCAGTACCTCCCTTGCAGGACCAACAAGTATGCATTCAGATGATCCTAGATCCAAATGGTGGGCACAATTGATTGAAGAAGAAAATTAAAGGGATAGTGAATCGGAAGGACAGCAAAATGATATAGTAATAATTAGTGAACATGAAACTGATTCAAGTATATTCAAGTATATCCGAACGTGAAAATGATACAGAAAATTCTTATCAGCCTGATCAGAGGAAAGGAATTGGAAACTGAATGTGTTACACATCGTCATAAATTTGAACGACATGAACGAAAAAATATCGCCTTAAAACTAAGAAAACCTGCTTTCAATGTTATTAGAAATTAAAAAGAAAGACATTCTATATTTGCATAAAGTGTTCTAAGCCAATTTGTTTAGAACATGCAAGAAAAATTTGCTATAACTGCGCACGGAGATTAAAATACCTGTTTTATTTTCAAATATTTCCATAGCTTTTATACTACCTTTAATTTGTATATAAACATAATCTTGTTCTTAAGTTTAAAACAATAAATTTATTATAAAAAATATTTTTTCTTTCGATGATTTCGGAATAGCGGTATGATATACTGGTCATTAGCGGTTACGCCAGTTTAGAGAACTGTTAGCCATTGAGGGTTAATAAAAGGCTTTTCAAATATAGATAATGATTAGGAATGAGCGATATTTCATGACCTGTGATTTAACTACTGATATTAAAAAAATTTGTTAATTATGAAAAAGCATTTTACTTCTGTAACAATTGGTATTTAAAGATTTTTATTATAAAGCGTGTAAAAACGCACTGCCACCCATATTTTTCAACCTTCAATGTTCAGCAGTTACCTAGGTAATTCACTTAAATATATACATTCTTTTTATAAAACATACATTATTACCTATACAACTGCTTATTTGCTGTACTACATATTTTGTTAATAATATACCATGGCATGTACATTACCTCACTAATGGTAGTAATCTGTTTCTCCTTAATTTTAATTTTATATTTGGGATTTCTCAATACTACTAATCTGGGTTCATTATCAAATATATCTTTTATATCTAAAACCAAGGGATGAGAGTATTGTAAAGCACTTTGGCCAATTCCTCTGATGGTATCACACCATGGAACTCGAGCATTTTCTAAGATCTCTTTGATAGCTTCCAGTTTGATATTAACTGAACTTATGTATTTTATAATTATTTCAACAATTTCGACCCAATAATCTTCATCATATTTTATCAAATTCTGTAAATAAAATGAATAAAAAAAATAATACAAATAATAATAAAAATATTTTTTTAATCTAAAAATGTTTTTATGGCTGTTAACTAAAAATTTTTACAAAACATTTTTTTATGTAGTGGTATGTTTTATATACTTAATTTAAGCAAATTACTGTCATGAATTTTGTTATTTCAAAACATGGTGAATATGGGGATGAATGGGGTAAAACCACTACATAGAAAAATTCTGTCAAATGTAACAATTTTTACTTAACAAACACACAAACATTTTTAAAGTAAAAAAACCTTTATTAGAACATTGGTTCTGATATTAAAAAAATGCTTTATAAAAACCATGTTTAAGCATGGCACCAGGAGCCGTTTTTTCGGAATTTTTGGAAGTTGGACTTGGACGTCAGATCTGACCACAAAAAATGCTATCAAGCAGTGGTGCAGCCAGAAAATTCATCTAGGGGGGGGGGCACTAGAACTGGCCTCTCCAGAGGATGAGGAAAACTTTTCAGAAAATTGTTGTAAACGGATGTGTATAGATTCCTCTACTAGATAATATTGGCATTAATTACAAAATATTTATTTCAAGGAATAAATGAATACTGCTTTGTACTGATAGAGATTATGTGTCTTTATTTTTGGTTCATGGAGGACGGCTTGGGGGGTCGGGCCCCATGGCTCCCCCCTGGCTGCGCCCCTGCTATCAAGGGTATTTTTTTTATTTTTTAGGGCATCTTGAAATATATATACACAACAAAATATGTGTTTGTTAGTAACTGTCAGCAAAATTTTGAATCAAAATCACTATTTGTACATTTTATTAGCAAAAAAAGTTATTTCTGTATCCATTTAATTCATATTATCCCAATAAAGCATTTCCAGAGTCATGTTCACAGGAACTTTTTTTTTTCTAAGGAATCAACATATAAGTTATTTTAATAAACTTTATAATCAATAATACAAGAATATCCGCTGTCTAATTATAATTTTAAGTGTTTTGGAAAAACTTACTTTAATTTCATCCAACAATATTTCATCTGGTTCAAACTGATTTTGAATCATGAATTTATATAGAAAATCTTTTAATAAACATTCAAAATCTTCTGAGGCCATTACTGTATTAAGTAAAGTTCGTATAACAGTTTTAGGACCCTAAAACAAACAATGTAAATAAATAAAATTTAGAATCCAATAAAATAATTTTGTCGTTCAACTTGCCAATAAATATTCTTCAAGAGACATATTTATTCTAAATTCCTTTTTAAGTACTTCCAAGCCTTTCAATGCATCCATAAGAATTGCAAGATTAGTGATCTCTTTATTTAAACTACACTGCCTCTGAAAAAAAATATAACCGTCGTCCTCAACTTTAAGAAGTTTCAATATGCTCTCAGCAAATTTAATTCCACTATCGGGAAAATCAGAGCTGTTCCTTTTTTCTAGTTGGAAAATTTTATTTTTCAACCATTTTACAAAGATTGGTAGAGCCGATGGTCTGTGCATCATGGTAATAGGGATAAATGTTGGTAAAAATGGTTGGTATATACTTGTTGGTAGCTGAAAAGTTATTTCATGGATTATGTCATTAGTTGAAAACTGATATACTCACATTATTAAGAATTAATAATATTTCCTCAACTTTTTCATCAGTCAAATTGTCAATTGTTTTTAAGTCCAACCGACTATATATAATAATAGCTTCTTCAATTTGGAACTAAAAAACAAATAAAATGCTAAAATGCTCGGTTAAAGTAAATAATACAAAAATATTAAATTAGTAAACTCAAAGTGAAATATAAAACCTGAAATTTTAAGATAGTTCTGTCACTGTGTTTTCTTTCGAATGACACCTCATTAATTAGTGTTAGAAAATGAGATAATTATCTTTAAACTTAGATCTTTATATACATTATATTTGGACACAAAACGATACCGAAGTAGAAAGATGCCCAACTGTACCTTACCAAAAATTTGAAAACAATAATTCAATGGCTAATTTTGTACATAAAAATTGCAAATGATTGCATGAACAATGAAATACAAAATGATGTGGCAACGCTGCACAGTTGACTCTTGAAATCGACAAAGATCCAGGCTTGGATTCTTGAACTAAATTTTAGTAGGGTATCTATTATACAAAATAATGCATACATTTCGAATTGAAGTTTTTATTTAATTAATTGTAATAAATAAACATTGTCATATACAGTGTGTATGGTACATCAATAGAAAACTTTAAGGGAGTGATAAAATGTCATTTAGAATCCATATGACCATATATACCGTTATAAAACTATTACAGATTTTGAGATATCGGCCTTTTTAGATATTGCGGCCAGCAAGGTCCCCAGAGTTGACACCTCATGACTTATATGTCAGGAGATGAATGGAACTCATAAAGGACAACCTCATTAGGAGAATTAATGAAGCAGGTAAAAGACTTAAAGAAGAAATGAGATTTAGGCGTCATCTCCACCAAAATGAGAAGAGCATGTGGATGTATTAGAAACAGTAATTCACATTTGGACATTTAAAACTTTAAATCATTCTTAATTGTTTCTTTGTTTCATTAATTTTAAACATCATAATAGACATGTTGAAATATGTTTAAATCCCTCTTCGTAATCTAGCGATAAATGTATATATTTTGTATTTTAGGTTTAGGGAATTTCTTTCTTTATTGTTTAAATGCGACAGCACTTTGTTTGATTGTAAAGTGCTGCCGCCAAGCGGACTATTCGAAATGTAGTTTTTGACATAGTTAGTTTTTTTTTCTGTTCGATTCTTTAACTCGCACCATTTTGTAAAATATGTAATGACGAAACTTTTTGTATTATACTTATGTGCTAAGAGCTTCTGCATGTGTTGTATTTTTTGACCTTATATTCGTATAATTAACAAGTAGATATAGATCTAAATGCTGTACTTAATTTCCTACCTAATAAAATTTTACTGACTACATGTTTTTTTATTGAATGTACTAGCTTTTTACCAAACAGCATTGGAAAGGGGATAAAATAAAGAAGTTTTAAAACTAAAATTTCAAATTCAAATTCTCCTGAAACTCACTCAAACATTGCAATTTGTATGCAAAGTTTTTTATAATCCCGTTTCAAACTCCTTATTGTATTGTTTTGAAGATTAGAAAAAAAATATATTTTTTTAAGATAAAACCTAATATTGTAATGATACTATTTGTTAACAGAAATTCCAGAAATAAACAAAAATATCTAAAAAGGTCGATAACTCAATATCTGTAATACTTTGGTAAACAGTATATATGGGATAGCTTCTTTATCACCACCTAAATGTTTCTATCAATATACCAAACATCGTGTACAATGTATTAATTAATAAAGATTTAATAAGCTTTGCCCGCGACTACGTACATGTGGAATTTTGAAATTAACTAAAAAGCTTTTTTGTAAATGACTTTTGAGGTAGGATCACCAGGGACATGTACAAAGAGATCGTTTGCGTCACTAACACGGGAGAGAGACGCATAGAGCTGGCCATGGGAAAAGCAACTGACACTGAGGTCCACACCTGTATTGTGCAGCGTCTGGTCCTGCGCTTTGTTAAAATTCATGGCATAACATAAGCTAACCAGGAACTGTAAGCTTTTGAAACGAATCTGAAAGTTATTAGGGAATATTTCAGAAGGCTTTCAATTTTTCCAGAATACTCTTGAATTTTCTGGAATATTACAGAAGTTTAATCATGAAAGATTATGCCGTGCAAATACATTTATTGTAGAAATCAAGTTGTATCTTCGGTTCTATTAAACCGATTTTTATAACACTTGACTTAGAGTAAACTGGTTTCGATGAAATAAAAATTAAATGTTACTCCAAGCTTAGGTAAATTTGCCTGTGAAAACCCTGTTCAAATTCGTTCAGTAGTTTCTGCGTGATGTGGATTCAAACAAACAGACAAATTTCAAAAACTATCTTGATGTATTCCATTACTCATCTTACATCCCTTTTCACATCAGTTTTTTGCAAATATTTTCAATGTACAGACATGACAACTTTACAGATTTATTATATGTATAAAGAAAAATATTGTTGATTAAAAACATTAAATAACTTTTCAAGAACAGACTAAAAACTCAAGATTACAAATAACAACAATTTATAGTCCAATTAAATAAGTCGACAAATCAAAATTTTGAGGTAAATACTTGAATTTTTGATATAAGTTACTTTGATGTATTAGAACATGATTAATGAAATAAATTTTTTTTTGAACCCTCGGGAAGGGGTGAAAAAAAATATAATAGTGTTTTTTCAAAATTACTCAAAATGTGTAAAAGCTAGTAAAAAAAGTTTCAAACAAGAATTGTAAAGCATGAAATTTTATATAAAAATGATCTCTAGACTTTTTTTGGTATTACTAAAATTAACGGAGTTAAGCTGGTTAGAAATTAAGGGATGATATGTACAACTTTAAAAAATCATAGCGTGCTGAAAAGTTAATGAATTTAAATGTTTTTTTTCTATTTACTCAGAAAAATATAAACATTCGTTTCAGAGAAATGGATTTTTTTTAAAATTGTTAATTAAAAAGTTATAAAAATTTTAATTTTTTTATTTTCAATTAAAACCACTTTGACCGGTGAAACGAATTTTTTTTTTACACCATTCTGTTCATCATTTAATATATTGAACATTTGCTTTTGAAATTTTTTTTTACTCATCATTTTCGAGCAGGTATGAATTTATTTACCTGTTTAATTTTTTCCACACGTAAGACACTGCTCTTGTGACGTCACGATAACTGAAAAGAAATAAAGAATGCGTACGACAAAGATAAAATTGTTTCGTAGCTGCTGCGTTACCTACAAGACGCGCATACGTCACATCTATACTGGCGTCATAAGTCATAAGGAGAATAGCCCATCTGTAAATTGTCGGTTGGCGAGGAAAGTAACAAAGGCGTTTGTTTTTTCCCAACTAGTAAATATTAATTAAGAAAATCATGTAGCTGCTTTTTATGCACTTATGTTTTTGTACTTTATAATTTTTTAATAATATTTTTAACTGCAGAACTCTTGGATGCTCATATATTATTAGAATCTCGTTTATGACATATATCTAGATGCAGCTTTTCACTTTATGACGGCAGTAAGGGCATCCGCGCTTGACGTCACAACTAACCTCAAAAATATGTGTTTCTTAAGATTTAAGGGTATTACGCAACTATTATTAAAATTTCTGCCAGGTTCCCGTATTTTCAACTAAAATCTAGTTCAGGGTAATGTTTATGAAGTTCTAAATACTTTGTCCCAATAAAATAGGACTCTTTTTGTAGGTTGGAAATCTAACCTGTAATTAGCAGTCTATTTCTATTAATCAACAATATTGAAAAACTATTTACGCGAATTTTTAAATATTTGCTTAGAGCCAGTACCGCTTCCGAGCTAAAAATGCGTATATAAACATTAAAAATGAGAATAAACTTGAAAAACTTAAAATTTAAGGTTATGTTGGTTACATGATGCAGATGCCCGATATCTCAATGCAGCGGTTGTGAATGTTTTGGTGAATAAATGCTCCTACAAATTGTTAACAAAATTTTTAATTGTGGTCAAGTATAATAAGAGTGTTTTGCGAAATCTACATCCTTATACACGCTTCGTTTTGTGTACATTTTGGTTATAGGTAGGTATTAGACACGTGGAATTTTATTTACGTGATCTAAATATTTTTAAAATGAATCTTTGAAATGTAATGAAAAAAATTATTATTACTGTCAATACTTACTGATTTCTACTAAATTTAGAATTATTTGTTTGACATTATTGATATAAATGAAAAAAACCGCTGCCCAAGGAATCACTACTTCCACATCCAGATTCTCTATCCAAGTCACTCACAACGAAAAAAACTTTGTATGTGAAAATAACTATTTATGGAACTTTAATAATATAATATTTCAAATCCTCTACCCCAAAAACCCATAAAACGATACCCCACATCGGTAGTGGGGTGGGGGGTGGTGATAGGAGGGTGGTAGTGGGGGTGGATGAAGTAAAAAAATATTTTGAGGTTTCTGGTTCCTGTACATAGGTACACTAAATCACATTTTTTTTTCATCCCCTTTGATAAGGGGATGGGGGTGGTAATGGGGTTGGCTAATGCCAAAAATTTTTTGGGACCTTAGCTTCTCTTGTATATACTAAATACCAATTTTATGGACTATTACCTGCTTGATTGACCTATTTACCCCAAATTTACCCCAATTTACCCCCCAACCCTTCGACGGAACAAGATGAAAATATAATCTAGTTCTAGATCTCGTTAAAGTACATATGTGTACCAAATTTCAAGTCAATATCTTAAACTGTTCCAGAGTAAACGTGCGCACAAAAAAAGTTACAGACGGACAGACCGACAGACAGACAGAAATTTTTTTTCGCTCAAACTTAAAATCTCGACGTTTCATGACATTTTAAGCTTATTTGGACAATAAAATTTTTTAAAAATTTTTTTGTCGTTACTGTACTTCCACTGGACGTGGAAGTAATAAAGTACACAATATAATTTTTTTTTGCGAGAAAATTTTGCAGATGAATTATTGGAGTATTGGAAATAACTGTTTGAAACATCGTTTTAAATTAGTCGAAATTCGCGTATTTTAACCAAGGTTGCAAGAATGTTTTTTTTATGCATTTTCGATTAAATTAATAAACTAATCCGTAATGTAGAAGTAAAAATTATTTGCAAAAATGAATATTTGCAATAGTGAAAATTTTTTTTTTTTCCACATTAACAATTGAAATAATTTTTCTTCTTAATTTCAAAAAAATTGACAATTACAAATATTTACATTACCTACTTATTTTCTTAAATTACAAAATTTCAATTATTTTAATTTATTATTTTTTAAGACCATAAGAAATTATTATAATTGTATACATATTTTAAAAATTGTGTACACAGAAATATATTAATCAACAATTTTTTTTGGATCATTAATTTCAATTTTGAATGAAAAAAAAAGACATTTAAAAAAAATGATCGATACATTTCCATACAAATAGATCATTGATATTATTCTGTTCCTAATCTAAATAAAAATAAACAGTTTAAAAAACAAAATTGGATAAATTAAATAATAAATAATTGAACCATTCTTTGGATGGATGGATAATAACAATTAGAAGAAAATAATTCATTCTTAAAACAAAATGTATGATCCATTCTATATTAAGTTAATCTTATGAAAAGTTAAAATAAGAATTATTAAAAACAAATTTGTTAACAATTTTTAGGAGCATTTGTTCACCAAAACATACATCACCGCTGCATTGAGATATATAGACTAGTTCACAAGTTCAAAGCCGTGTTAATGCTTAATAAAGCTCGTGAAAATATGAGTGAGGGCTCATTGGATTCGGAATGACACCTAGAAAAATGTGCAAAAGTTTCGAACGCATATAAACAATTGCAAAAGTTATAAACAAATGAAGATTGAAAAAATAACGAGTTTCGTTTTTTGCAAATAACTCGAAAACTATTAATATTTAAGAAAATGTAAAGGAAGTTTTTAAAGAGGAATGAATTTCAAATAAAAAAGTCCGAACTCCCGAAACTCTATGTCTATTATTAATAATTTCAATTTAATGTTGAAAATGGAGCTTTGCGCGGCGAACACTAAGCCGTTACGATGCTCTGAAACCGGCCGTAATAAGTAAAAATATTTTGTATGTTATTAAATATTAATTTAAACATTTAAAAAAATTATGGTATTATTTAGACATTTAAAGGAACAATATCCCTCCCGTTGGGAAAAAAAATGTTTCACCGATTTTTCATAAAATAAGCCTATTGTTGTTTTGAGTTTTGCTCGAAAACTATGCATTTTTCCTATAAACACGTCAATAGAAAAGTTGTTGAAAATTAAATTTCCAATCGAAATGGCACCTTCAGAAGTCAAAAATTTTTTTTTTTACAAAAATACGCCCAAAAAACAAAACAAAAAAAAACGAAAAAATGCAATTTTTTATTTTTTTAAATTTTAGCCTGTAACTTTTTTCGGGTACATTTAGGCATAGACATTGCTGCATAAAAAAAAGCTGGCGTTTTACCGTTAAAATGATTATTAACGGGTAAAACGTCAGCTTTTTTTTATGTAGAATGTCTATGCCTAAATGTATCCGAAAAAAAGTTACAGGCTAAAATAAAAATAAAAAAAATGCATTTTTCCGTTTTTTTTGTTTTGTTTTCTGGGCGTATTTTTGTAAAAAAAAATTGACTTCTGAAATTTAATTCTCTACAACTTTTCTATTGACGTGTTTATAGGAAAAATGCATAGTTTTCCAATAAAACTCAAAAATGTGAAAAGTGGACCTTTTTACTTCGATCTCAAAAAACGCACTCATTTAAATGGTAGCACTCAGCGGTTTTCTCATATTTTGGCGTCAATTGAATATAAGAAACAATAAAAACCCTTTAACGTTTTAGTTCCTTTCAACCCTCTTTTTTTGGACATAGACAATAAATAGCCTAAAAATACTGTGATTAAAAATTTAAAAATTTTCTTTAAACATTTTTTTAAATTGTTTATAATATTTTGTTCCATTGTTTCATTATTTAAACAAATTATTAAGAAAAAAATTTATTCTTAAACTTTATTATTTGCAATTCTCTACAAGATGGAAAAAAGAAAAAAAAATGTTGTTAATTTATTTGTTTATTTAATAAACAATTTGTTATTAACAATCGCCAAATGTGTTTATTCTTTTTAGATAGAAAAAAAAATAACAAAAACAACTGTATACATAAACATGTTAAATTTTTTTTTTTTACATGTTTATGTATACAGTTGTTTTTGTTATTTTTTTCTATCTTAAAACATTCGGCGATTGTTAATAACAAATTGTTTATTAAATAAACAAATAAATTAACAACAAAAATTTTTCTGTTTTTCGTCTTGTAGAGAATTGCAAATAATAAATTTTAAGAATACATTTTTTTCTTAATAATTTATTTAAATAATGAAAAAAAGAAAAACATTATTATAAACAATTAAAAAAAAAATTTTAGATTTTTTTTTTATTTTTAATCACAATATTTTATAACAAAATGGCAAACAAAATTTTATAAAGTCTCCATGAAGCGAAATAATTTTAGTGGCTTTTGTTTAACAAATATCCGACTTGAAATATAAACGTAAACTCTAAAAAATTTGTTAATTAACAATAGGCTCATTTTATGAAAAATTGGTGAAACAATTTTTTTTCAACGAGATATTGTTCCGATAAGTGTCTAAATAATACCATAATTTTTAAAAATTTTTAAATTAATTTTTAATAAAAAAAATATATTTTTACTTATTACGGCCGATTTCAGAGCATCGTAACGGCTTAGTGTTCGCCGCGCAGAGCGCTGAGAGATAGAGTTTCAGGAGTTCGGCTTTTTTATTGGAAATTCATTCCTCTTTAAGAATCGTTCTTTCAATTTTCTTAAATATTAATAATTTTCGAGTTATTTGCAAAAGACGAAACTCGTTATATTTTCAATCTTCATTTGTTTATAACTTTTGCATCTGTTTATGTGCGGGTGTGAAACTTTTACACATTCTCTAGACATCATTCCGAATTCATTGCGCTGTCACTAATATTTTTACGAGCTTTATCAAGCATTAACACGGCCTTGAACTTGTAAACTAGTCTGCATCTGCATCATGTACCTAACATAACCTTAAATTTTAAGTTTTTCAAGTTTATTCTCATTTTTAATGTTTGTGTACCCATTTTTAGCATGGAGCCGGTACTGGCTCCAAGCAAATATTTAAAAATTCACGTAAATAATTTTTCAATATTTTTGATTAATAGAAATAGACTGCTAATTACAGGTTAGATTTCCAACCTACAAAAAGAGGCTTATTTTATTAGGACAAAGTGTTTAGAACTTCATAAACATTACACTGAACTAGATTTTAGTTGAAAATACGGGAACCAGGCAGAAATTTTAATAATAGCTGTGTTATACTCTTAAATCTTAAGAAACACATATTTTTGAGGTTAGCTGTGACGTCACGTGCAGATGCCCTATAGATGAGACGCATGCGCGTCTTGTAGGCAACGCAGCAGCTACGAAACAATTTTATCTTTGTCGTATGCATTCTTTATTTCTTTTCAGTTATCATGACGTCACAAGAGCAGTGTCTTACGTTTGGAAAAAAACTAAGCAAGTAAATAAATTCATACCTTCTTGAAAATGAAGGGTAAAAAAAATTTCAAAAGCAAATGTTCCATATATTAAATAATGAACAGAATGGTATAGAAAAAAATTCGTTTCACCGTTCAAAGTGGTTTTAATTGAAAATAAAAAAATTAAAATTTTTATAACTTTTTTATTAACAATTTTTAAAAAAATCCATTTCTCTGAAACGAATGTTTATATTTTTCTGAGTAAATAGAAAAAATTTTTTAAAAATTTATTAACTTTTCAGCACGCTATGATTTTTTAATGTTGTACATATCATCCCTTAATTTCTAACCAGCCTAACTCCGTTAATTTTAGTAATACCAAAAAAAGTCTAGAGATCATTTTTATATAAAATTTCATGCTTTATAATTTTGGTTTGAAACTTTTTTTACTAGCTATTACACATTTTGAGTAATTTTGAAAGAACACTTTATTTTATTTTTTTTCACCCCTTCCCGGGGGTTCAGAAAAAAAATTCTTTCATTAATCGTGTTCTAATACATCAAAGTAACTTATATCAAAAATTCAAGTATTTACCTCAAAATTTTGATTTGCCGACTTATTTAATTGGACTATTATTAGTAGTAATTATTTTCGAAGAAATGATATAGTAAAATTTTGTTAACATTTTGGTTACAAGGAATTTATTATCATCTTGCTTTTTTTGCTAAGCACCTCTAAAGTCGATGGAACATTTTTTTTGAAAAACTTCTGTCAAATCAGAAAAAAAAAATTTCTAATTTCCTCTATTTTTCTATTATCCCATCAGAAATTTTCCCAGATAAAGTGTTTAAAGTGCAATTTTCGCTGTTTTTTGATATTGTATTTTTTCAGTTAATGTTGTATAAAATTTACTACATTGAGGCAAATCTGTTCGAGAAATAAATTGAAAAAGTTTTTACATTTCCTAATATACTCCATGAAAATTCCCTGTTAATCCTTTCTGAAGCAAACCCATTGCTAATATGGACGGTTTAAATTTCCATTTTCCTTTTCCTAAAACATCTGACAGGTTATAAACATCAGTGACTAGTACGAAAAATATAATAGCGCAGTGTTGTCACGATCATTTGAGTTGTCCATAATACATAATATGATAATATTTATTAATGAAATTGGTTGCCTGCAAGTAGTCTTACTAAAAGCTTTTGCCAGATAAGGGAAATATTTTACGTATTCTATCACAAGTATTAAAATAATTTTTCATTTGGACTGTATTGACAGAACTAGACTAGTATTACTATGAGAAGATGCCAGGGCGGAGCCAAAATGCGCGAATATTTTTACCAGTGGCATAGCTTTATCTGGGGTATAGGGATGTGTAATTGCAATAAAAGTTTTGCGGTCAAGGAACTGTGAAAATGGAGTAGATTAAAACTTGCCAACTGTTACGAGTAACCTTTGTTCAGGAGAAGTGTAAGAATAGTAAGTTCTACTAAACTTTGCCTAATAAAGTTATTTTATTATCATTATTACCGTCGCCGCCGCTCTACTGCAGGGCACCGCCGCCACTGATGTTGACATTGAATGTCACGTAATTCTTTCTCATTGGCTTAGAATGATGGAGCGCACAAACTCGTTTCTGCGCATATTTTTTACTGGCATCTTCTCATAGTAATACTACTTTACCTTAAGCAAAGTAAAATTTTTCTAGTTTTAAGTTTAACTTACATTTTTTAAAAACATCTTTATTTCTTCTATTAAATCACACAGAGAAAATTTGGACCACGTTTGCGTGTCATATCTCGAATATACAGCCATATAAGTGTTAAATTTAAACAGTGAATCCATCAGAACTCTTTGCGAAATTAACACTTCTTCTTTGTTTTCACACTAGAAAATAAGGACACAAGGCGGTAAAATAATACTAATATTACGCTCACTGTTGCTCGAGAATGTTTCATTAGATGTTTACAATGTAATAAAATATTCATTAAAATCAAAAAAAATCAATAAGTTTTGGTCGAAATTTAAACAATGGGGCAGAGTTGGACTGGCTCAGCCCACCCTAAGTGTCCGAGCACCCCCCCCCCCCCCCCTGATCGTTGGGGGCAATGTTTTTCATAAAAATTAGAGCCTAAGGAACAATTTTAGACAAGTCCCTAAAAAAAAAAATTTGCAAATATTGTTTTTGTCATTTAACACAAAAACTAAAAAAGATGGAGAAAAACTTTCTGCACAAAGTGCATAAAATTTTCTACAATTTTGTTCCTATGCAATATTTGGATAGGAGTTACCATTTTCCAGATAAATGATTCAGTTCTTAAAATGAAATATAAAACGTAATACTACGGGAGCCCACCCTAACTGTTCGTGCACCCGCCGATCCTTGGAGAAAATGTTTTTCATAAAGACTAAAGCCTATGGAACAATTTAAGACATGTCCCCAAAAAAAAAACTGTGTGTGTGCGTGCGTGGGTGCGTGTGTAAAGTATTCATTTCGTTTTACATAAATATCCATGTTAGGGCATTAGAACCACGATAGTCAATAATTATGATTTAACTTACATTACTTTTTGGCACAATTGTAGATCCATAATTTAAAATTTTCCTGACATCTTCATGGTTGCTGCATTCGACATCTGAGATGCACTTCAATATAAAGTATTCATCTTCTATCGATTCCAATATTTTAAGCAAGTTGACTATATCTTCTGAGGTGCAAACAGTTTTATCAACAAATACTTGTGCTCGAGCCTTCAAAATTATAACAGGATTAATGTTAAAAAGTTTGGCAAACTTCTCAGCTTCCTCAAATCTCTGTTTTCTAATAAGCCTCATTAGTTTTAACTCAGGTTCAGTTTCGTCGACAGCCTGGACTCTCAATTCAGATATATTACAGTCATTAAAAATTTTTGAAAGAAATAAAATTTCATCATTTGAATTTTCTAGTTGAATAAGATGTGCTGGATTGGAAATTTTTAGTGAAAATATTGGGGAAAAGTCTAAAAAAAAAAACAGTGAAATTGAATTTATCAGACGTGTCTAAAATTAAATAGGAAATTATGCATATATTTGTCTAATTTTGATGTGAATTTCAGCAACATTGAAGTATCGCATTTTGTCATAGACTTAGCAGTGGAGTAGCTATGCACGAGCAATTCTGGGAGTTGCCCGAGGCCCCAGGGTTTTAGGAACACCCCTAGGTCCCAATATTAATATCACTTTGTGTTCGCATTCTCAGCGGTGAATTTCCCCAAAATATTAATAATAATATTGTGTTTGCCTTTACAGTAGTGTGGTTTCCCCGAAATATTAATAATGATATCGTGTTCATTCGGATTCGCAGCAGTGTGGTTTCTACTATATATACCAACTCGAAACTTCCCGTCTTCCCCGAGTGAACGTGAGCTTTTCGAGTGCATGGCGGGACACGGTCGATGTGGATCAATGTTTATTTATGTTCGTTTAAAAATAAAATATTTTCGTTTTTATATCTTTTATTTTTTTTTTTGTGAATCACTATTGTACCAAGCTTTGGAAGAGACACCTGAAATAAAATAATTTCTAGTTCTAAAATTCCGTATTATAACTGCGAATTTTACGTCAAAATACCAATTTACATCTCGAAATTTTAAAATTCCTACATATAAGTCGAAATTTCATTTCAAAATTCCGAGTTAAAACTAAGAATTTTAAAATTCCGAATTATAAGTGGGAATTTTAAAATTTCGAGTTATAATTACATCAAAATTCCGAATTATAACTCGGAATTTTAAAATAGTTATGTCTATGTCATAAATCAAATCTTTCTTTAGATGTTGTTCAACCCATTGTTTCTTGATTTTATCGTTGTAATATAGCTGTTTGAAATAAAGTTATATTATTATTGTTATTATTAGATAGATAGATAGATATTTTTATTTATTTATTTATAACATTATTAAATGCTTACACAAGTCAGAAATATCAGTATAAAATTAGGTGTATAATAACAAAATTACAGAATAAAAACAAAGTAAATCAATTGTGTAGTAGTGGACATTAAAAACAGCAAAATTGGTAAAACATATAGTATAAATACAAAAACAGTAAAACTTATGAAAATGTAGAGTTAAAATGTTAAAAAACAAAAAAGAAAAATACAGTGTCTAGGCAGTTTTTAAATTAAGTCAGAGTGATCATTCTCAAGAAATTCGTTTAATGTATAAAAGGCCTTGGATTTTAAGTAGACTTTGATTTTAAACTGCAAGAGGTCTATGTTCTCTACAGAATTCAGCAGTTTGTTATAAAATTTAGCTGCATAGTAACCTGATCCGTTCCTGCTTCTTGTCAGTCGGAGAAAGGAACTTCACACAAAACATATGGAAATTGGCTCCCAGCTAAATTGTCTGAACTTTTTATATGTTGTATTTCTGATCAAAAGCTCTCATGGGTCCAACTCGATCCTATGACTAGCTTCCGGGATACAACTATAAATTCTTGAAACATTCTGTATCTTGTCGAACTTTTAATTTATTGATGGTGTATCAGAGGTCAAAGGAGCAATTTCCGAAAGTTTTTCAATTAAAGTTTTCTTGATCTTATGTAAAAAATGTTTTAGCCAATTTGACTAAATATTTTTTCACTTGTTATTTTTATTATAGATTTCCCGGCGCCTTCACCAAGATTTTTCAAACTTAAATTTTTTTTTACGCTATTTTTATTAAAACAAATATTTTTAGTGCAAAATATTATAAAGGTCTAATAGAATGTATCAGAATATAAAATGTATGAAAAAAAATCATGAATTCGAATTTTTTTTTATTGTACAAGAGGTCATTCTTGTACATTTCTTGAGCTGTATCTCGGAAACTATACATAGGATCGAGTTGAGCCCATGAGAGCTTTTGATCAGAAAGTCGAAATCTACAACTTATAAAAAATTCAGACAATTTAGCTGGGAGCCAATTTCCATATGTTTTGTGCGGGGTTCTAAGTGAATTTTGTCACAATTTCTTATATTATTACATATTGATGTTCATGTTGTTTGAGGTAAAGTAAACACTCAAGAATATAAACACAGGGCAAAGTTAGTATATCAAGTTGAATAAACTGATCTTTGCAATCGTCCCTATATTTTAGCTGGGAGAGTATACTGGGAATTGTGAAATGAAAATTTCGAGAATTTTACGTCAAAATGCCGAATTAAACTCGGAATTTTAAAAATCTTGGTTATGACTCGGAATTTTGAAATTAAATTTCGACTTATAAGTAAGAATTTAAAAATTTCGAGTTATAACTGGTAATTTTACGTTAAAATAATAATAATAATAATAATAAAATCAGTTTATTCTGCAAATTAAAAAAAATTACAAAAATAAGGCCAGGTGACAATTTAATATTGGTTTAAAACCTGGTCTTGGCACGATCACACATATCTCATTGATATAAAAATGTTCTTGGTAATTAATATAATATAAAATTAAATAAATAATAAAAACCATAAAATAAACTATTAGTACTTTGTATATATAAGTTTTTAACTGGGCTTCTTCTTGTTTCTTAGCTATTTTATGCTATTGCACAGTAATTATTAGTAGTTGATTATATCAGTTGATCGGATTTTATAAGTTGTACTAACTTTTCTTTAAAGCTGTTCAGGCTTAGTCTCTTTAAATTAACTGGTAGTTGGTTGTACATTTTTGCTGCTTGATAGGAAAAGCTCTTCTTAAAGTGTTGGGTATGATGTATTGGAACAGTTAGAAGGACATCGCCGTTTCTAATTGCTACGTTATGTGCATTTTCACGTTTCTCTATTTTTTCGTATAAGTAGTTTGGTTTCTTTGTGACTATCACATTATGCACCATGCAGCATACATGTACCCACCGTCTCTGTTTCATAGTTAGCCACTCTACTAGTTTGATGTGGGGACTTATGTGTTCTCTATAGGGGATATATTGTGTATACCTTATGTAAGAGTTTTGTGCTTTCTGTATTCTGTGCATATTATCAACCATAAGAGAGGATCCATAGACTGTATAGCAGTAGTTTTGTTGTGATTGCTGATTTAGATTAACGTTTCTTGTTATAAATTGCTTGACGTCATATTTGAATTTGGTGTGCTTACGTTTTGTGTTTCTGTTTTGTATTTTTTATTTTTTGACAGATGACAAATATTTTTTTGTAATCTTTTATTACCACTACAATCCATCAGGTTATGGGGCCCAGTAAGTACCACAAATAAAAGATTTAGAAATTTAGAAAAGTGCTGAGATTAATATTTCTGTGAGAAATACCGTACTTCAAAAAAGAGACGTTATAACCGCAGCGACCGCGTGTATATAACCTAAAAAATGTCGAACGGTACCGGTAATCACAATTCTATGCCGCATATTGAAAAACTTCAAGGATGCGAGAATTATAATACATGGAAGTTTGCGATGGAAGCGTACTTACAACACGAGGACCTTTGGGACTGTATTGAAGCTCCACCGGGCGCGCCCGGTTCAGCGTCGGTGGATATGGCACCGCCCGGGCGGTGCCGTATCCACCGACGCTAAACGCGTATCTCGTGCTCTTGCAAAAATAATTTTATCCTTGGACACAATTAATTACGTGCATGTGCAAGAAGCTACAACTGCTGCCGAAGCTTGGCAGAAATTAAAAACAGCTTTTATAACCACACAGCTAATCAATTGTGCTTCAGTCAATGATTATGTCAACACTATCATCACAATTGCACATAAACTCAATGGGATCGGATTCAAGATAGGTGAGGAATGGATAGGTACGTTATTATTAGCAGGGCTACCAGAGGAGTACAAGCCTATGATTATGGGGCTCAAAAGTTCTGGCACTCCAATCACCGGAGATGCCATCAAGACCAAGTTGCTCCAGGACGTCAAGTGGGAACAGCATGATAGTAATCGAGGTAGCGAATCAGCCTTTTACTCAGGGTCACACACCAAGTCAGTTCATAACAAACAGCAAAATAAAAAGGGTCTCCGATGCTTTGAATGTAACAAAAAGGGCCACATTGCTGCTGACTGTTGGAAGCGCAAAGCACGAGAGTCTAATCCCCATCAAGCTAACACCGAGAATCTAAATGCATTTTTTGCCTTGCATTCATGCCAAGTCAACAGCCAGAGTAAATGGATAATCGACTCCGGGGCCTCAGCGCATATGTCAATGAACTGTGAATGGTTCAATGAAATAAACGAGTTATCAATTCAGCAGAACATCATTGTGGCCAGCAAGGAACGTCTCTCAGTCGAGGGAAAAGGAAACAATCCTGCAAATAAGCGACAACAAGAAAGATGACATTTGTGCAAAAGATGTACTTTACGTACCAGGCCTGTCTGCAAACTTGCTCTCCGTAAGTAAAATAGTGAAATCGGGTAACACAGTAATTTTTAATAGTAATGGCTGTAGAATCTTAGACAAATTCAACAAACCAATTGCCTCCGCAACACTATTAAATGATACCTATAAGTTGGATAGACTCGAACACCGAGCACTCTCTTCGACTAAAACCGAAACTAAAGCCATCGATGCCAGAATCTGGCACAGACGCCTTGGTCACATGAACGCAAGGTACATGGCTATTCTCAAGGACCAATCGGCTACAGGAATTAACTTTAAAGTGGATCACCAAGAAATTTGTACTACCTGTACAAAGGGTAAACAAAATAAGCAACCATTTGAGAGGAGCAATAAACGTGCTGAAGGAATACTGGATCTCATCCATTCGGATCTGTGTGGTCCCATGGAAAATCCGTCTATTGGAGGAGCCCGTTACCTGCTCACCTTTATAGATGACCACTCTAGAAAGGTATTTGTCCATTTTTTGAATTGTAAAGATCAAGTATTTGACAGATTTATTAAATTCAAGACGTTTATTGAGAAACAAACGAATCGGCAGATCAAATGTCTCAGAACATACAATGGCACCGAATACGTCAACCGTCGAATGCAGGACATGCTACTTAAGGAAGGAATACGTCATCAGACAACGATTCCCTACACTTCCCAGCAAAACGGCACAGCGGAAAGAATGAACCGCACCTTGGTAGAGAAGGCAAAGTGCATGTTGGTAGATGCCAAATTAGATAAGAAATTTTGGGCAGAAGCTCTCTCCACAGCAGCATATATAGTAAATCGTGTGCCAAATAAGATTAACAATCGTACACCGGAAGAACTCTGGGAGGGATCAAAACCAGATGTAAGTCATTACGAATATTTGGGTGCAAGGCCCTTGCACATGTGCCATCCCAACTTCGGAAGAAATCGTATCCGAAAAGTAAAGATTGCATCCTCCTAGGCTATTGTCAGGATTCGAAAGCATATCGACTGTGGGATATCCAAGCTCAGAAGGTAATCAAAAGTCGTGATGTCACATTTATTGAGCTGCGGATCGAACCAAGGCTGTCCAAGCCTATAGTCACCACGCCACTCTTATATTATCCTGTTACCAAGCCGCAATTAAGTGAGGACCTACTGGAGGAGCATAAAAAACATTCAAATGAAGAAGGTGCCACCACACAAGAGCACCTGAGCTCCAAAGAAGAGGAAGATGGAAGAAGCGATGAACCCAAACTAGAGCTAAACCTTCGTAGAGCTAGCAGACCGCGAAAGCCAAGGATCCTTGATGACTTTGTGTATACTCCGCAACAGTGAACGCGGCCGATCCAACCACCTTTGAAGAAGCTTTTGATCGACCAGACGCTCACAAATTGTTAGGATATAAGTTTTATGTTTTGCTGTCTCTCTCTTATTTTACCGTGCCCAGTAGAGGGCGTTGCATGTTTTTCCGGTTGTGGAAGACATATTGGAATAGTAAGTAGTCTGAGTTAGTTAGTTTAGTTTTGTTTGTATCCTTGTGCGTAGCACACGTGTTTAATATTTTCTTCTTACTTTCAATAAAGTAGTTACAGTCAACCAGTGTAGTGTATTTAAATACATCCCAGACATATACAGCTTCATCAGGTTATGGGCCCTGTCACCCTATAGATTACGGATTTGTCTGGAAGCAAAGTTTTTTTTCTTTGGCGAGTTGATTTCGGAGTTCGTACTTTGTCGTCGCGCCGGAAAGGTAGCCATTTTTGTGATTCCGGTAGTGAGTGTTAAGAGACAAAAAGTCGAACAATGGCAGAAGAATTTTCAGTGAAACACACTACGAAATTCGATGGGACAAATTTTCAAGCATGGAAATTTCAAGTGAGGCATATTCTCATTTCATACAACATCTACGATTTGGTTACGGGTACAAGAGCAAAACCGGCGGCTCCTGTTATTGAGACCCACGCCAATGCTGTAAAGGCTGAAAATAAGTGGGTAATGGACAACTCGAAAGCTATGTCACTTATAGCAAGTACGATGGAACCTTCACAGATAGAATACCTATTAACCTGTGAAACGGACGCTGAAATGTGGACGAAGCTTTCAAGCATTCATGAGCAAAAGACAGCAACCAACAAATTTCTTCTGACAGAAGTTTCACGAATACAGAATGAATTTGACCGATTCTGTTGTACAGCACGTGGCTAAATTACAAAATATGGCAAGGCAGCTTTCGGATATTGGTGAGAATATCTCCGATGTGCACGTGATGTCAAAAATCCTCGGAAGTCTCCCTTCAAAGTACAACGCTTTACGGACGGCGTGGGATAGTGTCGATCTAGCGAGACAAACCATTAATTATTTACAAGAAAGATTAATTAAAGAAGAAAGCCGCTTAACAGCAGAAGATGAAACAACAAGCGCGTTCGCAGCTATAAGTCTTGGTAGAAATAGACAAGCAAAAAATGATACGAGGAATGAAAATAAGTCACAATCAAAGAAGAAATTTAATTTCGACTGTTATTACTGCAAGAAAAAGGGACACTACGCCAGAGATTGTCGAAAAAAGAAACGAGACAGAAGAGATGATGGCAGTCAGAGTAGACAAAGAGACGATTCTGGGAATTGTGCGTTCGTTGCAACAGCGTCAAGTAGCAGTAATGGCGACAAAGCTGGAAGTTCGGTGCCATCTAGTGAGCAGGTGACGCATATTATGAACTTAGACACCAGTGAAGTCTGGATTACCGATAGTGGCGCATCTAGGCACATTACTTACCGACGGGACTGGTTTAGTGATTTTTGTTCCAATCAAGGAGAGACAATTTCCCTAGGAGATGAGGTTAAAGGATCGGGCACAATTTTAATCGATAAATTAATCGACAATAAGTGGCAAGAAGCTCGCATTGAAAATGTGTTGTAAGTTCCAAAAGTGCGAAAGAATTTATTTTCGGTCGGTGTATGCACTAACAAAGGTTATGATGTACATTTCAAAGGACAATGTGTTGTGATTAAACGCACCGGTCAAGTCGTTGCTCAAGGCGTTAAACAAGGGAATGATATCTAATAATAATAATAATAATCACTTTATTCCTTAATACCAGACAGGTGTGGAACAAGTCAGAGGTTACAAAGTAGTGTATAACACAAATAATTAAAAATAATAAAGATATAGTAAATACATAAGTATAACTCATTTCATTAAAATAGACAATACCATAACATATTAAAACTTAAAATTTATAATTAAAAAAGTCAGATAAAGTGTAGAAAGCCTTATCGATTAAAAAACTATTTATTTTTTTTTTGAATACATTAAAAGGTAAGTTTTTGTAATCATTAGGTAAGTGATTATAGATTTTCATAAGTTGTGTCACAACATTTCGTTGTACTTGACTGTATGTTGTCTGTGGTAAGCGGAGTATTGCATTCATACAATCACGTGTATTATATAGATGGTCTGCTTCATATCTGCTGAATAGTTCTTCATAGTTATTCTTCACAAAACATGCACATTCATATATATAAAGACACGGAAGAGTAAGTATATATTTTTGTTTAAACAATATGCTGCATGTGTCAGTTCGTTTCAGATGGTAAATACTTCTAATACAAGTTTTTTGCAGCCTGAATATTCTGTTTGATTCTACTGAGTTGCCCCAAAAGATAATTCCATATTTTATTCTGGAGTTGACATAGGCGTAATAAGAGGCTAGAGCTGCTGCCTCATTTATGGAGTTACTTATGGTACGTAATGCATACGCAAACGAACTAATTTTTGTAGCAATCTACAGACTGTTATTAAAGGTTAGGACTCCTCAAATGTCCAGTGAAGCCAATGTAATATCAACAGACTTTCAAACCTGGCATGAGCGTATGGGTCATGTCAATAAAAGGACAATACGTGAAATGACTGAAAAAGGAGTAGTGCAAGGTGTCAAATTCTCAAATAAGACTGATTTCTTCTGTGAACCGTGTCAGTTAGGCAAATCACATCGACTTCCATTTAAACCAAGGGAAGCAACGGAGAGCAAGAAACCTGGTGAATTCTTTCACACAGATGTAGGTGGGCCAATGTCAGTAGAATCATTAGGAGGTGCCAAGTTTTACGTGATCTTCAAAGATGATGCTTCAGAGTTTAGACACATCTATTTCATAAAGCATAAGTCGGACGTGTACGAGAAATTCAAAGACTTTGAGAAAATGGTCAGCAACAAGTTTGGTCAGCCCATGAAGGTAATGCGATGCGATAATGGCACTGAGTATTGTAATCGTGTTATGAAACAATACTTGTCGTCCCGATGCATCCGACTGGAAACTACGGCTCCTTATACGCCACAACAAAATGGTAAATCCGAGCGCGAAAACAGGACAATAGTTAAAAGTGCTCGTACAATGATCCATGCCAAAAACTTGCCATTGAATCTGTGGGCGGAGGCATTAAACACGGCAGTGTATATCCTCAATCGAACGCCATCTAGCAATAATCCAACGACAACTCCCTATGAAGTCTGGATAGGCAAAAAACCTTGTCTATCTCATCTCAGGGTTTTTGGTTCTGAAGGATACCTGCACATTCCGAAGGCTCTACGACGGAAACTGGATTCGCAATCTAAGAAAATAATATTGGTTGGTTATCAAGGAGAGTCATCAAACTATCGGGTTTATGATCTGAAAAACAAACGTGTGTCAGTGTCACGAGATGTCGTATTCAAGGAAGAGTCTCAGAAGTACGTGCAAGCAGAGGCATCTGATGGTACCTTACCAGACTTATCAGATGACGGGAATATGAACCTAGATTATAACCATGAAGAACCCGAAGTCAGTGTCGAGCAATTAACATGCGAAGATAATTCTATAAGTGTAGAACAACAACCTAATCAAGGAGCTGCACAAGTTGGTCAACGATTTCTAAGAGACCGAGCAACACTTCACAGGCCTGCAAGGTATGAACTTAATATTGCAGTGTACAATACACCTGTTAGGTACCAAGAAGCTGTAGAGGGACCCGATGCTGAAAAATGGGTACAGGCAGTTCAGAATGAGTTGGAAGCTCACTGTAAGAATGAAACTTGGACGATTGTACCTAGAAAGCCAGGTCGAAATACAATCGATTCAAAGTGGGTATTTAAACTACAACAAGATGAGTGTGGAAAATTGAGTCAGTTCAAGGCACGCCTGTGTGCTAGAGGTTTCCTACAACAAGAGGGAGTTGACTACTCCGAAACGTTTGCGCCAGTAGTAAGGTATGACTCCCTTCGATTATTACTGGCTATGGTAGCTCAAAGGGACCTGGTAATGACACAGTTCGATGTTAAAACTGCTTTCCTGAATGGAAAGCTGAAAGAAGAGATATTCATGGAAGTGCCTGAGGGTCTCATCATCGATGAAAATCCTGCCAAGGTGGTCTGTAAACTTCAAAGGTCACTGTATGGTCTCAAGCAAGCGCCTCGTAGCTGTAGATATAACTTCAAAGCTAGCGAAGCAGACAGCTGCGTTTTTCATGGTGTCGTGAGTGAAAGTGATGTGTACTTAGCACTGTTCGTAGATGATGGGTTAGTTGCATCAAAGTCAAATGATGTTTTAGATTTAGTTGTCAAATCTCTTCAAGAACATTTTGAAATCACATTAGGTAATGCACAATGTTTTGTAGGTTTACAGATAGAACGTGATTATGTCAACAAAACTATGCTCATACACCAGAGTGCTTATGCTGAGCGAATTATTGATAAATTTTGTATGAACGTTGCTAAAGCCGTAAGTGTACCTGCTGATCCAAATGTAGTATTAGAGCCAGCACATGAAGAAGACGTGAAACCAAATGTACCGTATCGTGAAGCGGTTGGGTCACTCATGTTTCTCGCAATTGTATCTAGACCGGATATTGCATACTCCGTAAGTGTTGTAAGTAGATATCTAAATAGCTTTAATGATAATCATTGGCAAGCCGTTAAAAGAATATTTAAATATCTTGTCGGCACTAGTAACCTAGGAATAATGTACAAAAGCGGTGGGAGTGAACCCGATTTAATAGGTTTTTCAGATGCAGATTATGCACGCGATTTAGAGACACGTAGATCAGTATCTGGTTATGCGTTCAGCATGGCAGATGGTGTTGTAACATGGTCGTCTCAACGGCAAAAGCTTGTGACATTAAGCACAACTGAAGCCGAGTATGTTGCAGCTGCCGCAACAGCAAAGGAAGCATCCTGGTTGAGGAAGCTACTCTTTGATATCGGATATCAAAGTGATGCTCCTACTCCTTTATATGTTGATAATCAAAGCGCAATACGGTTAATGAAGAACCCCGTCTATCATAAACGCACGAAACACATTGATATTAGATACCATTATATATGGGAGCAAGTAGAGAACGGAGAAATTTCTGTAGAGTATATATCAACGGATCTCCAGCGGGTAGACATTTTTACAAAACCATTGCCTTGTGAACGTTTGCGTGACCTATGTAAAAGTCTAGGATTGATAAATCGTTCAGCAAAGCATTCAACTGGTAGGAGTGTTAGGATATAAGTTTTATGTTTTGCTGTCTCTCTCTTATTTTACCATGCCCAGTAGAGGGCGTTGCATGTTTTTCCGGTTGTGGAAGACATATTGGAATAGTAAGTAGTCTGAGTTAGTTAGTTTAGTTTTGTTTGTATCCTTGTGCGTAGCACACGTGTTTAATATTTTCTTCTTACTTTCAATAAAGTAGTTACAGTCAACCAGTGTAGTGTATTTAAATACATCCCAGACATATACAGCTTTATCACAAATGGATGGAAAGCATGGAATGTGAAATGAAATCGTTAATTAAAAATGACACATGGTCTCTACAAGAATTACCACCTGGTAAACAAGCCCTTCGCTGCAAATGGGTTTTCAAAACCAAGGTAGATTCAACAGACAAGAGCCTGCGCCATAAGGCCCGGATGGTCGCAAGGGGCTATGCACAACAAAAGGACTGGACTATGAGGAGACCTATGCCCCAGTGGTCTGATATTCCTCTATTCGACTCCTGTTTGCTCTGGCTGTCCAGAAGGGCCTCACCGTGTGCCACATGGACGTGGTCACTGCTTTTCTTCATGGAGAGCTAGATGAGGAGATTTATCTCCAGCAACCCGAAGGATTTGAGCAAGCAGACAAAGAAGGGCAAGTCTGTCGATTGAAGAAAGCAATATATGGCCTGAAACAAGGAAGTCGAGCTTGGAACATGAAACTGAACAAAACCCTCAGAGAAATTGGTCTATTGCAATCCAATTGATCAGTGCATTTATTACTGTTACCATGAAAATAAAATGATTATGGTCGTTGTATACGTTGATGATTTACTAATCTTCACCAATAGTCACGAACTTAAAATGGGTAAAGAATCAATTGACTCAAATGTTTGAGATGAAGAATCTTGGCGAAGCCAGCAATTGCCTTGGAATTCGAATCACCAGAGACAAAGCCCCAGGAAAGATTTGGCTCGACCAATCTCAATACATTCTCAAAGTACTCGAAAAATTCAACATGGTCAACTGTAATCCTGCTGTCACTCCGCTTGATCCAGGTAATATACTCAGTAAAGAAATGTCACCAAAAACACCAAAGGAAAAGAACGAAATGGAGAATGTTCCTTATCAGAACGCAGTTGGATCAATCATGTACGCATGTCAAGGTACAAGACCTGACCTAGCCCACGCAGTTGGAATGGTCAGCAGATTTAATTCTAACCCCGGGAAGGAACACTGGACCACTGAACAATCGATTTGAGACTGGAATTTCGCAGGGATGCCGAACCCGATATTGCAGGTTATGCAGACACAGACTGGGCCACTGACATCGATGAGCGAAGGTTAACCACCGGGTATATCTTCACCTTCCAGGGTGGCGCAGTCAGCTGGAACAGCAAGAGGCAACAGACAGTCACCCTTTCCACAACCGAGGTGGAGTACATGGCCTTAGCTAGTGCGACTCAAGAGGTTATGTGGCTTCGCGGGATAGCCACTGAAGTGGGTCTAAACACCACCAAACCCACAGTGATTTATTGCCACAATCGTAGTGCAATTGACTTAAGTGCAAATGCTTGTTACAGTGCGCGTACCAAACACATAGACACAAGGCATCATTTTATTAAAGACAAAGTTAAAGATGGACAAATTAGATTAGCACACGTTCCTAGCCCTGAAAAGCCGCCTGCGGATATGTTGACAAAAGCAGTAACGGGTACAAAAATCCACAATTGTAATGCTAAGTTAGGTTTAAGGTCTATTACAACTACTGTTAAGTCTAAATCAAGTGAGGGTGTTGTGATTGTTGATTTAAATTAACGTTTCTTGTTATAAACGGCTTGATGTCATATAGTTAATAAAGAAGTAAGCTCAGCACAAGTGTAATCTTTTATTACCACTACAATCCATGAAGTTTAACCTCGATAGCACCAATGAGTCACTTAACTTGATTTTGGCTTCTTTTGGTAGATTATTTCTTAAGTGATACAGGCCTCTCAGACTTATGTAGGCCGTCCGACATAGGGAGGATACATGATTGTTATAATTTAGTTTTTCATCCATGAATAGGCTAAGGTTTTTTACGTGCTCGCTAAAGTTTATATTAGCGCTGTTCAAAGTCAATGTAGGGGAGCTGCTGAATGCCGCACTTCTGTTTTTATTACTACCGAAAATAATCGCGTCTGTCTTGTCAATGTTCATCTGTAAGCCATTATCTCGTGTCCATTGTAAGATACTGTTAAGATCTTTATTAATTTTTTGGAAGGCTTCATAGCATTCTTCAACACTAAAACTGAGCATGACTTATATGTCGTCTGCATAAAAATGTATACTACAGTAATTAACTTTCTGTACTAGGTCTATAACAAAAATTTTAAAGAGTAGGGGCCCTAGTACCCTTGTGGTACGCCAGATTTTATCTTACATTCATCCGAGTGTATCTGCCTATCTTGGACAGTTTGAGTTCGTTCTAGTAAATAGCTCCTGAACCATTCCCACATCATGCCCCTGATGCCATAGAAGTACAATTTAGATAGTAACAGTTCATGGTTTACGCTATCAAATGCTTTTGACATGTCTAATAGTACCAATATTGTGACCATGTTATTATCTGTTGCAGTGATGATGTCATCATTTATTTTCAGTAATGCTGTTGTCGTACTGTGGTGCTTACGGAATCCTGACTGCGTGCTGAGAAGTGTATTTTGTTTTTTTAGATATTCAGTGAGGTCTTCATGATGTCGGTGGAAGGACACTGATTGGTCTTAAGTCCTGTGGATCCTGGGTGTTTTCCTTTTTTTGTAGTGGTATGATTTTAGCACTTTTCCAGATTTTAGGCACTTTGCCTGTTTGTAGTGAACAGTTTATAATGTGGCTCAGCTCATTAATGCAGTATTGTAAGCAGAATTTTATCATGTATGCTGTGATTCCATCCATCCCAAGTACATTTGACTTTATGTTATGTACTGTTCCGAATTATAACTCAGAATTTTAAAATTCGACTTACAAGTAGGAGTTTTAAAATTTCGAGATGTAAATCGGAATTTTGACGTAAAATTTCCAGTTATAACACGGAATTTTAGAACCAGAAATTATTTTATTTTAGGTGTCCCTTCCAGAGCTTCGTATTATTTGAATAAACAAATTTGTTTTATAATTGTCATTTCTACAACAATGTCGTTTTATTGCTATTATATTACATTTATAAAATTGCAATAAAACAAAATAGTTGTATAACGTTTAAATTTTGCTTCTTGGGATTATCTATAGGGGCCTCAAAATGTATGTCGTCCCTGGGCTATGTAGCCTAGCTACGCCACTGTTACCAACTGATACATTTTCTTAGCGGTAGCTGGACACTATTCACCAATACATGCATTTGTGATTCGGCTTTGTTGGAGCCCGTTCCAGGTTTTTGGGCACTATAGGCAACATTGCTGAAGTCTCCTCTATCAGTTCAGGGTCCAGACTCCTATTCCAAGACTTTCTTTAAGATATGTGCTGTTCCCAATAATACAATCTTCTGCACTTCTTGTGTGTGTGTGCTCAGTTGACAGGGCAGTTGTTGTAAACTTCGGTCATGGCTCTTCTTAATAGTTCCGAAGGCTCCTACAATTACTGGGAAAGCTGTGGTCTTTGCATTCTGCATTCTATTAACTTCTATATGCAGGTCCTTGCACTTGCTCAACTTCTCAATTTCCTTGAGCATCACGTTAACAATGATTCAAAACGTTTCCAATGAGGCAACTTTTTGTACCAATGGGCCAGTTAGTATACAAGCAGCAAGCAGATTTAATCCAAATTTTTATATACAGCGTAAAAGACAGTATTAAAAAAGTCAAAGTTTGCTGTGCTCTCACATACTCAGTCATTAAACCAAATTTTTTTTGGACAAAATTTAAATCAACATCTTCATACGTTCAATACCGTTTTTCTCAATTATTTGAACAATTCAGCTCGTTTTGAGGGGGTCCGGTTTTGAAATGTTGAAAATTTGTATTATAATTTTTTCTCAGCGTATTTTAATTTAACCTTTTTTTTAGGATTCCCCCCCTCCACGCTCATAAAAAAATTTTTCTCCCCCTCAATTTTCAAAATATTTTTTCCACCGGGAACGTATTTTCTCTCCACACTGCACACTGTATATTAATTGTATCGCATTCATGTATCACTTTTTTGTTTATACTGACAAAACCTACTTTATACCCTGTACTTTTAATGGTGAATAAACTATCTTATCTTATCTAATTTAAAATGGAGTTCAACATGAATAAAGCATGACACATGGCAAAATAATCTGTCATAACGTCATGCAGCATGTGCTACCAAAGCGGGAAATTAATTTGAATGGGCTTTTCCCACGTAATTGAACTTATGTTTATTATGTCATAAATCATTTATTAACATCTAATGAATATTGTATATACATGTCATATCGTATATTTTAATTTTAAATAGATATTTAAAAATAGAAATATTTCAAACAACTAAACGCGCTCAAATATACATTGGCGAATCTTCCAATCAAAATTAAACAATTTCCGACTTTATCGAACATTAACCGAACCTGTTGACGTTTCTGAATTTTACATCTCTGAAAGTCTGCTGATGAGACTATTTCTATGTTGCTTAATGTATATGAATATTTAGCGCTAGAGGAAATGCTTTAATTATTCCACTAAAGAATGTCTACTTTTTAACTCTGCTTTTGAAAATAATGAATTTCCATTGAATAATACCACCTACTATAATAACAATGATAATAATTAACAGAAGAAACCCACTTTACATGTCAGCTTTCAACAAATAACTGACACTTGGCAACACTGATGGAAATAAAATGTATCAAATAAATAGATAGGCTATACTGCAGTAACACAAATTCCAAGGAAAAAATAAGGGAAACAGTGCAACAAGAACTCGGTAATACATATAGTATAGTGTAATTGACTGCAAATAGAAAAATTCAAAAATCATTATAAGAGGAGCTGAGGAAGAATTTATCGATGGAAATGACGAAATGATAATAAAATCTCTAAAGGAACAAAATGAAATGGATGTTACTGACAATTCAATTATCACTGTCCACTCCAAGTATAAACAGAAAGGAAAAAGCGATAAGGAAAATATCACCGTTACTGTTGATGCAACTCTTAAAAATAAAATATGTCAATATGGAAAATTAAATATCGGCTGGAGAAGGTGTGTCACTCATGAATATTTTTCTGTTATTAGATGTTTCAAATGTGCAAGATATGGACACGTTGTAGCCAAATGTGAAAATAATTTGACTTGTTTCAACTGTGGAGACTCTCACAAAACATCAGAATGTACGTCAAACTCCTTAAAGTACATTAACCGCGTAGACACAAATTCAAGATTAAAAAAATCTCTTCCAACCAACCACGCAGTAACCGATCCAAACTGTCCATGCTATCAGATAATTATAAATCTAGAAGAGAAAAAAACCTTGCAAACCTAGCAATTAAAGTCGAAGAGATCTATCCAACATTCTGAGGTAGAAGATGAAGGAGGGAATACATGCTTAAGCCTTTTTCACTTGAATGTTCAAGGAATCTCAAATTGTATTTATCTACAATCATTCGTGAGGATATAAATGTATTAAGCGAGGACTATTTATTTGAATGTACTGCAGTCGAAATTAAAATTAGAGGTACAAGCTATGTAATATGTGTTGTATACCTCCTGCTACTTGTATTAATATCTTTATTGATAAACTAGATTGTTTGTTAGAAATTGCAACTGAAAATGATAAATTCGTAATAATAGCAGGAGACTTTAATATTGATATGTCATCCACAAAAAATACCAGCAATAAAGATCTAGTCATGAACTTGCTGAATGCTTACAATATGAAAATCACAGTAAATATGCTTATTAGAGTAACTAATACAACTGCTACATGTTTTGATAATATTTTTGTTTCAAATTTGATGGAATGTACTACAGCGATACTTGATGTGAATATATCTGATCACTTTGCTCAGCTCCTATGTATTAAAGACAATGTAATTACTAATACACAAATGTATGAACATAGACGTATTTTCAGGACAGAAAACTGCCAATTTTTCTATAATCTATTATCCAGTCGCGCAGCCAGAAAATTCATCTGGGGGGGGGGGGGCCAATAGAACCGGCCTCCCCAGAGGATGAGGAAAATTTTTCAGAAAATGGTTGAAAACGGATGTCTATGTAGATTCCTCTATTAGATAATATTGGCATTAATTACAAAATATTTATTTCAAGGGATAATTTAGATACTGCTTTGTACTGCTTCTTTATTTTTTGGCTCATGGAAGACGGCTTGGGGGGGGCCCGGGCCCCATGGCTCCCCCTCTGGCTGCGCCCATGCTATTATCACAGGAGACATGGCTATCAGTGTATGAAGCTGCAACTGTTGATGACATGTACAATGTTTTTATTCGAATTTTATTAGGCTACTTTAACATTTCCTCTAAAATCCGTGAAAATACAAAAAAACAAAAAGAGTAAATGGATTTCAAGAAATGTTTAGAGTTACAAAACAAACTTATGTAGATTATAAAAACTATTATACTACTCTTCTTATACATGAAAAGTCTAATTATTACGAAACTCTAATTAATAATTCTTGCAATAAACCTAAGACTATTTGGAAGATTGTAAATACTGAAAATGGAAAAAATGAAAATAAAAATCAGTCATTCAGTGAAATTATTGATAATGGTGCTACTCTTACATCACCACAATTGGCAAGTGAAATTTTTAATAATTTGTTTATTAATAGGGCTACTGATCTGGTTAGAGCAATTCCTGTAAACAGTACAGTCGAACTTATCACGTGCAATTCTAATTCAATTTTCTTATCTGAAGTAACACAGAACGAAATCTTTGAAATCATTAATAGTCTAAAAAATAAGTATTCCAGTGGTGATGATGATATAAGCAATATCATGTTAAAAAAAATCTGCTGTTATATAGTTGAACCTTTGACTTATGTAGTAAATCATTTTTTGAGGGATGGAGTTTTTCCGTCAAGATTAAAGACAGCTATTGTGAAACCCCTGTACAAAAAAGTTGATCCTTCCCTAATAGAAAACCGCAGACCTATAAGTATGCTGTCTTCTTTCTCCAAGTTGTTTGAAATTGTCATGTGTAGATGATTAATTCCATTTTTAGAATCACATAATGTCATAACCGAAAGTCAACATGCTTATCAGAAAAACAAATCTACAACTACAGCTACTTTTGATTTTGTCAGAAGGATATTGGATTATCTAGACAAGGGATATATAGCTCTTGGTATATTTTTCGATCTATCAAAAGCTTTTGATTGTGTTGATCACAGTACACTTCTCAGCAAATTGGATAAGTTAGGTATACGAGGAGTAGCTCAAAACTGGTTCAATTCGTATCTTAATGAAAGATATCAGAAAGTGTGTATTACAGCAAATTCATCAGAGTATTATTCCAGTACCCAAAGAGTCCTACTAGGGGTACCACAAGGCAGTGTGCTTGGGCCCATACTTTTTCTCTTATACATTAATGATTTACAACAGTATCTAAATAGTGACTCAGTTTATATAACAACTTACGCTGGCGACACAAATATTCTAATCTTTGATAAAAATTATGACACTTTAAAAAGTAAAGCAGCTGATGTGGTGCAAATAATATCAGAATGATTTAAGCAAAATGGGTTAATATTAAATAATGATTATTTCACTCATTAACGCTATAGCCAATGAGAGCCCGTTTTTTCACAACATTGCACCAATCAAATGTCATTATTAGTGGTAATTCAAGCTAGATCGGCTTTTGACAGTACCAACATGCAAAATTTTTCGCTTTAATTTTTTATGTCGCTGTAGCAGCAAATACTGCGATAATTTTTTAACGTTTTGTTTCGTGAAATATTTTCGGCAAATAGGGCAACTCACGCTTTTAAATTTTATCTATAAATATCTTCTCTAGCTTATTACTAATTGTTAACTTAATAATTGTAATATTGTATTATGTACTAGCAAACATAAACACACCACATATATAGTAAACAATCGTCAGTTCCAAAGAGAAGCCTGTCTGAAATATATAGGCTATAACCCTTGCCTATCTGTAACTATTTCAATTTGCCTACTTTTCAATTAGGTAACAATAATATACAAAGATTGTACTTAATATACCTAGCTCATAATACAGGAACAAGTCGAGCACAGCTTTCAATAGCTCAATAACGTAGTTACAAAGTTAAGCAAATCATTTATTATAAATGTCAAGTAAACACATTCGCTCTGGAAACAGACTAAAAATGTACCTAGGTACCTACCTACTTACATACGGTAATCTATCAAAAAGTAACTAGTTGAATCAAAGCTGTGCAATATTTTAATTTTTTGTATTTAAAATTCACTCTGCCTAACGAAGCAAACCTCAACCTAATTTGTAAACTTCGTAAGTTAAAAATAAGGATTAAATACGTGAATATGAATCAATGAACAATTATTATGGAATAAAACTTTAGTAGCGGTAGCGCTAGATGGTGCTCTCTATGTCAATCTCGGAACCATGAGTGTATAGTAATAAATAGGCGGGACATCGGGAATAAAGTAGTGCTCGCAGATTAAAGATGTAGTGCTCTCTCTATCGTTCCTCGTCATACTGCACCTCAGAAACGCCTGAAAGGTGTTAAGCCAGTCTATATATTATAATATCTAAGGTTTCAACTCGTTTTATTTACTAGTTGCCATAGAAACGTCACTAGATTATTTTAAAATATAGGGAATCTCCATTGTTATACTCTTCGCAAAAACGAAGAGTATATTGTATTTGATCGGCACATTTCTAAATCAGTAAATATCGCTTGTAGAGAAAAATTTTTTATATCGTTATGTTAGTGAACGAATTCTGAACAACTTTCAAAATGTCCGTCTGTCCGTCCGTCTGTCCGTCTGTCACGTTTCTTGTAAGCACGATAACTCAAGAAAGAAAAATCTGATTGTATTGAAATTTGGAGAGTAACTTAGTGTTAGCTAGAGGAAGAACCCTATTGTTTTTCAACAAAATAGATTGGTAAATAAAAAAGTTATTAGTAATTTAAAATTTGAAAAAATATTTTTTACATTTTTTTATGGTTTGTAATAAATAGAAACCTTGCGAAATGTTATTTCCTATCACTTTTTTTTTAATACATTTTACTAATGAGTGTTTCCTAATAATCACAATAAATTTTCTAATGGTATATATTACACTCATTAACAATTTTAGTAATAAGAAATGGTGGTGTAGCGGCAAGAGTCCATTTTAAACGATACTTTTTGCTTTATCATATCTTCCTGGAGGTAGGGAGACCACCAGGGCGACAGATCTCGTACGGGTTTTTTCGTTTAGCTTTTTACCCGAGTCAACAACCCAAATTTTTTAAGTGCTTCGCCAAGTGTTGTGTTAATTAATTAGACAGCAATTTTTAATATTATTATTAGTTTTTAAGTTTGTTTATAACAAACAGGAGAGCTAATCCCCCCGTTAACCGTTAAGCCAAGCCGGACCTGCCCCGTCCATCCTTACATTCACCATGATACTACGTGCCATGGTTGTTTGGTTGGCTCCGGGACAGGATCCGGTAAGGCACATAGTTGTACTTAAATGAAGAATAATATATGTTTTTATGTTTTTTTTTATGTCTCGCAATCCAAGGGTCCCAGGTTCGATCCCTCACATCGTGATTTTTTTTTTCATATATTTTTTTTTTCACAACAAAGTTGGTATTACAAAATTTAGAATGTCCAAAAACTAACATTATTTACAAGAAAAATGCGAAGAGTATCCTATAGAATGTGTAACAATTATATAAAAAGCTCAGTAAATCGGCGAAGAGTATAATGCTTCCTCTAGTTTCCACTGCGTTTGTTTCAGATTTGCTGTTTTGACAATATGAGTCGGTTTGGAAATATTTCTGTATATCAAATTAATGAGGAAATTGAAAATAAAGGTCAGTAAACTCTAAACAGTGACAAGAAAACGTCTGAAGGCAATTAATGAGAAAACATAATATTGAAGATGTACTTAATGAATTATTTATTCGTGAAATATTCTCCTCAAATACCACTCGTGCTTTAAATTTTATCTAAAAATTTTTTCTCAAGCTAAGTTGCCCCTAGTTAATATAACTCGTGCAAATTGGCAGTTTATTATCAAAGATTAAATCCCTCCCGCTAAAGCGGTCGGGATTTAATCAGATAATAAACTGCCAATTCGCACTCTTTATATTACCAGGCAACACGCTTTCGAAAAAATTTTCGATAAAATTTTAAGCACTAGTGATATTACATACGATAAAATGAATTGTATTTTGTTCAAACATAGTAGAAATAAAACTGAATACCCGAAAGAGGTAGATATAAACAGGATTAATATTAACTACACTGATAATACAAAATTTTTAAGAGTGACTATTGACGTACAGATGGACTGGAGGTATCATGTACAAGCGTTATGGGGTAGACTTAGTTCAGTTGTTATTTGTTAAAAGAACTGAAGAAGGTAGTGAATCACAATATGCTTCTGAGAGCCTATTATGGCAATTTTTACAGCTTAATGTCATATCGCATAATATTCTGGGGAGGATCCCACATTCATGAAATATTCATTGTTCAAAAAAGGGCAATTCGAATCCTATCTAATTTAAAAGTAAATGAGTCATGTCATGGACACTTTAAAGTATTAAAACTATTAACAGCTCCAGCTCTTTTTGTTTATGAATGTCTTTGCTTTATTTTCAAGCATATGAAGGAGTTTAAAAATAACATCAGGGATCATATTTATGAAACAAGACACAAGGATACTTTGTCGTATCCAATACATAACACAACAGTCTTAAAAAAGGGCTGTTTTTATAAATGTCTGCGTTTTTATAACATGTTACCTACCGAACTGAAAAAGATTACATCTATAAATATTCTCAAAAACAATATAAAAAACCACTTAATATGTGCAGAACACTATACCTTAGAGGAAGTGAATGAGGCAACTTTTAAGTAAGAGTGTATTTGTTTGTATATTTTGTATTTTATTATTGTTTTGTTATTTTATTATTAAGTAGTAGCAACAGTTTTTAATATGTCATATTTATTCTGTCTTTTGTCGTTGTTGTAGAATTTTGGACATGTAACAAACTTAAATTGTAAACATTTTTTGTTACCGTTACGCAATAAAATTCTATTCTATTCTATATTCTCTTATTTATGTTGTGATCGTACGTTGTATTATAACAATAGATATAAAGAATAATGACAATCAAGAATCTTTTACAAAAAAATATAGAAATTTCAAATATTTTAATGAACTAAACTTTCAATTAGACTTAATGGATAATGAGTGGTTCCCAGACTGTACAGATACTAACTTTTTAGCAGAACAACTTGCCAGGTCCCTAATTAATGTATTAGATAAGCATGCACCTGTAGAAGAAAAAGTACTCGGATGTAATTGGGCCAATAAGATGTGGTGGACACCCACAATAGGTCAAGAGATATTAGAAAGAGATAGAATGTATAAAAAAGCAGTTATTACACAACAAGAAGTAGATTGGAAGAACTACAAACAAAAAAGAAATGCAATTGTAAATAGAATAAGACAACAGAAAGAAATATTCTATCAGGAAAAAATCGATGAAGTAAAAGACAACCCTGTGGAGATGTGGAAAACGCTAAAACAATTACTCAAAAGTAATAAAAAAGAAAACAATAAAGAAGGCATTATATTTATTAATGAAATGGAAAAGAACAAACAAACTATAGCTAATAAATTTAATGCATATTTTTTGAATAGGTAGTTTAGAAGAACTAGTGACTTACCCGAACCAAGATCAAATTAATGAGGTTATAAACAATATGAATAAATGCAATGTTAATTTGGAGAGATTCAGATTACTAGAATTTTATGAATTAAAGAAAATAGTAAAAGAAATAAGAATTAAGAAAAGCAGTGTAGATGGAATAACAACAACTATTTTACAATCTGCATTTGAAATTACAGGAGACAGATTTCTACAGGTAATAAATAGTAGTCTAGAAAATGGATGTTTTCCCAGAACATGGAAGTTGTCCATGATTATACCGTTAGAGAAGAAAATAAATACCATTAAATGTGAAGAACATAGACCTATAAATATGGTGCCAACATACGAAAAACTACTAGAGGTTATAGTGAATGATCAAATTATAAAATATGTTGAAGATAACCAGTTATTGACCAAGTACCAAGCAGGATTCAGAAATCAAAATTCATGTGAGAGTGCAATACAAACCGTTTTAGCAAAATGGAAAAACGCATTGAATGAGAAACAAGTTATAGGTGTTGTATTTTTAGATTTTCGTAGAGCATTTGAGACCATAAATAGAAATCTACTAGTATTAAAGTTAAAAAGCTATGGGTTAGGTGCTACAATCATTAAGTGGTTTAGTGAATATTTATCAAATAGAACTCAGGTGACAAAATATAATGATACTATATCAACATCGAAACAAAATATATTCGGAGTACCACAAGGGACGGTATTGGGTCCTACATTGTTTTTATTATATATAAACGATATAGTGCAACATGTACAAAAGTGCAATATTCAACTTTTTGCGGACGACACATTGTTATATTTCATAGGGGATGATGTGGATGAAATTATAAACCCATTAAATGTTGAACTTAAGACTCTGCAAACATGGTTAACATTAAATAGCATGTATGTGAATATAGAAAAAACCAAGTTTATGTTAATTAAAAGTAAATATAATAAAATTGACACAAGAAACAATATGGGTATATATATAAATGAAGAACAGATCGAGCAAGTGATAGAATGTAAATATTTAGGTATTCTTATTGATGAAAATTTATCATTTTCCAATCACACTTCTTATATTACCAGTAAAATCGCTAAAAAAGTAAACCTATTAAGCAGAATAAGGCATGTCAGCTCATGGACTAAACTTTTAATATATAAAACAATAATTTTACCGCACCTAAACTTTTGTTCTACCATTTTATATCTATTAAACAACACACAGATGCATGAAATACAAAAAAAACAGAATCAAGCATTACGTACTATTTTAAGGTGCAATAGATACACAAGTATTAAATACATGCTAGAGCAGACCAAACTTCTAAGTGTCAGACAGACCATTTTTAATAACACGATGATTGTTATATACAAGATAAAGCATGGGCTATGGCTCGAAGACCTAACTTGCGTTCATGACATTCATACTTACGAAACCAGAAATAGAGAAAATTTTTATATCGATACTGTCCAAACATCATATGGACAGAATAACCTATTTCACAAAGGACTCATAGAATATAATCGGTTGCCAGATGCCATAAAGAGTAGTGAGACGCTATTATCCTTTAAAAGAAACTGTAGAGATTATTGCATCAAACATATAGAGATATAAATAAATATATATTTTGTTTGTGTATTGTTTTACTTTTGTACTGTAATATATTGTAATGTAAGTCTATATACATATTGTTATTTATTTTGTTATATGTATGTATGTATTTATCTGCCATGTTAAATTATAAGTAAGATTGTATGTTAGCTAAATGCTATTAATAAAGATTATATATATCTAATATTTTAACTTTATAACTTCGTTTCTTATTAATTATTTAAGTGTGTGTGTGTGTGTGTGTACTGTATAGGTTTTGAGAAGGCAGCAAGTGATAATAAGCAGTAAGTTATTAATTAGCACCTAAACTTTCATTTAACTTAAAGGGAACACAGATATAGAAGAGACTTGTTTATTTAATATAATTTAAATGTACCTAGTTTATTAATACGCCTGTTTTTAGTTCTACAAAAGAGTCATACGAAGATAAAATGCAGTGGGATATGTCATGTCTGTCAATTCGGTAAAGCTAAAAAGAAACAAACACCTATATGTACAATCTGTTCATATGTAGCCTCTACCAAGGGTGCTAGGTATACTGATTGGTCCATCCGCCGAATGCGTCATTAGTGGAGAAATAATGCCGCCAATTTTAAATTCATTTAATGTAATAATTTTTTCTGTAAAAAAGAAGCAAATTTCGCAAAAAAGAAAAAATATGTTTTAAAGAGAACTTCTCAAATATTCAATAAAAAAAAAACGTGGGAAAGGCCCATTGCCAATAGCCCATTTCAGTTTTTTATATATTATCACCTTTGATGCTTTCTTCCAGTCTGCGGCAGTTGTCTCTGATCTGAATCCCGTGGTCGAGGGCTTCATTTCCAAAATCACTGATCTTTGGAAATGGGCATCAATGAGGCACCCAATTGTCTCACGGTCAGTGTTTGTGTAAGACCCATCTGGAAGACTGATACAATAAAGTCATGATGAGCTTTCGAGAAAGTTTTGTCTTATTTTTTGCTTGTTTATCAAGCTTTTACACTTTCACTGAGCTGATTTGTAGATCTTTCAATCGGCTGTTACTTTAGAATATGTTGTTTATTGAAAAGCTTCATTTCCCTGCGCAATCCACTTAGTTGCTTGTTCCATCATGGGATGCTATTTTTCCCTTTACTTACATCGGGCAGTTATTTTCAAATGCGGTGTTAATGGTATGTTTCTTGGTCTACGGGATACATCATTCAGGTTCCCTTGCAGGTCTTTTGCATAGGAGATTTAGTTAGTGGACCTGGGTGATGGGTTCCAATCGGTTCCTCTCCAGGAGGAATCTCATATATGTTCTCCATTGTTGTTGAGCCCAAAGTTAGGTCAATTACTTCTTCTCTTCCTACAGGCAGTGCTTCTCCAAACATACAAGCACTGCTTCTGTTTATAATTTCCAGATCAAAAGCATACAGAAATTCCAGTAGTCTTGTGCCTCTTGGGTTGCCATTCAAGCTGCTCCACACTATGTTGTGGGCATCGGCATTACTCCGAGAATCAACGGAAGCTATTTTTCTTTAAGAAATTTACTAATTTCCTGAACTTCTCCGATGGGGCTGAAGTAGGTGATTCACATGATAGGTGTACCGAAATACACGATTAAAATCTGGTAAAAATAATTTCAATTTCAAACCTATCGGTTTATTACAAGCAATTAAGCCACTTTACAAGACCTGGGCTTGCCAATAATTATATTAATAGAATAAACAAAATATTAGCGACTAACCTGGATTCAGCAATTGTAGCAATGATTCTGCCTGCTCATTTTTCTTTGTAACTGTAAGAATCTTTTTACTACCATCATTATCATTTATCACCACTAATTCCTCAAAGAGAGTTTCCACATCATCAACGGGAAAAACAATTAGAGTGGAGCTGCAAATTCTAAGCAAAGTGCCTTCTTCGTCTAATCCAAGAAATTTACTGAAGCAAGATAAATAATTAAGCCTATTTTTAAATAAACTGCTGGCCAATTAGGAAGTTTCCTATTTTAGAAATATCATGTACATTCAACCTCATTTAGTAGTCTTTCAGATAACTAGTCAAACAAAAAAAAATTATCTCGATATCTGAAAAACTTATTCAATTTCTTATTTGAATACTTCGCCTCGGCTGAAGTCCACCCGTGACGTCACAATACACCACTCGCTGACTTGCCATGCCGGTGGTGCACCGTATATTCCCTTTATTTAGTGTATGTGCTCGCTCATGTTCATTTAGTGGGGTTAAAATTTCTCGATAACACTGAATGAACTAAATAGCCAGGGAGGTAGCGACAGTTTTTTCACGTTAATATACATAAAGCTAGATTTTTTTCCCATGATAGCTTAGACAGTATCAATGAAAGGTGCAAATCTACCAATCTATAAGTACCGCAAAAATGAGTAAAAAATTAAATAACATGTTGCCAAAAGAGATATCGATTTTCTGAAATGTCACAAAATGTCACTTTTGATGCTCAACCACGTGCTCCAACTGTTGTTGAATTTTTTCTTGAAAACGCTTTGCTTTTAAATTATAAAAGTTCAAATTTGGTGTTTTATTTGATTTTAATCCCATTAGTCCCATAAGAAAAAAGCTAAGCAGCGCCATTTTGAAAAATTCCGCCACTTTGAATGTGACGCCACCCCTGATAAGGTGCTGCGGGCCAAATCAACCTATTATATGTAAGTAAACTTTCTGCCAAGCGGTTTGCTCCTTTCACGATTTGAAACGTTTTTTTGTGTAGCGCTACGACTGTATAGTGTATGTAAATCTTAAAAAAATTAATTTTCTCAGAAACCTTTGCTTCGAAGGGCCGAGATTAACGGAGAGTCAAAGTAGTACATGATATTAAGTGAACATCGTATATGAGATCGATTTCAGTTTATTACCGATTAATTACGGCGACAAAATGGAGAAATTTTACTGAAAAACAAAAAGTACTAAATCCCGCCCCCTCTAATTCCTTCATTTTTGTCGGAATTCAAAAAATATGAAAAGGAGTTTTTATTTATTTATTTATTTATTTATTATACGGCAGAGCAATTTTACATTTTATAATTCAATAAATGAGAGTATAATTACATAGAAATAAGAAAAATAAAAAACATTTTTACAAATACAATAAAATTTAGCTACACCATGTTTTAATTAATTATTTACTTATACAATGTTTAACTTGGTTTTTGAATGAATATAATGACGAGCCAAAGAGTTCTATATCTTTATGGAATGAGTTTGCTGTTCTGAGTAACCTGCTTATGGGCTCGTTTTGACCATAATTTGTAGGATGAAAAGGTATTTTAAAGAGTTCTGAATTTCTTGTCCTTCGATCGTTCAAATTAAAGCTAATCAACTGCAGTATCTCTGGACAGTTCGTATTACAATTAATTAATTTATGCAAAAAGCATAAATCAAGTTGTACTCTTCTCCGCTCAAGTGATAGAAGGTTGAGTTCGCGTAAAATATCACTATAGGAATATTCACCTATTGGATGACCCATCATGAATGCACATTGTCTAAGGAATTTTGTTTGGACATTCTCAATGGATTCTTTATTGACGTTATATGCTGGATTCCATATCACACTGCCATATTCTAGTAGACTCCTTACCAGAGAACAGTAGAGCAATTTGTATATTTTAATAGAAAAAAAAGGTAGAGTCCCTATTGATGCAACCTAACACTTTCAGTGCTTGTGATGTGATTTTTGATATATGAGGTTTGAATGTCATCTTGAAATCGAATATTACCCCAAGATCTTTTATAGAATTTACCCTGTTTAGGATAACATTATTGAGATGGTAGTCGAATATTACAGGATTATTGCTTCTCGTGAAAGTTTCAGCAAATTTAATCCTATTTAAATTAGCTAGAGTAGTCTTTTGGCATAGGAGCCTAGATTAAAAAGTTGCCAACTGCAGAAGCTCAAAATTTGCGATTTTTTGCCGTACATGGCTGACATTTCAGTAGTTATCTCCGAAACGAAAAAAAAATATATCAAAATTCTGATAGAAGTGAAAGATTCATGGTGGATGGTGGAAAATACTCGTTTGACCTTTTTTTTTTTTTTTTTTTATTTTGAGCTAACTCCCACCATTTCAGAGTAAAATAGCAAAAAACAGCTTGCATTTGGGAGCCGGAAAAATTGCTAAAACATGCAATCTTGGCATGTTCATATTTTTCGAAAAACACCATTGGGACTGCAATATGATGTCGCGACGTAAAGAGGAAGTCTTCCAGATAAACCTGATCGTAAATTGCACGGCGAAATTCGAAAATTCAGCTCGGCATGAACAAATCAAAAGTGACATTTCAGAAAATCCATATCTCTTTTTGCAACATGTTATTTCATTTTTTACTCATTTTTGCGGTACTTATACATTGGTAGAATTGCACCTTCATCATTGATACTGCCTAAGCTATCATGGGAAAAAAATTTAGCTTTATGCAAATAATTTCACGAAAACTGTCGCTACCTCCCTGGCTATAAACTGCCGGTGCCTGACAGCGAGTATAAAGGTGCCCGGGCCCGCTCGCTGTTGACGGAATCATGTACTGTGACGTAATCGAGCCGCAGCCCAGATGATCGCGGCATTTTAAACTTGGAAGGACCATAACTTTTTTATTTATAGAGATAATTTAAAAAAAAATGACAGATATTTTTTAGATTTTTACAAGTATTTATTACGAGAAAATGAGAAAAATGGAAACTTCCTAATTGACACGGATCAAGCAAATTTTTAGATTCAATAGGGAAGATGCATGAAATTTTAAAATGCTTGAAAAAGTGACTTGCTCTTAATTTCTATTACACAGAAAACGATTATAACAAAAGAAATTCAAAATAAAATTTATTTATTCCTTATTAATATTTAGATTATGCCGTAATTTGTAAACAAAACCACATGACTGCAAACGGTTTCTTACTGGCGTGAAGTCAATACGACATCCGTTAGTCGGATAATTTGTCCAAAGTAGACGCAATGTCCTAACCTCTTGCTGATGTCTGTCTACGAACTAATTTTGTAGAATCTTGAATGTAAAATTACCATATTTGTAGCGATACTCTTAGTTTTACATTTAGGCACAATGCAATATTTGTAACTCATGAGTCATAATAATGTTGTTCACTAGCTCATTAACCAAATAACACAATAACACCACAAACACGAACTGACTGTAAACAATAAACAGTAAACTGACATTTGACAAATCCATCGAAATTGCTTTAGATATATGAAACTACTGAAGCGTGTTTATACGAAAAAGGAAACTTCCACTCACTATTCCGTCCTTGTTTGACAAGATCTGATTGGTTGAAGAAAATGTCCGATTGGCTTAACTGTCTGTACACAGACCAAGAAAAAGGATGGAATAGTGCACCCAAGTTTCTCCCTCTGTGTCACTTTCTCTAGTCGAGTGCATCTTCCAGTTTGTTATTAATTTCGATGGACAAATCATAAATCATAACAGAAAACGTCACAGTTAATGGCGCCAAATAACTGCCGTTTTGAAATATCCAAATTCCTCACCAATGAAATTATTTATTTTCTCGCTGTATTAACATTCAAAAAATCATAAATTTTACATTTTTATAACTTTTTTTGATGCTGTATCGATTTTCATTATAAAAAAAATCACGCAACTTCTCTATTTAGAGCCACATTTTTTCAGGAGAATAGATATCAATATGCGATATTTCTGGATTTAAGTGATAATTTATTTGTGAAACAGGTGTGTTATAAGGTGTGAAAGAAAAGTGTTTTTTTTTTACCAAACTTATAACTACCCGTTCACTATTATGCAATTACGGCATGGGGACACTCCTGTCCCGAAGATTTTTGCTTTGAAAAGGAGCTGTAAGAATAACAATAATTGCTGGCTTAGGTTACAGAGATATAAAAATTACCTTTGTAGAATTGAATATTTTAACAATTCCTAGAAAATACATTTTCAAATGCTTGTTCTATGCACATAAAAATTTAAATAAATATTCAGCAAATAGTAATTTTCATGAACATAATTACTAGAATAAAAAAAATGATATTCGAGTGGATTATTTTCGATTGGAAAAATTTCAAATGTGATCAAATTATTCCTCAAAAAAATTCCACCATAAAGTTATTACCATTCATTGATTACAAAAATAATATTAAGAATATGCTAATAGCAGAAGCTTTTTAGAGTGTTAATGAATACCTACAATGTGACAACATATCTTTCAGTACAGTCTAAATAATTCAATAAACTTTTAACTATTCAGCTTTTTAGTTTTTTCTTGTGTATATTATTTTGTCCAAGTTTGTTTCTGTTTGTGTTTTATAGTTTTATTGTTTTTATCAATTTTATATTTTATTATACTAAAATAGGATTAATAATGAATCTTACAAAAAAATTTAAATCATATTTATATATCTCTTTTAATTTTATTTCCACATCCAGTGGAAAAATTTCTGTCTGTCTGTCGGTCTGTAACTTTTTTGTCAGCACGTTTACGCTGGAACCGTTTAGGGCAATTAAAACCATTATTAACTAGACAAAAAAGCTGTATTAGAATTTTGTTTAAGCTGAAAAGGAATATTTCGTGTAAACAGTATTTCAGGGAATACAAAATATTAACTGGTCCATGTATATATGTTAGATCACGGTTTACATGAGTGAATTTTTAAAAAGATTTATTTATTTAATGGAGCCAACGTTGGCTCTTGGAGAAGGACTTAGAATAATAAATTAGAAGTGTTGCATTCTAACTGAGTTTAATAACTGATTCAACAAAGCGTGTTTAGTCATATTTATAACATACAGAACCTCAGTAAGCAAAATATAGAACAAAGGAAATGCAGTTCTGCAGTCATCACAAGTTATGAGAAACAAAGGTGAAATATGATATCTTGAAGATAAGCAATTAATAAGAGAAGTCGTTATCATGTAATATGATATACCTGTGAAGGTTTGTTATGGCTAAGTCTTGGTAATAAGCGTATAATTTTATATAACAACTTCCCCCTTAATAAAAAAGTTGATGTTATGCAGCAACTTTTGAAAATTGTTAGAAACGTTAAATGAATATAATGCAAAATAAATTGAAACAATGTTGAATGAATACAAAGCAAAATAATAGAATACATAAAAGTTAAAATTGGTAAATGATAATAATAAGCGAGTAGTACATTACATAAATGTGATAAGAATAAAATACAATGGTCTAAATTAATAGACAAGGGTAAAACTCCACATATGAAAGTCTATGTTAACTCGATGTCCTCTTCTACTTGAGGTTTAATACCGGGTCGCTTTCTTGGAGGGATCAGTCTAGGAAATTTGGTAAAAACTCTGCTTCGCTTTGAAGGAGGTGAAGGAGGGTTGTCCGTTTTGGGTTGGATTCGCAATGCTCCACATCTTCTTCTGCATTTACAAGTTATGTAAAGTAGAACTAATAAAATGACGAGAGTGATTATGAAATATGTGAATCAAGATACGTGTTTGGTCACAAAAGGCTCGTTTATGAGGTCGTCCAGGTCTTTGGAATATTGGTCCAATTTGGTTTTTGCAATATCTAGATCTTCTATGTCGAGACTGTTTAATTTGAGTGGTTTTAATTTTGGAATTTCGATTTTGTCGGGCATGTGATTACAGCATTCAAAAGGAATTTGGATAGGATGTGAATTGTCCTTAATTTCGGAAAAGTCTTTGGCACTGGCTTGTATTCTAGTAATGCCTGCATAGGCGTAACATCCTGGTTGTAGTTTGATGATGGAATTTTTGTTGATTAACTCTGTTGTGGATTCTCTCTTTGGACAGTTGATGGTAATGTGAAGTGGTTCGGAATTAATTACTAGCCATGTGTTGTCTTCAAGTTCTTGGACGTTGTATCCCTGACTAATAATGAAGGAAGTTTGACAGTTCTCTGGAAGTTTTGGCAATGGTTTTAGTATTCTGGCTTCACATATGGCATTTTGGTCGATAGGATATGCAAACAGGTTAGAACATAGTTTGGTTCCAAAATAAAGTGGTTTGCATTCTTTCAAATTTTGTATAGTACATCAAAGAATCATCATCTCTCGCGATATATTTTTGTGAAATAGATAAAATATGATGTAGACCAGTTCTGTTATCAAGTATCGGGATAGGGTATAGGTGATAGGTGTTATAATTTTGGGGTTCAACAAGTGGTATTGTTAAAACAAATACTAAGTTAGAATCCATTTGAAACGCTTGCAATTCAATAATGTCCAAATACTTAGCAACTGCCGATAATTTAATGGGGAGAGGCAAATTGTTCCTTCGTAAGTTCTGTGAAACTTCTTGTAGTGCTGTCACTAAGTGATTAGGGGTTATGATTGACGTGTGAATGATTCCTAGTCAGGCAAATGTTATTGAATTTAGAATGTCGTTTAGATTATCTTCGATATACAAATAGCTTGCCATTAGTTGTTCGGAAATGTATAAGAATTTTAGTTTTATGTTAGCAGCCTCAATAGCTTGAGTCATGGTTTGAATTGTGCGTTCGATTTCTTCGAGATCTTTGTTAAACGTTTCCTCGTCAATTTGTAATTTTTGTATAGTGGAGTTGAAGTTTTTAATAACAGAAGTTGTAACTGAAATTTGATTTTTGATTAAGTTTTCCAATTGACGTTCGTCATTATTTAGTTTATTTATACAATTAGTATAGTACTGGCCATCTTCAGCATCTAGGTTACCAGTTATGGATTTGAATATTGTAACGATACCGTTAAGTATTCCTCGTTTATATCTTTTTGTATCTGAAAAGATTTCGTCAAATTTCATTTTTATAGAGTTGGATATTTGTGTTAAAAGGTTAAAGTCTGTTTTAATTTCACTCGTAAAAATAATTGACTTATGATCACCATTATTCAGAGTGTACAAGATTCTGTCTAAGATATTTTGATTTTTGTGAAAAGCTAGTTTGAGGGATGAAATGTTTTTATGCACTAGTAGAGTCCATTTGTCATTTGTCACCACGATGTCCGTGTCTTGGTCGTAGTATACACCAACGGTGTTATTGATTGGGGTAATTTTGTATTGACAGAGTGCTGATCCGAACAGCAGGAGAAACCTGAAAATAAATTTAATTTTCAGTATATGGTTTCATTCTATCAAAATTTACTTTGGTTTCTTGTTTCGTTTCGAGGTTTAATAAGGTAGCAGAATTTTGGAAAATTTCTTTTATTTTAAAAGGACCGTTAAATTTGTTTTGCAATTTGTTTTTGATTTGTGATTCTTTTACGTAAACTAAGTCACCTATTTTGTACTCAGATCGTTTTTGGGGAACATTTCTGTCGAAACGAACTTTTGCTTTCTCTTTTTGAGATTGTGTTCGACTACGGGCTATTTTATAGTAGTGGGATATTCTGTTGTTTAAATCTCTAACGTATTTGCTTATTAACTCTTTTTGGTTATATAAAGTTTCAGGTGGTCTGTTGGACGTATGACCAAAGATAAGTTCATATGGGGTGAAACCGTGTGTTTTATTTACCGAATTATTATAGCATATTACTGCATATGGTAAAATCGTGAAAGGATGTTCGTTTGGGTTTTCGGTTTTGTGGATTCTTATCATTTCGGCTAAAGTAGCATGAAATCTTTCTATGGATCCGTTCGATTGGGGATGTCCTACGCTTGAATAAGTTAATTTTATGTCGTAGACGGTGCAGAGATCTTTGAGCAAGCGGTTGTCAAATTCGCCACCGTAATCGCAATGGATTCTTAATGGGGTACCATAATGTTGGAAATATAACAACAAAGTGTTTACGACAGATTTTGCGGATTTATCCGGGACTGCATATGCTTGCGTGAATTTAGTTAATTCGTCGCGAATGGTTAAAGCGTAATTTCGAGTAGGGAATTCAAATGAATCGATATTGATTCTTTCGAATGGTGTTCTTGGGGTTTCTGTGACTACTAGAGGGTTATTAAGGTTTTTCCGGCATACTTTAGTCTTTTGGCAAGTTTCGCAATTTTTTATAAAATTTTCAACGTCTTTAGTGTATTTTTCTCTAATTCTTCCAATCGTTTCATTTATTCCGCGGTGTAGATTATTTTTACCAAAATGATTTTGCTCTAATATAATTGGAATTTCATCTTTGTCGGCAGTTCTGACGATATCTCGACAAATTACTACTTTTAAGTCTTTTTCTGCAAAAATGAATGATAGGATTTCAAGTATGGGGAGGTCTAAGTTATTTTCCACAAAGCATGTCTTAGAAAGATCTAAAACATCTTGGTTTTTAAATAATACCAAAAATAGATGTTCAATTACAGATTCGATATCAAAAGGTAGAGGGATGATAAAATATCTCCTTTGTCTGACTGTTTTGCTCGATACAATATTGATTTTATCGTTATGAAATTCGGGGTTTTCTTCGAATATGTCCTCGATAATTTTGTGATGTAGGTCTTGTAGGTTGTTTTGTTGGAAAATGGTTATAATATCTTTATGTTCTCGATACAAAAGTTGTTTGTTCGAGGCTTTGATTTTCGAATAGTCAATTAAAGATGTTGTTTTATATAGGTTGGTGAAAGTTTCAAATTCTCGGGAAATTTGTTCGTTAGTGATTTCGTTGTTATCGTCTGTGTTTTCGTCGTCGTCTGACTCTTCGTCATTCGCGGCTAGAACCTTTGAATAGAATTTGGAACATTCGGAAAAATGATTAATTTTGATTCTGGAAAGTGCGTCCGCGTTCTTATTGATTTTACCGGGTTTATAAATTATTTCATAGTCGTACTCTTCTAATTTGAGTCGCCAACGAGCAAGTCTACTTCCTGGATCTTTTATAGAAAATAGCCAGGTGAGTGGTCTGTGGTCGGTGACAAGTTTGAACTTTCTACCACACAGATATGGTCTAAAGTGCTTTACACTCCATACTATCGATAAAAGCTCGCGTTCAATCGTTGAATACTTAGTTTCTGCACTGCACAAGGTTCTAGAAGCATAGGCAATGGGTAAATCTTTGCCAATAGGCCCCTGGCTCAGCACTGTGCCGACGGCAAATGCGCTCGCATCGGTGGTTAGAACGAAAGGTTCATCAAAGTTAGGGTAGATTAATATCGGAGTTGTTGTTAATGTTTGTTTCAAATTTTGAAAAGAATTTATACAATCATTGTCGAAGAGAAATGGTATGTCTTTTTGTAGTAGTTTTGTTAAAGGCTTGGTAATCTTGGAGAAATAAAGCGCCTGTAATATCCGGCTAAGCCTAGAAATGATTTAATTTCTTTTTGGTTTTTTGGTTGAGGGATGTTTAGAATAGCGTCAACTTTCGAAGGATTCGGTTTTGCGCCGTCTTTTGTAATGAGATGTCCTAAATAAGCGACTTCCTTGCGGAGAAACTCGCATTTGTCGGGTTGAATTTTTAGATTGGCTTTCTGTAATCGTTTGAAAACTTCTGTTAGTCGAGAGATATGCTCGTGAATAGTAGGGGAGTAAACAATAATGTCGTCCATATAGACGAGACATCGTTCATTTTGGATACCTAACAAAATATTATCCATCACTCTTTGAAATGTTGATGGAGCATTCTTAAGTCCAAAAGGCATTCTTACGAATTCAAAATGACCATTTTCAACTGTGAAAGCAGTTTTTTGAATATCTTTTGCATCAATCTCGATTTGGTGAAATCCGGAGGCTAAGTCCAAAGTTGTAAAATATTGACATTTGCCTAATTGATCGAGGAGGTCGGAAATATTGGGTAGCGGGTATTTATCGTCAATAGTCAGTTCGTTGAGTTTTCTGTAGTCCACTACAACTCGCCATTTTTGTTTACCGGAGGCGTCGAGTTTTTTAGGTACAACCCAAACTGGAGAGGACCAGGGAGAAATCGAATGTCTAATGATGCCTTGATCAAGCATATTAGAGACTTGTGTTTTGACTTCCTCTTTATGGATATGAGGGTAGCGATATGACTTTGTGAAAACCGGTTTTGAATCGTTCGTGTCAATGGAATGCTTAATTTCGTTAGTAAAAGTTAAATTGTCTCCTTCCAAATAGAATATATCTTGAAAGTCTAAACAAAGCTGCGTTACTATTTCGGCCTCTTCTTCGTTTAGATGATCCAAGCGCAATTCGTTCCTAATTTCGAAGGATCTGTCTGTCTGTGGATGTTTGTCGGAATTTTGAGTATTTAAATTAAAAATTGATTTGAATTTTTGTACTGGTTCTAGGTTAAGGTTTGAAAAGTTTATGGTTTTTGGGATCGCGTTTGCATTTATTATTGAAGTTAAAAATTCTCCATTGTGATCGATTTTGACAATTGCATTTGGTAAGCGTACTTTCTCGTTTTCCTGGGCTAACAGTATAGCCTCGGTATTTGGCAGGTTACATTTTAGTTTACAAATTTTTTCCATGCGAGGTTCAATAGAAATAAAATTTTTAATGTTGCTTAAATTTGAATTTTTTGTATCAGAATTAATAGTTGGTTGTAAAGGTAAATTTACTGTAGTTTCTTCCGTAACTTTAAATAGTGGTACGGTTTTGAAATTTGTGACTAGTTGTTTATTTTTAAAGTCTACTTTGCATTCGTAATGTTCTAGGAAGTCTGCGCCTAATAATCCATCGAAATCTATATCTAGATTATAGATATAAACTTTGTGTGACTCATTTGAAAAGGGGATGAGAACAGATTCGTTGATATAAATTTTTTGATCAGTGATACCCTGTATGATTACATTTTCAGGAGATCTACGTCTGTAATTTTCAGCTGTTTTAGGTTTAAAAATTGATATACCTGCGCCTGTGTCAATTAGAATTTTAAATTTACCAGTTGCAGCCTTCATATAATAGAGATTTTTTGAATTTACAGTTAATAGGGTATGGGAAAGCGTATTTACATGAACGTCTGTTCTGGGAAATTCAGCATTGGGTCGAAACTGTCGTTGAGGTTCATAGTTTGTACTTGAGTTTCTAGTTCCGTAATTGATTCGAATTGGTCTGTTTGTTGTGTCGGAGTATCCGTGGGGTACTCCGGATCTAATCGAAAATCCTGAGGATTAGCAGTATAATCCTCGTACTGTTCGTATTGAGAATTAGCTGTATAATTATCTTGGAAATTTTGGTTAGTTTCAAAGTTATAATTTTCGTAAGTATCTTCTGCAGTTTGGTAATCAGAAGAATAGTCACTGTATTGATTAAAATCGCATTGGTTTTCATAAGGTTCGTAATTTAAATGGTGCGTTTTTTGTTGATTAAAACGGTTGAAATTTGGGTTTGGTTGAATAGCAGAGGGTCTTTGTTGGTTGAAATTCGGGTTCGGCCTTATAGCTGAGGGCCTGTTTTGTTGTGGTTGACTAGATTGATTATTTTGAGGAAATGTCCTCTGATTAAAAAGATTGGTTTGAGAAAAATTGTGAAAATTTGGGTTTCCTTGATAATTTGGTCTTTGAAAATTTTGTGACGTTGTTGGCCTTATTTGCGATTGTTGCCTTGTGCGGCATTCGCTTATTACATGTCCATTTCTTTTACAAAATGAACAAAATTTTTGTTGGAAATTGGGACCTTGTGGTCGTTTCTGTTGAGGGGGCATTGTATTTTTTACTTGGTTATTTTTTGGGAATTTCTGTGATTCGAAGTAGGAAAGTTGTAGCTCTCTATGGATTCTGCTAACGGCTTTTAGTATAGAATAGAATAGAATAGAATAGAATACACATTTATTCAATAGTCGTACAAAAGTATAGAATACGTCAAAACCACAAAATTACATGAATATGAAATTAAAATTAAACACTGCACATTTGAACACATTAAAATATGTAGTTTCGCTAATTAAAATCAGTCTTAAAAAAGTCTTCTATTCTGTAGAATACATTCTTGCACAAAAAGTTTTTTAAATACCTCTTGTAGACTTTAATTGGCATCTGTTTTACATGATTAGGTAATGCATTATATATACGTATTAATTGATACGGTGCACTTTTTTGAACTTTAGTCCTAGTTGTTTGAGCTGGATTTAAATATGGATTCACTGTACCTCTTGTATTATATGTATGTGTTGCTAAATAATTCATAATTTAGCTTGACAAAACATGCACATTCATAAATATAGATGGAGGGTACAGTAAGTATATTTTCATTCTTGAATGTGTCTTTACATGTTGCATTATAAATTAGTTGGAGCATACTTCTAATACAGGCTTTTTGAATTTTAAATAATCTTTCGGCTTCTACTGAATTTCCCCAAAAAATGATACCATATTTTAAACGAGAGTGGACATAAGCATAATAGGCACTCAAACTGGCTTCTCTATTTACCGTTGTTGCTAATATTTTTAAGGCATAATTAAAACTGCTTAACTTAGATGAAATATAATAGATATGTTCCTTCCAATTTAATTTGGAATCAATGTTGACTCCTAGAAACATTGTGTTATTGGAGGGGTTGAGTTTTTCAGTTTTAAATTTGAATGCTTTATTTTGCTTTTTGTTGAATTCCATGATGTTGGTTTTGCCTATATTCAGCTTCAGATTGTTTTGTTGGTACCATTCATTAAGAGATTCTAATATTGATATTATTTTATCGACAGTTATACCTGTCGACCGTATTACAATTGATGTGTCATCAGCAAATAATGTTATGTGGTTTAACAATTTTGGCAACTCGTTTACGTAAAGAAGGTATAAAATCGGTCCTAAAATAGAGCCTTGAGGTACTCCTCTTTTTACCGTATATCCGTTTGATATTAATTTTTTACCAGTATGATCATCTTCTGTGACTAAATATTGTTGTCTGTTACTTAAGTAAGGAGTTTTAATATTAGCCCTCGAAGTCCTAATGTTTCTAGTTTTTCAAGTAGCGTCTGATGATGCACACTGTCAAATGCTTTTGTTAAGTCTACATATAAGCAAACCGTATACTCGTCTTCATTTATTCCCGTTATTATGTCCTCTAACATTTGAAAGACAGCTCTAGTTGTAGATCGATTTTTTATATAACCATTTTGATTGTGGTTTAATATTTTGAACTTTGCAAGAAAATCATAAATTCTGTTGGCTATTATTTTTTCTATTACTTTTGCTATTACTGACAACAAAGCAATTGGCCTGTAGTTATTTAGATCTGTGACGTCTCCTTTTTTATGTAGTAATGTCAGCATGGTAATTTTTAATTTATCTGGAAATGTACCTTCTTGAAAGCATTTATTGATTAATATTGAAAGTGGCTCTGCTAGAGAGTGTGCACAGTATTTCAGAAGTTTTGTGGGAATCTCATCATAACCAACTGTATGTGTGTTTTTCAGCGCCTGTATTGTGTTGTATACCTCCTCTGCATCCGTTGGTAATAAGATAAATGTGTTTATGGTACTGGTTATGAGTGTTTTGTTCACATGTGTATTTATGTTTATATCTTCTACCAAATCAATTAACTGTTTATTTATATTGTTTAATGTTTTCTCGTGGCTCTCATTTTCTGTCTTAAAGTTTGCTGATTTAATTTTTTCTTCTGTGATTTATTATTTGTTACTTCTTTAATTAACTTCCACGTGTCTCTTATTTTATTATCGGATGCAAGTAGGAATTCACTGTTACATTTCTGTTTTTGTTCTTGTATGTCCTTTTTTAGCTGATCACGGAAATCTTCATAGGTTTTTTTGCTCACTTCTCCTTTTATCATTCCCTCGTACAGTTGTCTTTTTATTTTGCATTTATTCTTAAGTTCTGCTGTTGTTACATATGGTTAGAGAGATTGGCAACACTGAATACTGTACGATGTCAAGATTAAAGTGTTTCTTAAGTAATCTTTATTTTATTTAAACAATCTCTATTTAAGTAGAGTTGAAACATGGTGTCAGGTAATTAAGAACCTACAAAGTTTTATGGAAATTAGTTATTTCTGTTCGAAAGTCGACTGAAGTCGAATAGTAAAAGAAATTAAGGAAAGTGAGGTTAAAGGCACGTGCCGGAGTGCCGGCTTGAAGAAAGAAAAGGAGAAATGAAAATGGATTTTAAACCACCATCTCCCTTGGTGTTTGATGGAGATATTAGCAAAAATTTTAGTAGGTTTAAACAAAAAATAGACCTCTATTTTAAAGCGGCGGACCTACAAGGTAAACCGGATGAACGAAAAATTGCAATATTCCTAAGTGCTGCAGGGGATGAAGCAATAGAGGTGTTTAATACTTTTAAATTAAGCGATGAAGACAAAGGAAAATTCGAAAAAGTAGTCGATGAGTTTGAAAAATATTGCAAGCCTAGAAGTAACGAAACCTATAATCGTTTTAAGTTTTTCACGAGAAAACAACAAGAAGGTGAGAACATTGACCACTTCATTAAAGAGTTAAAGATTTTAGCAAAAAATTGCAATTTTGGTGATCAAGAAGAATCCTTGATAAGAGATATAATCATCATTGGAATAAAAGATTTGGAAGTACAAGAAAAGTTACTAGGATTTGGGGATTTGCAGTTAAATAAAACGGAGCAAGTATGCAGGGCATCAGAAGCAAGCAAGATACAGGTAAAAGGGTTAAAAGGTGAAGAAGTAGATTTCTTAAAGAAAAGCGGACATAATAAGAATAAACAAGTAGCGAAAGAAAACGAATATGATTGTTTCAAGTGTGGGCGGAGACACACAAGAAGGAAGTGCTTTGCATATGGAAAAAAGTGCAATGAATGTGGCGAAGAAGGTCATTTCGTAGTAGGATGTAAAAAGAATAAGTTAGGTAACAAAAATACTGTTAGCGTTAAGAACAATGGAAAGGGCAAAGATAAAAGTTTCAATAAAAATAAAGCTGGTACATCCAAGCAAGTTAATGTAGTAGATAATGATAGTGAAAGTGAAGAAAGTTTGTTTATAAATAACATTACTTTAAATAACATAAGCACAAATAATGAGATTGTAAAGATGTGGGAAGAAAAAGTCATTATAGATAATGAATGTATAGTTTTTAAGCTAGACTCAGGGGCGCAATGTAACGTGTTGCCTTATTTTTGGGTAAAGAAATTAGGAAGGGAGAATGACTTGGAAAAAAGTGATCAAACTATTGTAGCGTATGGGGATAATAAAATTGACGTAACAGGAAATATCATTTTGAGCTGTGTTATCAGAGAAAAAAAATGTAAAATAAAGTTTATTGTGGTAAACGTAAAGGGTAAACCGATTCTTGGGTTAAATGCATGCGTACGTTTAAACCTAATTTGTAAACTTGATGAATTTGAGTTAAATAACGGTAGTAATTTAAAGCAGAATTTCATAAATAAGAATAAAGTTATATTTGAAGGTACAGGTAAAGTTCCAATGAACTATAAAATAGTATTGAAAGAAGACTATGAACCAGTAGTAAGTAGTTGTAGGCGAGTTGCTGACTCTATAAAAGATAAACTTAAGTGTACTCTTGACAATTTAGTAACACGGGACATTATTGAGAAAGCAGATGGTCCCTCAGAATGGGTGAGTAATATTGTTTGTGTCGAAAAGCCTGATACAGGTAAACTCCGGATTTGCTTAGATCCGATACATTTAAATAAGTATGTTTGTATAGACAGGCATCCAATACCTACATCAGAAGAAATAGCTTTAAAGTTAAGAGGGAAGAGTGTATTTTCCGTCATAGATATGAAAGAAGGATTTTATCATATTGGCATAGATCAGGAAAGTAGCAAACTATGTACGTTTATAACACCGTTTGGGAAATACAGGTTTAAACGACTCCCATTTGGGTTATCGTGTAGCCCAGAAGTGTTTCAACGGGTTAATGAGCAAATATTTGGTGACTTAGACATACCAATCTATTTTGATGATTTAATAATTTCAGGTAAAAATGAGGAAGAACATGATTTACTAATGAACAAGGTAGTAGAGAGAGCTAAAAAGTTTAATATAAAATTTAATCCTACGAAATTGCAATATAAAGTAAAGGAGGTTAAGTATTTAGGCCAAATTTATAATAGTGAGGGGGTGAAACCTGATAGCTCTTATATTGAGGCTATTTTAGCATTAGAAGTTCCCAAAAATAGAAAAGAATTGTTGAGAATTCTAGGGATGACTAATTACATTATAAAATATATTCCCAACTTGTCTGAAATAGTTGCACCTTTAAGGAATTTAATAAAAAATAATATAGAATTTTTATGGACATCAGACCACGATGAATCTTTTAATAAATTGAAAGATGTTATCAGTAAGATACCAACTTTGAAAATTTATGATCCCAAAATACCTGTGGTTGTACAATGCGATGCGTCACAGTCAGGATTAGGCGGCTGTTTGATGCAGTTAGGAAAACCAATAGCATTCTGTTCTCGTAGTTTAACAGATGCAGAAACGCGATATGCACAAATAGAAAAAGAGTATTTGGCTATTTGTTTTAGTTTAAATAAGTTTCATCATTTTGTTTATGGCCGAAATATAGTGGTACAATCAGACCATAAACCTTTGTTAGGTATCCAACAAAAAGATATAAATAAAATACCCTCTAGACTTCAAAGAATGAGATTGAAAATTTTAAAATATAGTTTTAAAATTGAGTATTTGCCTGGGTCTCAGATGTATATTTCAGATCTTTTAAGTCGTTCTTACATTAAAGACAAAGTTTTAGATGATCCGGATATGAAAGAGGTTGTTCATTGTGTTGATATCGAACTTCCTGTTTCTAGTAATCGTTTAAAAGATATAAGAGACAAAACGGAAACTGATATTGATTTGAGAAGGGTTAAACAATGTTGTCTTGACAGGTGGCCAGAAAAAAGTTTGCTGGACACTCAAGTGTTGAAGCAATATTTTAAAATAAAAGAAGATTTAGTTATTAAAAATGGAATTTTATTTTTTAATGATAGAATTTGTATTCCAAAGTCATTACAGTCTTATATGTTGAATGAATTACATAAGTCCCATTTTGGCATCGAAAAGACCAAGAACCGTGCTAGGAAAGTTTTGTACTGGCCGGGGATGTCTGCTGATATAGAAAATTTTATTTCGATGTGTAAGATTTGTGAGAAATATAGTAGAAACAATGTGAAGGAGCCACTCATTTTTCATGAAATACCTAGCCTTCCTTTTGAAGTAGTAGCTTCTGATATTTTGGAGTATGCTTCAAAGTCATATTTAGTTGTGGTTGACTATTATAGTAATTGGATAGAGCTAGTAAAATTAGAAAATAAGTCTATAGAAGAAGTTATAAAGCATTTAAGAAATATTTTTTCACATTTCGGGATACCAGCTAAGTTTATTTCTGATAATGTGCCATATAATAGTCTTAAATTTAAACAGTTTTGTAATACCAATAATATACAATGTGTATTCTCGAGCCCAAGATATCCGAAATCAAACGGGTTAGCTGAAAAGGCTGTGCATATTTGTAAACAAATACTGAGAAAATGCAACAATGAAGATGAAATATTTAGTCATTTGTTAGATTATTATGTGACTCCATTGTGTGGTCTCAATGTGTCTCCCTCTGAGTTATTACATAGTCGCTTACTTAGAACTAGTTTACCCATTTCAAAAACACTATTAAAACCAAAAATAGTTGAAATTTTTGACAAAAAAGTAGAAAAAAAAGTCATAGTAAAGAAAAATTTTGATAAAACAGCTCAAAATAGATCAGATTTTAATGAAAATGAGGATGTTTTAATGAAAGTTAGAAAGGAAGGAAACTGGGAACCTGGTAAAATTGTTACCAAACATGAAACTCCAAGATCATACATGGTTCAAAATCAAAAAGGTACCATCTATCGCAGAAATTCCTCCTTCCTAAAGTCTACTCAAAATATTGATAACAGAGACCATAATTATAGTGATATAAGTTTTAAAAATGAACATAGTTCTGATTTAAGAGTGAATTCTGAAAATCCTGGTGTTGATGGTAATGTCGAATTTAACGATTGTGCAAAGACTAATAGTGACTGTGGTGTGTCTACTCGGTCTGGACGTATTATTGTTAAACCGTCGAAGTTAAATGATTACTATACTTATTGAAGGTCTTGTTATAATAGTTATAGTCATTTGTTAACTGTAAAAAAAAAAAAAAAAAAAAAAAAAAAAAAAGGGAGATGTTACATATGGTTAGAGAGATTGGCAACACTGAATACTGTACGATGTCAAGATTAAAGTGTTTCTTAAGTAATCTTTATTTTATTTAAACAATCTCTATTTAAGTAGAGTTGAAACAGCTGTAAGCCATTTTTTACATTTTGTTGTTTGTTTACAAATCGTTTTTGGGCTCACTTCATTGATTATTTTTAATATTGTTTCTTCTATAACTGAGTGACAATTATTAGCATCTATGTTTGTTAACTTTTCTTTCCAGCATACCTCTTGCAGTTTTGCTTTAATTTGAGCTAAGTTGTTATCTGAGAAATTTCTAATTTCATGAGTTTTCATGAAAATTTGGTTTGCTCTGGTGTCAATAGTAATCTCCTGTGCTAAGTGATCAGATAGTGATGATATCACAACTCTGCTTACATATTTTCCATTGTTGGTTAGGATGTTATCTAATGTTTTTTTACTTGTATTTGTGATTCTTGTAGGATCATGAATAGTTATTTTCAGATTATAGGATGTTACAATATCAAGAAAATTTATTAATTCTTTGCCATTTTCATTACCAAAATCTATATTGAAATCGCCACTTACAACTATTGTGTGTGTTTTGTACTTTAACATTTCCTTTAGAATATCTTCTAAAATATTGAAAAATTCTTTTATGTCACCACTTGGAGACCTGTATATATTAATAATTATTGTTTTCTGCCACTTTAATTCTACTGCACTACATTCTAAAACGATTTCCTTACTTTTTTGTTTCAAATATTCGATTTCCATGAACTCTACATCTTTGTGTACAAAGATGCATGATCCCCCATGTATACTGTTTTTTCGTGTGAAACAGGATGCGATCTTATAATTAGGAATTTGTATGAATTGTTCTTCTCCTGGATTTAACCAATGTTCAGTGATTGCTAACACAGTCAATTTATTGTGTTAGTTTGTCTCTAGTAATAGCACAATTTCATCTAGTTTGTTTCGTATGCATTGAGCATTTTGATGTAACACTACAATATTATTCCTTAAGTCTGTGTAACTGTCTCCACTTCTATTCGAAAATACTAGGAGGATTGCTAGCATGAATGATGCGGCCTAAGTTTGGTTCTAAGCCCGTTAGTAAATTATTAAGTGTCATCGTTTCGATGAGATCTGATTGTGCAGCTCTTTGCGTTGTCGTGAGAGTTTGCTTTTGCACTGCAGCATGCATTTTCGCATTGTGCGTTTGTAAACGCGAAACAAATGTTAGGGCGGATTCACCTGGCAATTGGTGAATGCGCTGCAGGTCCTGAATTAGGGCCGTTAAATCTCGAGAATCTCCAAAATGAGTTTCTAAAAGTGCTTTTATTTCTGGCCATGTGCCAGGGTTACGCGAATTTATTAATTCGGCAGCTTTGCCTTTTAATTTATTTTTTATGTGGACGGTCAAAAGAATTTTTTGATCTCCAATTGCCATGCTTTGGGCGCAATGACAGGAATTTAAGAATGTTTGTAAATTTATGGCATTGCCATCAAATTCTGGTATTAGTGAAAACATTTCAGAGAGCTTGTAAGGCTCAATTTGCTCTGGTTGTTGTTGTTGTAGTAGTAGTTGTTGTTGTTGTAGTTGTTGTTGTTGTTGTTGTTGTTCGGCTGGTGCCGGTGCTGTTGGTTGAGCTGTCTCTGGTTGAGCTCTATCTGGCATTTTGCTTTGTGTATTTAGAAATTATTTGAACTAACAGAATTGTCTGCGTATCAGCGGTATGATACGAGAATTAAATTAAAATTAGCTTGTTACGTTGCGTGCGTAAATGGATCGTATATTAGCTGTATAATACACAATGTTTCGTAAATACGAAAATAAATAAACTTAAAATTAAATGAACTTGTTTCGTTGCGTTTGTAAAGGAATGGATTCACTTTGACAAGAGAACTGGCTTTGTGCGCCGAGTGTATTAGCAGTATAATACACTTTTAATAAAATAAGTTGCGAAGAATAATAAAATAGTAAAAATGGTACGAGATGATTCTTAAATGACTTACGTTAGTTTCGTTTCCATGGGTAGGTTCTTCGTCCGTCAAGGGATTGGGATCCGCCACCACCAGTGAGGAAGGTCTCCTTGTTCTCGCAGGTGTACACGTACTAGTTAGGCACCTTCTGCAGATGTTGTCCTTGTTCTTTTGCGCTTCACTACCAGTTAGGCTTCTTGTTCTGATGATGTTTACGGATCCTACCGACTGCGCCAATGTTAGATCATGGTTTACATGAGTGACTTTTTAAAAAGATTTATTTATTTAATGGAGCCAACGTTGGCTCTTGGAGAAGGAATTAGAATAATAAATTAGAAGTGTTGCATTCTAACTGAGTTTAATAACTGATTCAACAAAGCGTGTTTAGTCATATTTATAACATACAGAACCTGAGTAAGCAAAATATAGAACATAGGAAATGCAGTTCTGCAGTCATCACAAGTTATGAGAAACAAAGGTTAAATATGATATCTTGAAGATAAGCAATTAATAAGAGAAGTCGTTATCATGTAATATGATGTACCTGTGAAGGTTTGTTATGGCTAAGTCTTGGTAATAAGCGTATAATTTTATAAGTTTAATTCAAATGAGGGAGCAACACATTACTGTATAAGGAACCCAGTAATAACAACTACAAGAGCTAGGCTAGAATTGTTTAGAAAAAGTCCTTTGTCCACCGCAGTGCAGTTATATAATACATTGCCAAATAGGTTAAAAACCATAGAATCGATAGCTTCTTTCCAAGCAGCAACTCTGGCCTATTTCTGTGATAAGGCTTATTATAGCGTAGATGAATTTTTTTAACTCACCTGATTAACCTGCCGCAATCAATGGTCAATGTTTTTATTTTTAATTTGTGATTTTATGCAAGAATTTTATCGATATATGCTAATTATTGTACTGACGAGGCTGTGACATTTTTCTTGTACAAAAGGCTGAATAAAGTTGTATTGTATTGTATTGTATTTAAGATATTGACTTGAAATTTGGTACACGTATGTATTTTAATGTGATCTGGAACTAGATTATATTTTCATCTTGTTCCATCGAAGGGTTGGAAGTAAATTGGGGTAAATTTGGGGTTAATTTGTGGTAAATAGGTAAATCAAGCAGGTAAGAGTCCAGAAAATTGGTATTTAGTATATACAAGAGAAGCTAAGGTCTCAAAAAAAAATTTTTGGCATTACTACCCCCATTATTAAAGGGCATGAAAAAAAATTGTGATTTAGTGTGTGTACAAGAACCAGAAACCTCAAAATATTTTTTTACTTCATCCACCCCCACTACCACCCCCTAGCACCACCTCCACCCCACTACTGATGTGAGGTATCGTTTTATAGGTTTTTGGGGTAGAGGATTTCAAATATTATATTATTAAAGTTCCATAAGCAATTATTTCCACACAAAATTTTTTCGTTATGAGTGACTTGGATAGAAAATCTGGATGTGGAAGTAGTGATTCCTTGGGCGGCGGTTTTTAACATTAATTAGTATAATATCTAATGTTATGTTTCCTGATTAAAATGGAAATATATAGTTTTGATATTTTGATGATGTATATGACAATTTTTTGTCTTGTGTAATGTATCAAAAGCATTAATAAAACTACTACTACTAGTTTTAAGTCAGTTTCTCAAACTATTGATATCTCTCTTACTCAATAAGATACTGATTATTTCTTGTAATTCTCATTCATTTTTTTAAACTGCGACCTTGAATATCTCAAAAAAGGGGAGGTTTTGGAAAAAAATGCAAAACACCAATCTTGTAGATAATTGAATTCTCTACAACTTTCACATTGATCTTATGCGCATCCGATGCATAGGACGGGAGATGTTTGCAAACAACTTTGACCTCCAATATCTTGGGTAGCCATGCTGGGATTTTTGTTGATTTGAGTTTGGGGACACCTCAAAGAACGTCTGTGCAAAAATTCAGATTTTTACTAATTTTGTCTAGGTTTTCTCATTTTTTTTGTCTAATTTCCCTGCAGTATATGATACATTAAAATAATAATGGGAATAATAAGTACATCATTTGTATTTTCGGTACATAGTGAATAATAGTATATTATTCAATAAGCATATAATGATGGCTATTATTCCACGAGGGTGAAGATTAAGACATAAGCAACAGGCGAGTGTCGCAAATCACCAGAGTGAATAGTAGCCATTATATGCCAGTAGAATACTATACTTTGTCCACGACTATTAAATATTTTTGATTAAATTGTTTACTAAAGAAATTAATGAATTAATTATAGTATTCTTTTTGAGTAAAATGTAAAATTATTGTAAATAACGTTGACATTTAAATTTATTTGACAGGTCGTTCTTTTGACACAACGGTTTACTCAATTTAAAAACAAAATTGTATGATAAAAAAGGGTCTGTTTCTGAGACGTTAAACAAAGTTATCTATTCATAAATCTCATAATAACAGTAAAATTGTTCACAATTATAGCTATGGCAGTTAACAAATAATTCTATTTAACGTGAAACTGGCCATAAATTCTACTAAAATGCAGCGAGATTGCACTCAAATTGAAGAAGTACCTGCCAGGGACTAATCATTAATCAGTACTAGATAGTGATTAATGATTAATCATTGGTAGTAGTGAATAGTCTATATAATTATGATTTAACAAACACAAGTATAATTAGTATATTATGAAATGGTCGTGAACAAATATGTTTGTTCTATGATTGTAAAAAAAACTGTAATTTTTTAAATTATTTTTAGTGCGTAAAACTTATGTTTGTGGTAATAGTAAAAAAAAGTAAGAAGCATGAAAAAAGTAACATTATTTTACGTATAGCCATGAGTGCATTGAAAACAATTGAAGTTGTCTCACGATCTTCGCTATAAAAACGTCAAATTATGAATTTGTTTTGACGTTTAAGCTAATTTTGAATTTATTTCTCTAATTATGGAAATTGCGGACTCTCGCAGAGAAAATATCGTACGAAATTCATTTTCACTCAAACTCATTTTCACTCATGGGATTGCCAAACTTCCGATTCGTGTAAAAAAAAGTACCACTTAATGCATAAATTACTAAACACACATTTCATTTTTATTGCTCCATTAATAATAAAAGGTTTGGTTCTTTAAAATAAAAATAAGTAAATAAATATATTTTTTGTGCAGCCGTACGTGAAATGAGTATTTCGCGTTCCCAAAACAGTCCAAGAAATTCAATTTCATGGCCGTTACCCTTAGTAACGGCCGAAAAACTAAAAGTCACTTTCATAATAATTGACGTTTAAGTCACTTCAAAACTGACATTTCTAAAATATGGCAAATGATCGCTCTCAAACATTTTTACGATTATTCGAGAACTGTCAAGTTTACATTCAAAATATACCATTTCCATAAAAACGCTCTGACCTTAAGGCCACCCAGGCCTGTAGCTAGAAAGTGCTTTCAGGGCGGGCAAACAATTTTTCAGGACAGGCCCGTAAAAAAAGTCCGAAAAATTTTTTGATGAGCGGGGGAGAGACATCCAAAAAAACTTTTGAAAATTTTTACCCAATCTCTTTCAAAATATTAAAAAGACAGTTAAAATTGCCCCCATTACGATCACCGTAGGTCGGGCGAAACTTATTCCAGGACGGACACCGCCCTTCCTGCACCCCCCTAGCTACAGACCTGAAGCCACTGCGTTTATTTAGCAAAATATAGCATAAAATTTCTCCCCCCCCCCTCGCTCATCAAAAAAATTTTGGGACGAAAAAATGTTTTTTTTTTCGGATTTCTCCTCCTCCGCTCATCAAAAAATTTTGGGTTCAGCCCCCCCCCCCCCAAGCTCAAGGTCCAGATCCGCCCTTGTCACCAAGTCATGAACATATACCGATTTTGGGTGCTCCACTGGTTATCATGAACTGACAGTGCAAATGTGCTTACAGGTTTTTAGAAAAAAATCGGTATCTTATAAAATAAGAGATTTAAAAATATAAGAAATTGATGACAAAAAAAATGGGCATCAAAAGAGTATAACATTTTTTTTATCGAATCTAGGTAGTTGTAAAGTTTGATAAAAAAAACATGCTGCTCTTTCACACCTCTTCACAAATAAATTATCTCTTAAATCCTCAAAACCGCATATTGATATATATTCTCCTTCTCAAAATATGTAGCTTTAAATTCCTAAAATAAAAATTATTACACATCATTTAGTAAAATAAAGATAATTCAGCATCATAAGTTGTGCTCTTTTTTTTTAAGTTAGTCAACTATTACAAGTTATCTACAAATACTTACTGTCCTAAAGAGCATACTGTTGTTAAGTTGTAACTAGTATCCGTTATGACAATATTATTTTCCACATTCAAAATGCTCATTTCTGCACCATTCACAAATAACATTGGGTAAGAGAAAAATGACCTTTTTATCGTGGTACCAAAGTCGTAAACCTCCTCTGACTTTATAACTGTATTCGTGGTATTATCTTCCGAGTTTGTTTTTAAATTTATAAACACCCTGAAAAAAATATACTTATTAGAAAAAAACCGTACATAATATATTAAAATCAACCAATCAAAGATTATGGATTAAAATGTTTGGGTGCGTATTCTCTTATTATTATACTCTTCGCAAATATGAAAACGAAGAGTATATCGCATTTGATCGGCACATTCCTAAAACAGTAAATATTGCTCGCAGATACAAAATTTCATATCATTGTGTTATTGAACGAATTCTGAACAACTTTCAAAATGTCCGTCTGTCTGTCTGTCACATATCTTGTAAGTACAATAACTTAAGAAAGAAAAGTCCGATTGCATTGAAAATTGGACAGTAAGTTAGTGTTAGCTTGAGGAAGAACTGTATTGTTTTCAAGCAAAATCGATCAGTAAACAAAAAAGTGATTAATTATTTAAATTTGAAAAAAAAATTGTTTGATTTTTATGTTTCAGTAATTGAATAGAAATCTGATGAAATTATATTTTGAAGGACTTTAATATCTATTTATATATTTTATTAATATACATTTCATAATATAATATCCAACCGTGAAAGTATGATTTCAACTTATCATTTATAACATAAAAATTTACATTTTTTCACGTGTCAGGTGGTGGTGTAAAACTTTTGAATTCAAAAGTCCCGGATTCGAAACCCACATAGGTTTTGGATGTAGTTTTTTTTTTCTTTATTTTATACTGAGTGTTTCACCAACTGAGTTCGTATGATAAAATTAAAAATGTCTAAAACTAACATTTACAAAAAACTGCAAAGAGTATCATCCTATACCGGGTGTAACAGGATCATGGTACATCCCCCTTTTCTCCTTTAGTTCTGAAGATAATTGATTGAAATTTGGAATATCCTATATACATAATAAGCGGCACTTTCTGACATACAAGTGATTTTTTTCACTTCCGGTTTCGCCGGAAGTGACACTAACTTTCGATTTATAAATGGAACACCCTGTATATTATTGCATTTTTGAATTCTGCATAATTTTCTGAATCCAACGATACCAAATAAGTGGCATTTCAAACGTCAATATTTTTTATAACATAATTTTTAGTTTTCCATTTAAGTGTCCCATGATGGTTCAGATTTATTCTAAATGGCCCCTGCAATGCTAGAAAAATCGAAATCCCATCAAAAATACTAAATTACGTGATTTATGAGCAAATAAAATTCATCAAAATGGTTTTTGGGGCAAAACTCATTTTTTTCAAATGGAACCATATTGGTACTGTGGTACCATTTATTAGTACTATTAATAACGAATTTATTCATGTCGTATTAAAATGTGCAATAAGTACAAACAAAATTACAGCTAAAAGAAAATAAGAAAATACAATTTTGTACTAATTAAATGTTAAGAAATAACTAACCGAGGGGGCAACCGCTGGCGAAATTTTGTACACCTAATACCTATTCTAGAAAAATGCCCTTTATTTCCCCTTTAATTCCTTGTAATTCCCCTAATTCCTCAAATACCTTTATTTCCTCCTAATACCTTAATATTTTCTAGAATATCTCGGGAACGGTACACTTTTTGATAAAAATACCTATAGACAAAATTGTTCCTTATAAAATTCTCTAACAAAAATGTCTTTACACTTTTTTCCTAAAATTAATAGTACTAATCTTTACTATAATCTACTTTAAAATTCAATACTTAACGCTAAAGCAGTAGCTACTGAAGTCCGCCTAAAATTATAGTAAATTCCTCTCATTCCTATAAAATGAACCGAGAATATTGTATACCGGGTCACTCAGCCGATAGGGACACTGTTGTAACTTTTGAATGGGCGAATGGATTTTTTTCAAATTTGGTATAGTGACATGGGATATAATTTCCAATTATATAATATAAAGAACCAAAATTGCCGACTTCCGGTTTCGATTTTACCCAAAAGTGGGTTTAAAATACCCGGTTTTTGCGTAAAATCCCGCACATTGGCAGCCCTGAACGGTAACAGCGTTTACAGCAAGCTCTAAGATAATGCAGTGACCTTGTAGTGGGAGAAATTGAAATTTTTTATATTGTGGTGGTGTACAGATATTTATACTTTTTTCGCGTAAAGACAGCTTTGGAAATAGCCATACGAATATTCAGCGAATTATATGACCTGCGCCTCATTTACCAAAGTACTATTAATTTTAGGAAAAAAGTTTAGAGAAGTTTTTTATAGAGAATTTTATAAGGAATAATTCTGTATATAAGTTTTTTTATGGAAAAATGCACCGTTAAAGAAATAATCTAGAAAATCTTAAAATCGGGGTGGAAACGACGTCCTCTAGGGGATGAAGCACGCAATTTTTTAAACTTTATGAATTTTGTCCAATAATTACAATTTTAACTGTTATATTACTGAAGTATTACAAGACATCGTGCAAAGTTTTAATGATGAAAAAACTAGTCATGGAGAAATTGTAGACGTAGGAGAGCGATTTGTTCTACCTCCGCAGAAAAATGTCTAGATGTATACAGATTCATGACTTTTAACAAACTTGTTGGTAAAGCGAACAATACTGTAATATTATCAAAACTACCAACAACTTCTGCTGCTGCTCGGCAACACTCATATCGCGTTTTTTGCCAAATTCAAACATGGAAAAACGTTGCTCTAGAAGCTACTGATTGTGGATGGAAAAAAGTTGCCGGTATATTAACCCGAACTATGACAACAAAAGAACCAGCTTCCGAATTTGTTATAACACTAATTTCTTGTTCATGCAAATTAGGGTGCGAAAACAGGTGCAGTTGCAGAAGAGCAGGCTTACGTTGCTCCATAATGTATTACCATTACCACGGACAAGCATTTATGAATGTCGAATTTATGGAAGACGATGATATTAACGTAGGAAACCGTTTGATAATTAGTGGATTCGGCCTACAGGAGACACCACACGCCAAGTACTTTACTTCTAGGGTGGCGTGGAAACAAGTACAATATACAATATTTTCGTTTCTTTAAAAATCGCGTTATTTTATAGAGGTGAGAGGGTGGAAGTGGAACATTTATTATAATTTTAGGAGGAGTTTAGTAGCTACTGCTTTAGCATTAAGCATTGAACTTTAAAGTAGATTATAGTAAAGATTACAATTTATTGTGTTGACCGGAACCAACCCTTATGTGTGCGCCTTATTTCCCACGATACTATTAATTTTAGGAAAAAAAGTGTAGAGACGTTTTTTATAGAGAATTTTATAAGAAATAATTGATCAAAAAGTGCACCGTTCCCGAGATAATCTAGAAAACCTCAAAATGGGGGTGGAAACGGCGTCCTAGGGGATGAAGCACACTATTTAGGGGTGGGAACTTTTCGGTTTAGTAATTCTTATGCTATCCTTAACATTTCTACCAATTTTCAAAACTTTATGAATTTTGTCCGATATAAATCGTTATATTACTGAACTAGAAGTCCATAGTATCATCGGTAGTTTAATTAAATTAAATATTTTTTCTTTACTAGGTAATTTTTGGTATTTAATGTTTTTACAACACTGACGTCCTTTATATAAGAACTGGTATGTAATTCTTCAAGATAAACATTCCATTTCAATATTTTTACGCTCTAATTCCCTCCTAATACCTTTTATTTCCTCTTAGTTCCCTTCTAATACCTCGTAATAATATTTATTTCCTCCAAATTCCCCTGTAATTCCCTTAATACCTAATAATTCTTTCCGAAATACCTTCAATTCCTTTCTAATTCCTTCCTAATTCCTCCGATTTGTACACTATTTCCCCTCAGCGGTTGCCCCCTCGTAACTAACTAAGGTGGCTTTGAAAACAATGAAATATTTAGCTTGTCAAACATTTGTTGGTTTACTGGTGTTTCTATTGTGTCTTTAAACATTGTTTGAAATTCTTGTTAATTGCCACAAATTTATACAAAATTGTATTTTCTTATTTTCTTTTAGCTGTAATTTTGTTTGTATTTATCGCACATTTTAATATGACACATGAATAAATTCCTTATTAATGGTACTAATAAATAGTTCCATTTGAAAAAATTGAGTTTTGCCCCAAAAACCATTTTGATGAACTTTATTTGCTCATAAATCATGTAATATAGTATTTTTGACGGGATTTTGATTTTTCTACCATTACACGGGTCATTTAGAATAAATCGGAACCGTCATGGCACACTCAAATGAAAAACTAAAAATTATATTATAAAAAATATTGACGTTTGAAATGTCACTTATTTGGTATCGTTGGATTCAGAATTCAAAAATGCAATAATATACAGGGTGTTCCATTTAAAAATCGAAAGTTAGTGTCACTTCCGGCAAAACCGGAAGTGAAAAAAAATCACTTGTATGTCAAAAAGTGATGCTTATTATGTATATAGGATATCCCAAATTTTAATCAATTATCTTCAAAACTAAAGGAGAAAAGGGGGTGTACTATGATCCTGTTACACCAGGTAGAATGTGTAACAGTTATATAAAAAGTTCAGTAAATCGGTGAAGAGAATAATGCTTTCTCTAGTTATAAAATAGACTCAACATCATAGGTACCCAGCTAACATGCTAACGTATTTTTAAAGTCATTTACCGGTCAGCGACGTAAGTGACCAATAATATGACATGATAGTTACGTCATAAAATATGACGAGTCTATGACATCATAAAATAAACGTCTCTGTGACATACATTGTTGGTGCTTGAATATATGAATTTATGACGTCATTATGGTAATTTCTATATGACGCAGATTATTGGTATATTATGTAAAATGCTTGCTTACCATGTAGTACGTAGCAGAAATTATTTCTAGATGGCGCCACATACACACCACTGACAATAATTAGTCATAGTTTATCTTATACTCTTATAAAGTTATAGAAAGTAAACAACATAGATTGCAATGTTCAAATTCTTTCAGGGAACATCGATTTATTTGGATGGATCTTATAACAATCAGGTGTTAAGGATCATTTATTCTGTAGCTAGACTAAAGCCAGCATACAGGTTTTATGCTATTTGTTTAATGGGTTTAAGAACTTATGATGAAACCAGCGGGTGCTTAACCTATGAATTGTCCATTCATCTACATAGCGGCTCATCCTGTAACCCATCATATATTGGAAAATGGAGACCTCTATAGCGACTATAGCGACTCACTCACTGGAAATCGAGAAGTTCCAAAAGCGAGAAGTTTCCATGGAGTCGCTAAGAAACAAAAAGGAAAACTCGATCCATAATGGAGAAGTTTCCATGGAGTCGCTAGGAAAAATAAAAAACATTCGATATAAAGATATAATATCAATATACTTTAAAAATACCAAAATCACATAAAATATGAACATGTATTAAAAACAAATATAAGTATATTTACTTCGATTTTAATTTTATTTATAGCGATAACGCTATAAATTTGGTGACCCCGACGTGATCATTTTATGTCCAACGTGATAAATATATGCCAGAAGTGAAAATTTTATGTCCAACGTCATAAATATATGCCAAAAGTGAAAATTTTATGTCCAACGTGATAAATATATACCAGAAGAGATTCAATATATCAACTACCGTTATAAATTGACCATTTTATGAAGAGAAGAATTTTCCCGATGAATTTTGAATAGAGGTTCCAAATTTGAATAGATGTTCCTATAATTTATGGTATTTCCTTATTCAATCAACTGAAGTTGTACATTACAAGTACTGTCATCTGTCGGTGAGTGAGTTAAAGTACATTTCCTTTTTTATCTGAGAGAGTAGTCAATCAATCAATCAATCACAATCGATTAGTTATGCCAAGACAACCTTCAGACGAGGATTTTCCTCAAACCCATTATGTCACGTCTGTCAAATTACCCCCATTCTGGAAATCAAAACCAGAAATTTGGTTTACCCAGATCGAATCACAGTTTTCTGTTGCAAAAATTGTCAATGACAAGAAAAAGTATGATCAGGTTATAGCTAATTTGCCATTAGATGTGATAGATAATATATACGATATAATATCTAATCCCCCGGAAACGGATCTCTATATAAATTTAAAGAAAGTTTTAATTTCACGTTTATCATCGAGTGAGGAAAAACGTCTGAATGATCTGTTATCAGGTTCCCAAATGGGCGATCTGAAACCTTCAGATTTCTATAGATCCATGCTGAATATGGTTGGAGGATTCAGCATGGTTAGTCAAGATTTATTGATAAAGCTATGGAAAAGACGTTTGCCTCAAACAGTATATATTGCCATTACAGCTTCAGGGAAAACAGACACAAAAGAGATTCTAGATATTGCGGATCGGATCTGGGAGTCCTGTCAAAATTCAATGGTTGCATCATACTCCAAAAATCCTCTTGACTCTGAGTCAACCCCGTTATCAGATTTAACTACCACTATCAAAAATTTTTCAATCACTTTCCATGATTCAATTAATCAAGTATTACAAAAACAAGAAATTTTTAATTCTCGATTAAACTCTTTAGAATCCAGACTTTCCAATCAATCCTTCGAGCCTCAACCTTCTACTTCATGCTGGAACAATTGCAAAAGTAGAAGCAATTCACAAACTCGTACCACTAATCGCAATCGTTCACCCAGCCGTAATAATGTTTCCAATAAATTTGATCGTACAGACAATACTATTTGTTACTACCATCAACTTTATGGTGCCAATGCCTATCGTTGTGGAGGTGAATGGTGCAAATTCAGTAAGAATTGTAAAAAATCTGATAATTCTCAAAGATGACTGAAGTTTGATAATTTTATGACGTCTGATTTTGACACTTCTAACAGCAAACATCGTCGACTTTTTATTTACGATAGATCTAACAACCTGAACTTCCTAATCGACACTGGTGCAGATTTATCTGTGGTGCCACGCAATGCTTTCACAGATTTAAAAAAGAATTTTGATACGATATTAACCGCGGCTAATGGTTCAACTATTTTTACATACGGTAAGAAATTGTTAAAAGTCAATCTAAACTTACGTAGATTATTTCCTTTCGTTTTCAATATAGCAGACGTTGACATACCGATAGTCGGAGCAGATTTCTTATCTCATTTTGGTTTAGTTGTTGATCTTAAAGGAGCTCGAATAATTGATAACAAGACTAATTTGTCAGTTAATTGTTTTATTAAAAATAGTCCTTTAGACAATTATGGATTAGATACACTTAAATTATTTCCTTTGACAGATAAATATAACAAATTACTTTTACAATTTCCTACTTTAATTAGTTCACCAGATTACAATTTACCTATTAAACATTCTATTGTACATCATATAGTTACTGAAGGTCATTTACCTTTTTCACGACCTCGTAGATTAGACAATCTTAAATTTAAAATAGCTCAAACAGAATTTAATAACATGGTAGAATTAGGTATCTGCAAACCATCATCTTTTCAAGTTTCCTATACACTCCATCTAGTGGCGAAAAAAGAGAAGAATGACTGGAGACCTTGTGGAGATTATCGACAACTAAATACGATTACCATTCCAGACAGATATCCATTACCTCATATCCACGACTTTAGCTCTCAGTTGCACGGCTGCACTATTTTCTCCAAGGTTGATTTAGTGCGAGCGTACCATCAGATACCTGTCGCTGAAAATGACGTTTATAAGACAGCTATAACAACTCCATTCGGACTGTTTGAATTTTCCCGCATGCCTTTTGGTCTATGCAATGCCGGTCAAACTTTCCAACGTTTTATGAATGAAGTACTTGTCAATTTACCTTTCGTTTTCGTCTATTTGGATGATACATTAATCGCAAGTCAATCAGATGTACAACATTTGGAACATTTGGAAAAGGTTTTCAAGAGATTAGACACATACGGAATTAACATTAAACCATCTAAATGTATCTTAGGAGTTGACAATTTAACCTTTTTAGGTCATCACATCTCTTCATCAGGTATTTTACCATCAACTGAGAGAGTCGAAGTCATTAATAATTTCCCTTTACCGACAACTCTCAAACAACTACAACGATTCATAGGTATGGTGAATTTTTATCATCGTTTCATACCTCATTTTGCTGAAATATTACTTCCCCTATATTCTCTTTGTAACAGTTTATCTCATGATAAAATTACAAAGATAAATAGTTGGCCTGATCAATGTTTAGACGGATTTTCGAAAGCCAAAGACGCAATAAGTAATGCAGTAGTTTTAGCTCATTCTTGCAATAATGACGATACTATCTTATCTCTCTCAGTCGATTGTTCTAAGCTTGCCATGGGTGCAGTTTTAGAACAAAAAGATAATAGCTCCTTTAGCATTCTTTTCCCATAAATTAACCACAGCACAAACCAATTATTCGGTTTTTGACAAAGAACTTTTAGCATTATATACTGCAATTAAACATTTTAAGTTTATACTTGAAGGTCGAAAGTTTAATTGTTTTACAGATCACAAACCTTTAATCAACGCTTTATTCACAAAAGCAGAAAGATCTCCTCGTCAAATACGTCATTTAGAATACATAGCTCAATTTTCTTGTAAAATACAACATGTTAAAGGAAAACATAATGTAATAGCTGACAGCTTGTCACGTATTTATGACACTTCTTCCTTAAAACAAGATATTTTACCACTTCAACTTAAAAATTCTCCCTTCCTTAATGTTAACTTTGACCTAAAGTTGCTTAGTGAAGCTCAGGAGAAAGATTCAAATCTCAACTATTTATTGTCAGATAAATCATCACTAACTAAAACCAATTTCATTTTAAAAAAGATACAAATTCCAGATTCAAATGATTTTATTTGGTGTGATGTTTCTCGTGCAAAAGTCAGACCTTTTGTCCCACTTGTTTACAGACGAACGATATTCGATATTTTTCACAACTTATCTCATCCTGGTATTAAAGCCACTAGACTGTTGATTTCAAATAACTATTTTTGGCCGAAAATGAACACAGATTGCAATTTATGGTCAAAATCGTGCATTAACTGTCAAGCTGTCAAAGTCAGTCGACATACGCGAAGTGCTCTCGAAAACTTCACCATTCCGAAAATCAGATTCGACCACATCCACATAGATTTGGTAGGACCATTACCTCCATCCAAAGGTAACTCTTACATTCTTACGGTGATTGAACGATTCACCGCAAGCGTACCCTCTTTGCGACATCACAGCAGAAACAGTTGCGCGTACTTTATTTCAAAACTTTGTTTGTCGATTCGGTGTTCCCTTGTCAGTAACGACTGATCAAGGAGTACAATTCGAGTCAAGATTATTTAATGAATTTGCAAAGTTTTTAGGTTTTCATAGAATACGTACAACTGCATATCACCCCCAGAGCAGCTCTTTAATTGAAAGATTTCATCGCTCACTTAAAATTTCCTTGTTAGCTAGAGCCAATACATCACATTGGACAGATGAATTACCCATCATTTTATTAGCATTTAGGACAACTCCCAAGGAAGATCTGCAATGTTCACCTGCTGAACTCATATATGGTCAAACCCTTCGTTTACCTGGCGAATTTTTCGTTGAATCGTATAATTCCCCAGATATTCCTTATTTCATTGACAAATTACGCATTTATTTTAATAATTTAAAATTTGTTCCTCCAACTTCGCATGGCAATTACAAAACTTTTGTTAGTTCAGATCTTGCCTCTTGCGATTTTATTTTCGTTCGCATTGAACGTTTAAAACGTTCATTTACTCCTTTATATGAAGGACCGTTTAAAGTTTTATCTCGTTCAGATAAGTTATTTACCTTTAAGAAAGGAGACAGAGTCATAACTGTCAATATTGATAGGGTTAAACCGGCTTTTGTATTAGTTGACAGATGTGACACTTTGCCTACCCCGATTAAAAAAGTACGTTTTGCAATGGACACGTTGATTGATTGACTATTTTCTTTTTTAACGAGGGGGTGTATATAGCGACTATAGCGACTCACTCACTTCCAAAAGCGAGAAGTTTCCATGGAGTCGCTAAGAAACAAAAAGGAAAACTCGATCCATAATGGAGAAGTTTCCATGGAGTCGCTAAGAAAAATAAAAACATTCGATATAAAAATATAATATCAATATACTTTAAAAATACCAATACCACATAAAATATGAACATGTATTAAAAACAAATATAAGTATATTTACTTCGATTTTAATTTTATTTATAGCGATAACGCTATAACCTCCTAGAGACCTGAAATCCTTAAACGTGCGTTAGTAACAGACATACTAATGACGTAACAACAATTATGACGTCATTTTTACGTACAATAAACGTCGAGTTACGTCACCCCAGACATACTTAAGACGTCATGTAATAAGTGGATAAGACGTCATCGAATGACGTCTCTGGGATGTGACAGATTTTCGTCATTTTCACGTCAATAATACGTAACATTTGACGTAAGTACTGACCAAATAGTGTCCAATTATTGACGTAATTATGACGTCACTATGTTAGCTGGGTACTTTTCATTGATTTATTGAACTTTTTATATAAATGTTGCACTTCTATAGGATACTCTTCACGATCTTTTCGGAAATAATGTCAGTTTTAGACATTTTTAATTTTCTGGTGCCAATGAGGTCATTTAGTGATATTTACTTTAAAATTTATTTATGTTTTCTGTAAGTATTTTACCCTTTAAATTTATTTGTGTGAGAAAATTAAGCCACTAGTGTTAATATTAACCCCAGAATCTTTCTGGAAATGTCAGTTTTAGACATTTTTAATTTTCTGGTGCCAATGGGGTCATTTAGTGATATTTACTTTATAATTTATTTTTCCATTTTCCGTAAGTATTTAACCCTTTAAATTTATTTTTGTGAAAAAATTAGGCTGCTAGTGTTAATATTAACTCCAGAATCTTTCTGGAAATGTCAGTTTTAGAAATTTTTAATTTTCTGGTGCCAATGGGGTCATTTAGTGATATTTACTTTATAATTTATTTTTGCATTTTCCGTAAGTATTCAACCCTTTAAATTTTAATGCTAATATTTGATTTCGAAATCGTAACATATTTGAAACGGCCGATGGCGCGAATGATGTCACACCACTCTACTGGTTCTATGAGTTATGTGATTATATTCAGTTTAAACGTTGAGTAGTAGGACTTATCACTCAATGGTTTAAGAGATTTCGTTGTACACTGTGCGGGTGTGGTGTTATTTTTCGTTATTTAATGGTGTATACTGTTAAACAATAAAGTCTATTTATTTATTTATTTATGTATTACTTCCCAAAGAATCAAGAGAACATAGTAAGCATCTTTCATCAAAATGTTCAATGTATTTCAAACTGTCTCAATAACATAAATGTCATAATTAGTGAGTTAAATGTAAATTTTGTAGCATTGACATTGGCAAACGGATAATAGTATAGGAGAAACTAGAAAACTATAAACTAATCTCGTCACACCACAGAATAGGTAAAAATTCACATGGAGGGGTAGCATTATATGCTAAAAAGTCTTTGAATGCTCTGATCCGTAATGATATAAATTGTTTAAGTGAGGACTATATTTTTGAGTGTACTTCCGCTGAATTTAAAATTAATGGTGCTACTTATGTAATATGTGTAGTATATACACCTCCAGCAACCAACATTGATTGCTTTATAAATAAACTAGACTTGCTATTAGAAAGAGCCTACAATGGGTGATAAATCAGTCTGGGATTTTAACGTTGATATGCAGCCATCGGCAAAGAATATAAAAAATTTAATAGTCAACCTCTTAAACTCATATAATACGCAAATTACAACACAGGAGCCTACTAGAGTTATTCAGAACACATCAACTTGTCTTGATAATATAGTCATAAAAAAGTCTCAAAATTTTACTTCAAAAATTATTAAACACCAATATTTCTGATTACTATGGGCAAAAGCTTGATATTTATACAGGTAAAAATACCAGCACAAAGCCTACTTATGAATTCAAACGTATTTTCAGTGATGCAAATTATCAAAAAATTACAATTGCTTAAATGAAGAATCTCGGCTACCTTTGGCTATTTGAAGCTATCTCTGTTGATGATAAATACGACTGAGTTCAAAGGTGTCTTATGACATTTCACAATCAATGTCACTTTTTTATAACCTATATGATAATAAAAAATCTAAATTCCAAAAAGACTGATTCACATCACATAATATTAGTAAAAACTGGATTACTTGATTTTTCAAGTGTACAGAATTTTATTGCACAGAAGTGTACATTATTAATGAGTCAATATCTAAAGGTGTCTTTTCAGCGAGACTGAAAGTGGCAGTTGTAAAACATCTATAAAAAACGTGGCATACGCACAAGCACATTGGCCCTCATTCAGGAATCCTGGGTAAACGGGGGCAAAATTAGGGGGTCAAGAGGTGTCGGAGGAGAACTAATCTACATTAGATCCTCCAACATCCCCAGGACCTGTATATTAGTCAAAAAAGACTTAAAGATACTGCCGTTAATTAATTTTTGTTCCAGGAATCTAACGGCAGTCAAAATTCAAACAGGAAGCAAGGATATGCCAAGCGAGTTATTTCTCCGATCGGCATATCTTCCATAAGACGGACCCGGTCCACCACCAACAAGGGAGGTCGAGGAGCGGTGAGGAGCTGCGAGAGAAGAGGACCACAACTCATCATCGGCGGCGAGGCGGACACCAACGAACGAAGTGAGTCTTTATTACAGTTTATTATTGGCATTGATAATGGATTTGTAAATTCTTATGCGGATGACACGGCTGTTATTTTTGAAGGAAAAACGTGGGAGGAATTAAAAGACTTGGTTGGTGCAGGTATTGCAAAAATAAAAAACTGGCTCGACTCTTTCAAGCTAACTCTGAATGTTGATAAAACAAACTATATAGCTTTCTCACTGACTGCGGCTAACCGCCCTAATTTTAACAGTATCTATATCAAACAGATGGATACAGAAATAAACGAGGTACATTCCACTAAGTACTTGGGTATTATTATCGACGAAAATCTCAAATGGAACCATCACATTATAAAACTGAGCAATAATATTCGAAAATTAATAAGTAAATTCTATACCATAAGAGAGATAATGAGTAAAAAACTCTTAATTTGTCTTTATAAAGCACTAGTTGAATCTTTAATAAGGTACGGTATAGTTATAGTTAAATGTTGTGCAGAACTATATCCTAAAAATTATTTATCGTAAAAACAAGATGTTTCCCACTAGATTCCCATACTCTGACACAATCTTTGATGTACGCTTTTTATACATACTAAATGTATGTTCCTTTACACAAAAAAATGTGAACTTAAAAAATTATGTAAACCACTCGTATGGAACCAGAAACAATGTAAATAGACACTTGGAAATTCCTAATAGTAATTCTAATTCTAATCTAAGATTCCTAAATTATTTGGCTCCTAAAATTTTATAATATTCTTCCTTTGGAAATAAGATCAATTGCAAACCTAAGAAAGTTTAACCACACATGTAGGACATACATAACGCATAATACACAGAAGTTTATGGCTCTATTTTAGTTTATACCTTAATTTAACTCTGTTTAAATTAACTTTAGCCCTTAGTAACTAATGGGCTTAATTATTATATTTTGTTTTTTTTTTATGTACAAGTAGGTACTCTTAATTTCGTTTATAAATAGTTAGTAAGTATAATGTAATTATCTACAATTATTATTATCATTATGTAATACATAACTTATGCACATACAGATGTTCAGTCATCTGGGTGCAGTTGTACAATCCTTTGACTGTTTATGTAATGTATTAAAGTGTATCAATATTTATGTAACAATGTCTATGTCTAAATAAATTTATTATTATGACTAATAACAAATGTACTAAATATAGGCAACAAACCGACTTTCTTAAATTCAAGGCGAAAAGAGGAGACTGATATTACAATGGCTACCAATTTTGTTAGTAGCCATGTCCAAAATTGGCATGTCTCTGATGAGGTAAATTGTTCGGATCATAGATACATAAACTTCACAATAGGAGTAAATCCACCAAATCATGAAACTTACGCAATCCTCGGAGAAGCCTATAGGGCAGACCTAGAAGTCAGTCTGAGAAAGACGAGGGCTACGATAAGGAGCAGCACAGATCAAGAGATAATGGCGGGGCATGTTCAGAATGCCATCATTTCAGCATATCATGAAAACTGCCCCACAGTGAACAAGGGTTCCAACAGGAACGTGCCCTGGTGGAACGAGGACCTTGCTCGGATGAGGAGGCAAGTCAGGAAAAAGTTCAACAAGGCTAAGCAAACAGAGGTGTGGGACGACTACACACAGGCCCTCACTGAATACAACAAAGCTCTGAGGAAATCCAAGAGAGAATCGTGGAGGAGATACTGTGAGGACATAGAAGGAGCTTCAGAATGTGCCAGACTCCACAAGGTTCTTTCTAAGGATCCCCAAAACTCAAATACACTCTGAAGATGGATAACGGAGAATACACCAATAGAGGGGAGGAAACCATAAGGGAACTCCTAAAGGTGCACTTCCCTGGATCTGAAACCACCAACTTATCACCGGAAGACTGCCAAAACACAGATCTGGACCGCCCTACATGGGCATCCAGAGAGAACTGGCAGGTCAGTGATAAATGTGGACAAAGTAAAATGGGCGATAAATTCATTCGAACCATTTAAATTGCCGAGACCAGGCGGCATTTATCCGATAATGCTGCAGAAGGGAACGGACCTCCTACTACACAGGTTATGTGTGATATTCAGGAGCAGCTTAGCTCTTGGATACATACCAAAGGCCTGGAGACTAATTAGAGTGATATTCGTACTGAAACCTGGGAAGGAACAGGAAAGGGCGAAGTCCCTAAGACCGATAAGTCTTATGTCTTTTGCACTAAAGACTTTAGAAAAACTACTGGATAGGCATATTTGGGATGATGTACTGGTAAACCAACCCTTACATCAAGACCAATACGCCTATAGAGCCAGTATGTCAACAGAAACAGCATTACATCAGCTAGTAAATATGCTCTCGAAAACAAAGAGGCACTACTATGTGCCTTCTTGGACATTGAAGGAGCGTTTGACAACACATCCCTACAATCTATCAGGAAAGCAATGAGGAGAAAAGGGATCGATGCGATCAGCTGCAGATGGATAGACTGCATACTTAGAGAAAGACTGGTATACACATCCATACTGGGGGGAAACGTTGGTAACTCGGGTTAACAGAGGTTGTCCGCAAGGGGGTGTTCTATCGCCTCTTCTGTGGAACCTGGTCATGGACGAGCTGTTAACGTTACTGGACAGAGAAGGACATGAAACACTAGGATATGCAGATGACCTAGTCATCTTAGCACAAGGCAAATTTAGCAACACAATAAGGGAACGTATGCAACAGGCCCTAAATGTAACGAAATGAACAGTTCAGCACATCGCTAGGAAAATACACTTCTGTCTTTCAGGCAGAAGTATACGCAATACTAGATTGCGCAATAGAAAACAATAGGAGAGCTTATAAAAACAGGCAGATCAGTATTCTAACAGACAGCCAGGCGGCTTTAGAGGCATTGTCAAACCCTAAAGTGACGTCCAAGCTGGTATAGGAATGCCAAGAATAACTAAGAGTCCTAGCGGACCACAATAAGGTAACCCTTCAGTGGGTGCCGGGACATGCAGGAATCGGAGGCAACGAAAAAGCTGACAAGCTAGCGATAGGGATAGTCAGCTCCATATATTGCCCCAGAACCAGCCCTGGGAGTGCCTAAAACCACAGTAAGGGGCCAAATGAGGGACTGGGTCAAGAACCAACACAAAGAATACTGGGACAAAATAACCGGGCAACAGCATGGTAAATCCTTTATCAAAGGACCATCCAGAAAAAAGACTGAGGAACTGCTGTCACTAAGCAGGAATCAGCTCTTGCATAATCACTGGCTTCCTAACAGGGCACTGCGCCCTGAAAGGACATCTACACAAAATGGGATTGTTCAACGGGGACCTAAAATGCACACAATGCAGTAGGGCAACGGAGACATCCTACCACATCCTGTGCGCCTGTGGATCACAGAAGACAGGCAATATATAGACAAGACAAGACTGAGTCCAGAAGAAAATGAAGCCAAACCAGCGATGGGGTTGTACAAGCTAGTGCAAGGGACCAGCGTACTGGATTGGTTATCATAATACAAATGGGAGAATATCACAATAAGCCCAAAAAGCTGCAGTGATTCCGGAAACGAAAGTTAGACGGCTCCCGAACAAAAAAAAAAGTCATATTATTTCTGTTTATTTTGATTCTATAAGTATATAACTTGATGTTTTGATGTTCATATTATACTCTGTAATGTTTATATTATACACGTATCAAAATGATATGCTAATAAGTATATTAGAGCAGAGGTTCTAATATGATTATAATTTGAAAAGTTAGTGGAGCGACAGTTGTTTGTTTAATAGGCAGTGATCTTCATAATGAATTAATTTTTTTTTAATGTTGCATGAATATGAAAAGAAAATGATCTTAATATCATGGTAAACAAATTTAAGGTACCCCAATTACTTTTCCAATTGGGAGAGAAACTAATGTAAAACGGCTTTAGTGAATGAAAACTACTCACCTGTAAACTATACCCATGCTGGAAACCAATATAAAACTAACAAATTGGTGACTAACATATTCAACAAAGCTTCCTATATACAAAATATCAGACAATTCCTTCTTTAGCAAGCACCTTAAAAACAAATAGTTTATTAAACAATTCAAGAATATTAGAATTAAACACTAACTTGCTAAATAGACAATTGTTATCTGCACAATTTTCAATATCAAAAATATGTACCACACCACTTCTTAAGCAAATTAGTAGAAACCTGCCACTGGGCGAGATACAAATGCTGTCAATAAGTGACTCGAATACTGCGTTAAATGTGATGGTTGTTAAACTTTTATTATCAAATATCTTCATGGAACTGTTTATAGATAAAAACACTTTTTCATTTCTAACCAGCGAGTTAATAAAAACTTCCGCTACTCCCTTAAAATAAAAAGAACTACATTAATAATGTAATTAAAACCATCATCCAATAGATTTGAAGGAAAATAACATTCAAGAATATATAAAAAAATCATGAATGGTAAATATATGTGAGCAGAGAAATAATAAGTATATAGTACCGCTTTATGCACTTGTATAAATTACTATTGTGGGTACATTAATAATTTATGAAACAAGTGCATAAAGCGGTACTTTCACAATTATGAAATTTGACGCACGAGCCGTAGGTGAGTGTGGCAATCCCATAGGTGAAAAAAAGACACTTTCTGCATGAGTTTCATACAAAATATTTTCTATGCATGTCCTCAACTTTCGTATTACGTAAAGGCTATAGTCGGATAAAATGGGTGAATTTGCCCCTACACGGATTGTGCTTATTTTTTTTGCTTGGATTGTTATCAATATCACTTACAATTTTGCCACATCTAAAATTTTAGCCCTTAATATTAAACCGTTTTGGGGTTTAAGAAAAAATCGAAACTTTTCGAAAATAATTTTTATCTATTGAACGCCATAACCGATTCAAATAAAATTTTAACCAAATATAGATACTACCAGAATATAAATGTGGAATAAATTAGAACAGAATCTTACAACGTGAAAATTGAAAAAAATAATTCATCAATTTTTCTGGATTTTTTTTAATCCCTATAAAGTTTCGGCGCAACTACCAAATTTTTTCTGTAGAATCTTGGGATGGTTTTTTACTACACATAACTTTTCTGAAGTGATCACATGGGTACTTGGTTCTCGAAGAAAATAAAATGTCCTTTTTTATTTTTTTAAATTATGATACACTGATCCTAAAATTATCATATTTTTTTGTAGCATCTTGATATAGATTCTATAATTCCTAATTTTTTAAAATTGGTATTATCAGAGGAAGGTCCTTAAAAAAATAGAATATCCTTTTTTTTTAAACTATAATACATTGATGCTAAAATTATCATATTTTTTTTGTAGTATCTTGGGATAGTATTCTATAATTTTTTAAAATCGGTATTATCAGTAGGAGGTCCTTAAAAAAATAGAATAACCTTTTTTATTTTTTTAAATTATGATACACTGACGCTAAAATTATCATATTTTTTTTTGTAGCATTTTGGTATAGTATTCTATAATTCCTAATTTTTTTAAATTGGTATTATCAGTAGAAGGTCCTTAAAAAAAAATAGAATATCCTTTTTCATTTTTTTTTAAATGCTAAAATTATATTTTTTTTTTTTTTTGTAGCATCTTGAGAAAGTATTCTATAATTCCTAATTTTTTCAAATCGGTATTATAAGCAGAAGGTCTTTAAAAATAAAACAAAATGTCCTTTTTTATTTATTTTTAAATTATGATCCACTGATGCTAAAATTAAATATTTTTTTGTAACATATTAGGATAATTTTTTATATCTAATTTTTTGAAATAATGTTATTTATACGGAATTCCAAAGAAAAATGTCTTTACCCGTGCTAACTATGTGAATGCCTAGCTTCTAATTGGCATCCTGTCGCAAACATTCGCGATGTTGTTAAAGATTAGAGACAAAAGTCGTGTAAAGCGGGGAATTTTGAAAAAGTCAAACGCAATAACGTTGAGAGATCGGAAAATGTAGAGAAAATGGTAAAAGCCTAGCAACACCGCAGGTTGTTCCGGTTAGTTTTAGTTGTGTGGTGTCTGGTTATCCGTTATCTGGTTATCATGAAATATTATCATGCGTTCTAAGAACATAAAATCTTGCTGACAAACTCAAACTGACCCGATTAGCAATGGTAAAGTTCCACAATTTTAAATTTTAAAAGTCTTTGGACGTGCAAACTGTGCACTCTTAATTTGCAGTTGGAAAATAATAATAATAATAATATTTATTTACATTAATTTATATAGTACATACGCATATATTAATTAGATAACAGTGTAAATAAATATTGAAAATAATGGCAGACTATAATAGTTACTAAAAGTAGGTGTCCGAGACTTCCTTAAGTTTTCGAAAAAACTTGACTGTAGGTCTCGAATTCCTGGGGAGTAATATATTCTTTCAACGCTATTGTTATATTAAATGTAATAAAATACTAAAATAACAATAAAAAAATCAAATAATAATAGGTGACTAAAGTGATACTTAAGTATTATACAATACGTAAACATGTATATACATTATATGTACACATATCTTATGAAAAGGGAAAAGACAAAATATATAAACATAAACATAAGGAATGCAAATATATATAAAGAAATAACAACGATTCTGTCAAATGCATATTTACACCATAGAAGAAAAAGGTGAAAAGAAGAAAAGCGGATATAATAATGAGCTTTCATAAAAGCGTAGGTTTATTTTCAATTAACCACTGGCGAAGTTTTATTTTTGAGGACTTTTTATATATTATTTGCTTTAATTCGGGTGGTAGAATATTGTACACTTTTATGCCAATGTAATGGTACACTCTCTGTCCAATGGTCTTACTTTTTTTGGGTAATAATAGATTTTTTTGTGTTTTGTGTCTTGTATTATGTATATGTGAGATATAATCCGTTATTAATTTGTGTTTTGACATATTTGTTAACGCAGTTAAATAAAAAAGGTTTCTTACGTCACATATTTTGGTATATTTAAAAAGCTTCTCAGTTGAAAACCTTGCCGGAAACTTAAAAATGATTTTGAGCATACGTTTTTGTATGACTTCCAGAGGTTTTATTACATTTGAGTATGCTCCACCCCAGCCAATAATACCGTAAGTAAGCAGTGATTGTACTAACGCATAGTAAACGGATTTAAGTTCTTGGATACTCAAAATGTACTTTAATTTTTGAAACATGTAGGATAGCGATCTCAGTTTCCTGACTAAGTTTTCAATATGGTGGTTCCATCTCAAATAATTATCTACAATTATTCCAAGATATTTAACATATTCTGAGTTTTCCAAATTCCATATAGTATTTCTATGTTTGAGTTCAACATCGATACTTGTATAGAATGGTAAACCCCTTTTGTAACTTGAAAATGGTATATACATTGTTTTATTTAAGTTAATCGTTAGCAGGTTGTTATCAAACCATTTTGTTATTTTGTTTAAATCTTTTTTTATTTATTTCAGCCCAAGTCTCTCCTACAAATAGTACAGTGTCATCAGCATATGACACTATGTCTCCGTAACAGTCTAGGTTAAGAAGATCATTTAGGTATATTATGAATAAAATAGGTCCCAAAACAGTTCCTTGTGGGATACCAAATGTTATTTTTTGTTTATCACTGATGTTGGTGCCTATTTTTACCAATTGATATCTGTTTTCCAAGTAGTTGCTAAGTAACTTGAAAGTCTGTCCCCGTATTCCCATATTTTGGATTTTGCGTAGAAGTAATTCATGGCTTACCGTGTCGAAAGCTTTTGCCAAGTCAATGAAAACTCCTGCACATGGTTTGGATGAGTCTAAACAATTATACATTTTTTTCGTTAAATTGGTTATTGCATCATTGGTTGACATGTTCTTACGGAAACCATATTGCTTCTTAGACACTAAGTTGTAACGTTCCATGAAACTAACTAGCCTAGTTTTTAATGCTTTTTCAAATATTTTAGCAACATTGGACAACAAACTAATGGGCCTGTAATTATCAACTATTTGACTGTCACCTGATTTATAAATTGGTGTTATCAGAGCTTCTTTAAATTGGGATGGACAATCCCCTGTCTCAAAAATAAGGTTTACTTATAATTTGAGATAACTCTTTCAGAATTTTAGTTGTTATACTATCAGCACTGGGCGCTGAGTCATTCTTAAGTGACATTATTATCTCAATCAGTTCATTTTCATTAACCGGGTTTAAAAATATTGTGTAAGGGTTATTAGGTTGTGTTTGTTCATTTTGATCAGATTGCCAATCTTTTTTTATTTTCTGTGCCATTTTTTCACCAACAGTAGCATAGTGATTATTAAATATTTGCGCAATTTCTTTTCCATCCGTAACATTTATGTTATATTTATTTTTTATTTCAATTATGTCGCTATTCTTTGTTTGTGGACTGTTTGTGTATTCTCTCATTAGGTGCCAAATTTTCTTGCTATTGTTTTTATTTTGGATAATGACATCTTTGTAATAATTTTATTTCGATTTTGTAATTAATTTATTTAGTTTGTTTCTATAATCTTTGTATTCTTTAAGCGAATCTACATTTGGGTTTTTTCTGTACACATTATACAATTTATCTCTGACATGTATCGACTTTATTAAACCCTCTGTGATCCAAGGTTTTTTTTTTCCGTTTGTTTTATTGTAATTGTTCGTGTTGACATTTCTATAGCCTCTTTGATTGTATTTATGAATATTTGGGTGGCTCCCTCCACTGTATTTTGCATGTAAATATTTTCAAGTATGTTCTGGTTTATTATTCTACATATTTTTTTATAATCTAGGAATGTTTTTGTCAACTGTGTTTGTCTTGATTTGACGTTATTATCGTTAATTTTTAATATTGTTGGAAAATAATCTGTTATTTTAGAGTGTAAAATTATTGGCAGTAACTCATCTACCGTGATGTAATTACTTTTAAAAAAAATATGATCAATACAGGATTGGGAGTTATTTTCTATCCTAGTATGCTTGTTGATTAGTGATTTATAACCATTTTCGTAAAGAACATTTAAATATTCATGGCTAGCCTCCGTATTCTCTAATATATTTATATTCATATCTCCTACTATAATTTCCGTATTATTCTTGTCTTTGTTAGTAACAAAACTATCTAGTTCTTGAATGAATGAGAGTGTATTAATTGTGTGTGGTTTATATATAGCTGTGATCGACGTTTTCTTGTTATTATCAGTTGCTATTGTTATTCTTAAACAATTTATATTTGAAATATTTACTATTTTTGGCTCAAATTTATGTTTGTTTTTTACATATACTATAACACCGTCGTTTTTGTTTACGTTTCCTTTGTTATAAATTTTTTATAATTTTGTATATTAAATAAATCGTCATTACTTACAGACCATGTTTCTGTTAAAACAATTATATCATATAATTCATTAAATTCATTGAGTATTACTTCAAGCTCATTGAAATTTTTTGATATACTTCTTATATTTGTATGAAATATTGTGAGACAATTTGTTGTTTCTGTAAGGCATGCTTTTAATTCTGGTATGGTACTTGCTTCAGTCGTTGTTATTTCTTCAATATGAAAATCTCGTATATAATTGTCCATTATATTCTAATCGTAAATCTAATACAACTTAATAATAAACAAGAGAAACAAATCAATTGATAATAATAATAATAAAAGAGAAAAAAAAATAAAAAGAAATATGGGAAAAGAAAAAGTAAAAATTAAGAATTAAAAGTGAATAAAAATTGATAAACTAAAAACTTATATTGAATCTTTTTTTTTATACCTTATTATTCACAGGTATTCAGTTATTCTTACTTCCTTGTTGGCCTTAATTGTCTTTCACCTTTGTCACTTTTTGCATTGCCTGCCGAACTAGTCCTTTGATTTCTATTCTTCCCTTCTACTTTTGCTTTATGTTCAAGTGACGTTTCTCCTTTTTCTGTTTTCTTATTATTGTCCTGGTTATCTATTACTAGTTTAGGTGGGCTGTTTTCTTTTTTTATAGATGTTGGAGAGCTACTGCGACTTCTTCGGCTCGTTACTAATGACAGGTTTTCTCCATACGTTTCCTTTGTTGAATTCTCTATTTCTAGTTGCTGGAGTTGTTCTGTCGTGTAAACCTCGCCGTTTATTTCTAGCTTTTTGCCTTTTATCTTGGCTGAGTAGTTTTTAGATCTTGCAATTTTGAGATAGTCAGATAGTACTTTCTGGTCCTTTCTATCCTCAGGGCATAAATCGTGGGAGATAAATATTTTCGTGCCTTTTAACTTGCCACAGTTTTTAAAGATTAAGTCCTTTTTTAGGAATGTTACGAATTCAATTTTTATAGGGGAAGTTGTATCACTTTTTAGTTGGTATATGTTATTAATATCTCCCTCTTGCAATTGCACACCTAGTAGATGTTGTAGCTTATTTAAAGTGAAATGTAGCAAATCTACTCCTTTGCACTGAGAAAATTGTTTTAGCCAAACGGCAATACCGAATTTAAAAAAATACGTATCTCTACTAGAAAAAAACGATTTTTCTATGGCACTAAAATGTTAGTTTTACTGATAGACTTAAAGTACATCAGACGTTACCATAGCGATGTTACAGCAACTATAGTAGAAAAGTTCATTTTCGCGCATATACATACACATGCTGTCTTATATATTTGTGAAATTCTAAAGTAGTATTAAAATAAATGGTAACATATGTATCGAAGTATTTGTAGTTAGAAGCTTTATTTCTCTAACTCGATATTTTGTCGATGTAAGATTTTTGATTAAAACAAAATTAAGGGCTTCTAAATATTAAAGGACTTGACTTGTTATTTCAGATTTTTTTTTAAATTGATGAATTTTGGTGAAATAATAATTTTTTAAAAAGATTGGGGATTATACAATATTATCCCAATATGTTACAAAAAAATATGATAATTTTAGCGTATCATAATTAAAAAAAAAATACATTTTATTTTTTTTAAGAAAATTCTACTGATAATACCGATTACAAAAAATTAGTAATTATAGAGATGCTACAAAAAATATATGATAATTTTAGCATCAATGGAAAATAATTTCAAAAAATAAAAAAGGACATTTTAGTTTTTTAAAGGACCTTCTGCTGATATTACCGATTTCAACAAATTAGGGATTATAGAATGCTATTCCAAGATACTACAAAAAAAAAATATCAATTATAACATCAGCATATCATAATTTATAAAAATAAAAATGAAGAAGTGAAAAATGGCAGTATCATACATGAAAAATGCACGGGATGGTGGTGTAATCATTGTATGCAAAAGCAAAATAGCTGCAAATGCACTCAAAGCTGAAGCAACCAACAAAATGGGTGAGAACTACAACATACCCCAAAAAACAGCTCCCAAAAATAAAAGTAGTAGGAATTACAGAAACCAATAGCCCTGAGGAAATAGAAGAACTAATGCTTACACAAAATGAAGATATCTTGCCAAGAGAAAAATCGGTGGTTAAAGTAACACATGTCGCTCCAAATAGAAGAAATCAAAGAAGTTAGATAGCTTATGTACAGTTAGATGGTGAAAGTTATAATAAAATATTGAAAGTTGGAAAGGTCAATATTGACTGGGACAGTAGACATTGCGATATGTTACAACTGCTGTGGGTTTAATCACCTTGCAAAAAAATTGTGATAGAGAAGCAGTTTGTGCCAAATGTGGTGGCCCTCATCGTTCACAGGAATGTCGTGTTGCAATTAAAGAGACAATATGTGTAAATTGCAAATTTGCAGTTGAAAAGCTTAAGTTTCGTCAAACTTGGAGCAAGGAATAATAATAATATATGTTTATTTGTGATAAGAATATAAATACAAGGCAGTACTTAATCTAAATACAAATAAACATGAAAAGAAATCACAGAAGGTCAATCAAACCTTAAATGTGACTGTAACAAATTAATGTAAGAATAAAAAGGAATAATAAATGTTTGAAATATAGCAAGGGGTATAAAAAATTTACAAACTAATATAAGAATAAAAAAGGAAATAATAAATGTTAAAAATGTCCTATTTATGACAATATAATATAACAAAAATAATGAGAAAGGAGTACAGGCAATACTCTGCTTCTCAATTTTGGTACTATATGGTCGATTGATCGGGCATATCCTTTTCTAAATTTGGTAAGTATCACATTTGTTCAGCTTCCTTTTAAGTATTTTTTAAATCTAATAATTTGTGTATTTCAATTCTGGGAGTTTCTAATATAAATTTTTTTACAACGTCCAACTTATTTAAGGAATCTGGAAATGAAAAAAAGTAAAACTGATTTTTTATAGATATAAACCCTGCACAAAACAACATAAACAAGGACGCACCAAAAGCAGATCAAATAGGAATGAAAAACACAAAGTTTGATTTCAAAGTACTACACTTGCCATTGCACATTAGCCCAGTCGATGAAGGTATTTACCCACAAATTTTTGCAAACTAAGTAAACTTTTTTTTTAATGAGTTCATGAAAGTGTATAGAACAATATCCTAAAAAGTTCGGATTCAGAACATAAAAAAAGTGAAAAAAAATTTTTTCTTTTTTAGAAAAAAATTAAAAATAAAGATGGATAGATCACGTATTTATGAACAAAAAAATGTCCTAACAAAATTTATCGTTAAAGCCATGGTTTTCCCACAAAAAAATCAAGTATAACGTTATAACTCGGAGCGAGATCCATGCTGCACGCGCTTGAATAAGTATGATGTGACACCGACGCACTGAATTACATGTCACTAAATCAGAATTTGTTCAATCTATATGAGTGTTGATTCATTTTGTTTTAAACAATACAAGCAAAAGATGGATGGAAAAAAATATACTTATACTGGGTGATTTTTATAGTTGGTAAAGCACCTTTTCCTCGCTTATTATTAAAGATAGAATTTTGAAATTTTACAGGCATACTTAGTAACATTTTTTGCATCTAATGCACTTTTTTAAATTTTTCTGCTGTTTCCCGTCTAACCAGAAGTAACGTCAACTTTCGATTTTCAAATGAAACACTATAGTTTTTCTTTTGGATTTCAAAACTAGATTTTTTTCTGAGTTAGAATATGTAAAAAAAGTATTAGGTTAGAGAGGAAAGTTTTTGAGATAATGCGATTTTAAGGTTCCATGTTACCTATGGAATCATTTTGTGGCAGATTAAAATTGCCGTCAAAATGCGTCAATAGTCAATAGAATTTTGCGTTGTCGTTTTTGAATTTAGCATTTCAAAGTTTTCTGACGTCACAAAAAATTAGTGAAAAAAATGGAAAATGATTATACAAACGAAGATTTCTTTAACATTCTTATGATTTTTAACCAAGGTCAAAGATATTTACCAACTTGTCGTAGTTTCAATGCAGAATATCCCGAGAAAAGAAGACTTGTTTAAAAAAAAAAATAATTACAAATTTAAGAACTTCTATGTGACGAGGCAAGAGAATAATGAATTAAATATTCTATTGGCCGTTACGGAAAATTCAGGTATTTCAATTTGTCAACTAGAAGTGCAATTTGACATATCATATTCCTCCATCCAGAAAATATTAAAACGATACGGGCAATTTTCAATCGACATAACGCACACTACTGGTCCACGGTTAACTTACACTTAACTAAATCCAGCAACTTTCAGATAGTTTGGAAGTTCAATGTTTGGGTTGGACTAATTAAGAAGCAATTGATTGGACCTATTGCTTATGATCAAAATCTCAATGCAGCGTTTTATTCCCAAAACATATTGCCTTTCTTGGAAGAAAATTATCTAGGTAATTTACCTTTGGCATCACTTAGAGAAATTTATTTTATGCAAGACGGAGCCCCACCTCACAATGCAAGGGTGGTGGACGGTCTTCTAACAGTTACTTTTTAGGACAGGTGGATCGGAACCTCCGGACCGATTAGATGGCCAGCGAGGTCCTCGGATCTCAATTCATTGGATTTTTTGATGGGATCACATTAAAGATAATGTTTATGAATTCGAACGCGAAACAAGAGCGGCTTTGGAAGCACGTGTTCGTGAAATCTGCCAAGAGATGAACCCCAGTTTATTGAAAACACAACAGAAAGTGTCAAGAGAAGAGTTGAAAAGTGTTTAGATCAAAATGGTTGCCTATTTGAAAATTATTTGTGATAATTTTCTTGTTGTTGCAGCTTCATGTTTAAATTTTTGTCACTGTTTGAAATAAAAATGTTTATTGTTTTGTTTTTTATTGTTTGAAATGCTAAATTCAAAGATGACAAGCAAACTTCTATTGACTTGACATGCACCTACTACGCGTTTTGACGGCAATTTTAATCTGCCACAAAATCATTCCATAGGTAACTCGATATTTGGTGCTTCTCAACACCCGAGACCTTAAAATCGCATTATCTCAAAAACTTTCCTATCCAACCTAATACTTTTTTTACATATTCTAACTCAGAAAAAAATCTAATTTTGAAATCCAAAAGAAAAACTATAGTGTTCCATTTGAAAATCGAAAGTTGACGTCACTTTCGGTTAGACGGGAAACAGCAGAAAAATTTTAAAAAGTGCATTAGATGCAAAAAATGTCATTAAGTATGCCTGTAAAATTTCAAAATTCTATCTTTAATAATAAGCGAGGAGAAAGTACTGTACCAACTAAAAAAATCACCCAGTATATATTATCACGCCCGAACTCAATCGTCGCAATAAATAATATAGAAAAAAAATAAAAGCCCAAAAAAAAAATTCTTTCTTCATTGAGAACTGTAGAAAAGCATGTACACTTCATGATTATTTAGTCCAATTAAATAAGTCGGCAAATCAAAATTTTGAGGTAAATACTTGAATTTTTGATATAACTTACTTTGATATATTAGAACACGATTAATGAAAGAATTTCTTTTCTGAACCCCCAGGAAGGGGTGCAAAAAATAAAATAAAGTGTTTTTTCAAAATTACTCAAAATGTGTAAAAGCTAGTAAAAAAGTTTCAAACAAAAATTGTAAAGCATGAAATTTTATATAAAAATGATCTCTAGACTTTTTTTGGTATTACTAAAATTAACGGAGTTAGGCTGGTTAGAAATTAAGGGATGATATGTACAACTTTAAAAAATCATAGCATGCTGAAAAGTTAATGAATTTGAAATTTTTTTTTTCTATTTACTCAGAAAAATATAAACATTCGTTTCAGAGAAATGGATTTTTTTTTAAATTGTTAATAAAAACGTTATAAAAATTTTAATTTTTTTATTTTCAATTAAAACCACTTTGAACGGTGAAACGAATTTTTTTTTTATACCATTCTGTTCATTATTTAATATACTGAATATTTGCTTTTGAAATTTTTTTTTACCCTTCATTTTCAAGAAGGTATGAATTTATTTACTTGCTTAGTGTTTTTCCAAATGTAAGACACTGCTCTTGTGACGTCATGATAACTGAAAAGAAATGAAGAATGCATACGACAAAGATAAAATTGTTTCGTAGCTGCTGCGTTGCCTACAAGACGCGCATGCGTCACATCTATAGGGCATCTGCACGTGACGTCACAGCTAACCTCAAAAATATGTGTTTCTTAAGATTTAAGAGTATTACGCAGCTATTATTAAAATTTCTGCCTGGTTCCCGTATTTTCAACTAAAATCTAGTTCAGTGTAATGTTTATGAAGTTCTAAACACCTTGTCCTAATAAAATAGGCCTCTTTTTGTAGGTTGGAAATCTAACCTGTAATTAGCAGTCTATTTCTATTAATCAAGAATATTGAAAAATTATTTACGTGAATTTTTAAATATTAGCTTGGAGCCAGTACCGGCTCCAAGCTAAAAATGCGTACACAAATAAAAATGAGAATAAACTTGAAAAACTTAAAATTTAAGGTTATGTTAGGTACATGATGCAGATGCAGACTAGTTTACAAGTTCAAGGCTGTGTTATTGCTTGATAAAGCTCGTAAAAATATTAGTGAGGGCTCATTGAATTCGGAATGACGTCTAGAAAAAGTAAGTTTCTCACCCGCACATAAACAATTGCAAAAGTTATAAACAAATGAAGATTGAAAATATAACGAATTTCGTCTTTTGCAAATAACTCAAAAACTATTAATATTTAAGAAAATTGAAAGAACGATTCTTAAAGAGGAATGAATTTCCAATAAAAAAGCCGAACTTCCGAAACTCTATCTCTCAGCGCTCTGCGCGGCGACACTATGCCGTTACGATGCTCTGAAATCGGCCGTAATAAGTAAAAATATTTTTTTATGTTATTAAATATTAATTTAAAATTTTTTAAAAATTATGGTATTATTTAGACCTTAACGGAACAATATCTCGTTGAAAAAAAATTGTTTCACCGATTTTTCATAAAATGAGCCTATTGTTAATTAACAATTTTTTTTAGAGTTTACGTTTATATTTCAAGTCGGATAATTGTTAAACAAAAGCCACTAAAATTATTTCGCTTCATGGAGACCTTATAAAATTTTTTTGCCATTTTATTATAAAATATTGTGATTAAAAATTTTAAAAAATGTCTTAATTTTTTTTTTTAATTGTTTATAATAATGTTTTTCTTTTTTTCATTATTTAAACAAATTATTAAGAAAAAAATGTATTCTTAAAATTTATTATTTGCAATTCTCTACAAGACGATGTTAATTTATTTGTTTATTTAATAAACAATTTGTTATTAACAATCGCCGAATGTTTTTAGATAGAAAAAAAAACAAAAACAACCATATACATAAACTTGTAAAAAGAAAAATAAATTTAACATGTTTATGTATACGGTTGTTTTTGTTATTTTTTTTCTATCTAAAAAGAATATAAACACATTCGGCGATTGTTAATAACAAATTGTTTATTAAATAAACAAATAAATTAACAGCAAACATTTTTTTCTCTTAAATAATAAAGTTTAAGAATAATTTTTTTTTTTAATAATTTGTTTAAATAATGAAACAATGGAACAAAATATTATAAACAATTAAAAAAAATGTTTAAAGAAAATTTTTTAATTTTTAATCACAATATTTTTAGGCTATTGTCTATGTCCAAAAAAAGAGGGTTGAAAGGAACTAAAACGTTAAAGGGTTTTTATTGTTTCTTATGTTCAATTGACCCCAAAATATGAGAAAACCGCTGAGTGCTACCATTTAAAGGGCGTTTTTGAGATCGAAGTAAAAAAGGTCAACTTTTCACATTTTTGAGTTTTACTGGAAAACTATGCATTTTTCCTGTAAACACGTCAATAGAAAAGTTGTAGAGAATTAAATTTCCAATCGAAATGGTACCTTCAGAAGTCAATTTTTTTTTACAAAAATACGCCCAGCAAACATAACCAAAAAAAAAACGGAAAAATACATTTTTTTTTTGTCTTAGCCTGTAACTTTTTTTCGGGTACATTTAGGCATAGATATTCTGCATACAAAAAGCTGACGTTTTACCCGTTAATAATCATTTTAACGGTAAAACACCAGCTTTTTTTTTATGCAGCAATGTCTATGCCTAAATGTACCCGAAAAAAGTTACAGGCTAAAATTTAACAAAACGAAAAATTGCATTTTTTTTTGTTTTCTGGGCGTATTTTTGTAAAAAAAATATTTTGACTTCTGAAGGTGCCATTTCGATTGGAAATTTAATTCTCAACAACTTTTCTATTGACGTGTTTATAGGAAAAATGCATAGTTTTCGAGCAAAACTCAAAACAACAATAGGCTCATTTTATTAAAAATCGGTGAAACAATTTTTTTCCAACGGGATATTGTTCCTTTAAGTGTCTAAATAATACCATATTTTTTTAAAATTTTTAAATTAATATTTAATAACATAAAAAATATTTTTACTTATTACGGCCGGTTTCAGAGCATCGTAACGGCTTAGTGTTCGCCGGGCAGAGCTCCATTTTCAACATTAAATTGAAATTATTAATAATAGACATAGAGTTTCGGGAGTTGTTTTATTTGAAATTCATTCCTCTTTAAAAATCCTTCTTTAAATTTTCTTAAATATTACTAGTTTTCGAGTTATTTGCAAAAAACAAAACTCGTTATTTTTTCAATCTTCATTTGTTTATAACTTTTGCAATTGTTTATATACGGGTTTGAAACTTTTGCACATTTTTCTAGGTGTCATTCCGAATCCAATGAGCCCTCACTCATATTTTCACGAGCTTTATTAAGCATTAACAGGGCTTTGAACTTGTGAACTACTCTATGTATCTCAATGCAGCGGTGGTGTATGTTTTGGTGAACAAATGCTCCTAAAAATTGTTAACAAATTTGTTTTTAGTAATTCTTATTTTAACTTTTCATAAGATTAATTTAATATAGAATGGATCATACATTTTTTTTAAGAATTAATTATTTTCTTCTAATTGTTATCCATCCATCCAAAAAATGGTTCAATTATTTATTATTTATTTTATCCAATTTTATTTTTTAAACTGTTTATTTTTATTTAGATTAGGAATAGAATAATATCAATGATCTATTTTAATGGAAATGTATCGATCATTTTTTTTTAAATGTCATTTTTATTTCATTCAAAATTGAAATTAATGATCCAAAAAAAAATTCACTCAAATTCATTCAAAATTTTCATTTATTCACCAAAACATTCACAACCGCTGCATTGAGATATCGGGCATCTGCATCATGTAACCAACATAACCTTAAATTTTAAGGTTTTCAAGTTTATTCTCATTTTTAATGTTTGTATACGCATTTTTAGCTTGGAGCCGGTACTGGCTCTAAGCAAATATTTAAAAATTCGCGTAAATAATTTTTCAATATTGTTGATTAATAGAAATAGACTGCTAATTACAGGTCAGATTTCCAACCTACAAAAAGAGTCCTATTTTATTGGGACAAAGTATTTAGAACTTCATAAACATTACACTGAACTAGATTATAGTTAAAAATACGGGAACCAGGCAGAAATTTTAATAATAGTTGCGTAATACTCTTAAATCTTAAGAAACACATATTTTTGAGGTTAGTTGTGACGTCACTCGGGGATGCCCTTCCTGCCGCATCTAGATATTTGTCATAAATGAGATTTTAATAATATATGAGCACCCAAGAGTTCTGCAGATAAAAAAATTATTAAAAAATTATAAAGTACAAAAACATAAGTGGATAAAAAGCAGCTACATGATTTTCTTAATTAATATTTACTAGTTGGGAAAAAAACAAACGCCTTTGTTATTTTCCTCGCCAACCGACAATTTACAGATGGGCTATTCTCCTTATGACTTATGACGGCAGTATAGATGTGACGTATACGCGTCTTGTAGGCAACGCAGCAGCTACGAAACCATTTTATCTTTGTCATACGCATCCTTTATTTCTTTTCAGTTATCGTGACGTCACAAGAGCAGTGTCTTACGTTTGGAAAAAAAGTTAAACAGGTAAATAAATTTATACCTGCTCAAAAATGATGGGTAAAAAAAAATTTCAAAAGCAAATATTCAATATATTAAATAATGAACAGAATGGTATAAAAAAAAATTCGTTTCACCGTTCAAAGTGGTATTAATTGAAAATAGAAAAATAAAAATTTTTATAACTCTTTTATTAACAATTTAAAAAAAAATCCATTTCTCTGAAACGAATGTTTATATTTTTCTGAGTAAATAGAAAAAAAATTTTTTCAAATTCATTAACTTTTCAGCATGCTATGATTTTTTAAAGTTGTACATATCATCCCTTAATTTCTAACCAGCCTAACTCCGTTAATTTTAGTAATACCAGAAAAAGTCTAGAGATCATTTTTATATAAAATTTCATGCTTTACAATTTTTGTTTGAAACTTTTTTTACTAGCTTTTACACATTTTGAGTAATTTTGAAAAAAACACTTTATTTTATTTTTTTTCACCCCTTCCCGGGGGTTCAGAAAAAAATTTCTTTCATTAATCGTGTTCTAATACATCAAAGTAAGTTATATCAAAAATTCAAGTATTTACCTCAAAATTTTGATTTGCCGACTTATTTAATTGGACTATATTATGGTTTATCAAGTTGTAGTAACATGGATTCAAAAAAAGTACATCTCAAATCATTTTAATTTTTTTGCTTGATGATTTTTTTGATAAATATATGTATTGGAGGCTGCAACTTGTCGAGAAATTGACCCATTGGAAAAAATAAAATATCACTATTTTGGAAAAAATGTATATTTTTCGAATGTTCAAACACAAAATCATTTACTTGTATGCATTTTTTCAAAAATATGATCAATCAGATCTTGATAAGAAATTGCGATTTTTACGATCTCATCCTTATAACTATGAGAATAATTTCGACTGTTTTGAAAATAAATTCTGGAACTTTTCCAATACATTAACAAATATATAAGGAATTCATTGGATATAGCTGAAATGTGGATAGGAGTACCTGTAATAAATACAATACAATAAAGGTACGTAAAAATTCATGCGAGCAATTCAGCGCCTATGTGTGGTGTCTGTATATGCATTGATAATTATATATTTTCCCTCCATACTCACTATTTATCCTCCTGTTCATTAAGAAAAATATTTAAAACGTGTAATCAGAAAGAGAAAAAGCTTTATTTTACTCGGTAGAACAGCTAAGAATTTTTAGAGATTACATAGTATGCATTTATCTGTGCGCTGGCCGTGCAGAGTGACAAAGTTACTCCCTATTTTTTTTCCAGGAATACCAAGGACCTTAGCGGAAAAATTTATTAGAATATTTTTTGTTCAGAAACACGTGGTCTATCCATATGTATTTTTTTATTTTTTCCTACCCTGACTTAATTTCAAAATTTAAAAAAAATGGATAAAAATTTTTTTCACTTTTTTTTATGTTCTGCATAGGTGTGAAATGTAAACTTTTCAGGATATTATTCTATGCACTTTCACGAACTCATTAAAAAAAATAATCAGTTTGCAAATTTTTGTGGGTTTCCCTATAAAATGTTCTCTGTCGTCTGGGCTACATGTAAACATCCGATTGTTAGTTCCATCATTTGATGATTTTAAAGACTTGGTACTAGAAAAACAATTCCACGTGGTTGCAATCAGTGAAACATGGCTACACTCTGAATTTCCCAGTTCACTTCTAAAAAGTCCAGGTTCTAATCTATTTCGGTTGAATTGGTATTTATGTGTCAACGATTTTTAAATGCAGTGTGCTAGATATCTCACTGTTAGTAAATACTAATGAAAATCTTATTGATCAAACGTGGCTATGTATAATTAATAAAAATTGTAAGATATTAGTAGGTGCAATATACAGACCTCCTGCAGAACCATATAACTTAAAATGTATAGAAAATATACTGGCAACGATTTCAATCCAGTTTGACTACACTCTGCTCTTAGGGGACTTAAATATAGATTATTTTAATCCAACACTTGAAAGAAAATTTTTAAAGGACATGTATACAACCTTTAATCTTAAACAAGTAATCAGAGAACCAACTAGAATTTCGAGACAAAGCATTAGTCTTATTGATATTATTTGTGTAGATGAAATTTTGAGTGTAACAGAATCGGGTACATTGGAAATGTATAATACAACAGACCACAGGTTAACGTATTGTAATATTAATTTGAATATATCAAAGCCAAAGCCTAAAACCATTACTTATGGAGATTTTCGAAATCTTGACTTAGAACAATTTCATATTGATATGCACCAAATCAACTGGGATAACTTAACACAGGTACAGGATATCAATATAAGAGTACAGAATCTTAAAGAGTCACTAATTGAAGTTTTTAATAAGCATGCTCCAATTAAATGTGTTGAGCTTAGACACCCATACTGCCCTTATATTACAGATACCATTAAGGAAATAATAAAACTCAAAAAAAAGCCTTTAATAAATACAAAAAGTCAAAATTTAGCAGATAAAAATTACTACCTTGATTTAAAAAATTACCTCATTTGCAATAAGAAATGAGAGACAGGCATATATGAACCATGAAATAAACAAAATCAACAATAATGCAAAAAAGATGTCTTAATTTTCTCAGTGGGGAAACAGGTCAAAAAATGTAAAGGAGGTACCAGCTCACTTAAATAACCCCGAAGGCATCCCAAGTAACACACATGTTACCAAATCCTTTCGGTTTCGGTTTTGCTACGAAGCTTTAGTTCCTGGGGTACACCCTGGTACTAATATTGCTAATTTATTGGGTAAGGCTACTTTATATGGTTCTTTTAAAGTAACTGTTACCACACCGATATCATTTATAGGAACTGTAAACACCCAAAGTCAAAGTAACATTTGGGTAGTTACTGGAACTAGGCAGTATCATTTTATTGTTACTCTATAGTGGCAAAAACTATATAGTACCAGTGAATCAGTTACTGCCACCAGTGCCACTAAGATGCCTAAATAAAGTAACTGGGTACATAGAGAGGCAATCTAGGTTCCAGAATAGTTTCAGTGACCATCATTTGGAACTTTAAAGTATCATGGCATTTTAGTGGCAACATGGGTAGCGAAATAGTTCCTTTTGGTACTTTACAGTTCCAAAATAGAATCTGTTACTATAGAGTCACATCAGGATGGTTGCTATTGGATCACCAAAGTCACAGATCTTTTAGAGGTAAAATGGGGTAGTCCCCTATACTTTATGGTGGAGGGCCTAACTTTATAGTACCTTTGTTAAAATCGGCCATTATTAGTTGTTGTTAAAATTTTTAGAAAAAAAAAATTGGTTTTAATAAAAAATTGACAATGGTTATGTTAATACCTTATCATAAACTTTTATGAAAAATGATTTTGAAAGTATTCCAAATGTTTCCCTAATAAATATTTTAATTTTTTAATCTTGCCTTTTTAAATAATTTTTTCAAAAAATTACAAGAAAAGGCTATTTTGAGGGCGCATTGAAATTTTATCGTTTAATATGTCAACTTATATCAAAAGTAACTTGCGTTTGAAAAAAATGGCTAAAGGAGTACTTTAAACACGCGCCTAAAGTACATATTTTTGGGTATATTATTTTACTGCGCCATTATTATAAAAGAAAAAACCATGAGGTCGACTTTATGTGTTACTTGGGATTTCAACAATATTGGTCATTTAGTAACTCCGATAAGTGAAGATACCATCCTATTTTACAAAAATAATACCTTAAATAACACCTCTCAATTTGAATTTGACACAATATCGGAAAATGACATTTATATGTATTTTAATCAAATAAAATCTAAATGTAAGGGTATTGACAATATTGGGTACAATATGATTGAACTTAGCTTGCCATTCATTACTGTTGCACTTAAAGATATTATTAACACTTCCTTTCGGAGTGGTGTATTCCCTTCAATTTGGAAAACATCTATAGTAAAACCAATTCCAAAAATATCAAATGCAGATAGTTATAATGATCTCAGGCCGATAAACATTATACCTATATTAGCAAAAATGTGTGAAAAAATGGTTAGCAAATTTTAAAAGATTACATTAATAGATACAGACTCAATCTGGTTTTAGAACTAATTTTAGCACGTGCACTGCACTTACAAAAGTTACAACAGATATTACTGTCGGAATTGATAACTCAAAAGCAAATTATTTGGTCCTGCTGGACTACAGTAAGGCGTTTGATTTAGTAAACCATGAATTGCTTATTGCTAAATTAAATTATTACGGATTCACAGAGCAGGTCTGTCAATGGTTCACTAACTATTCATCAAATAGATTACAAATTGTTGAAGTTGATGGTGTAAGATCAATGTCAGCAGTCATGGGGCATGGTGTCCCACAGGATAGCATCTTGGGACCCATTTTATTTAGTCTGTATACAGCCAACTTACCATCGAGAATACATCACTGTAAGATCCACCTATATGCGGATGATATACAGTTGCTTCACACACTTGATGTATCCGAGGCAAGCTCAGCACTACAAGAGGTGAATAATGATCTGGAGAGAATATTTATTTGGTCTAGAGAACATGGTTTATGTTTAAATGAAAATAAATGTTATTTCTTGATCATGGGAACAAATAACACCAGGAATAAGATCAAATTTTTCCAATTTCACCACGGTCCACATTAATCATGTTGAAATACCACAAAAAGAATATCTAAAAAATCTTGGGGTAACATTTGATAGTAACTTAAATTTTGAAAACCATGTGATAAATAAACTAGGTATACTACATAGGAAGTTAAAATCTCTATACAAATTTAAATACATATTGTCACCAAATATTAAGTATAAAATAGTGGAGTCACTTTTATATCCTCAAATTGACTATTGTCTAAGTCTATATTACGGTTTTCTAACATACCAATTTAAAAATAAACTACTACTGGCCCAAAATACATGTTTACATTTTTGTTTATTGTGTTAGGAAATATGAACACATTACACCTATCTTATAAAGGACATTTACATTTAAAAATTGAATTCCGTTATAAATTATTTCTGGGTGTATTTTTGTATAAAATCTATTTTGGTCAACAGCCAGAATATCTTTATAGTTACTTGAGAACAAGACAAGAAGTTCATAATTTGAATCTCATTTGAATCTCAGAAATCTAGCCCAACATAGAACATCAAAATTTCATATTTGTTTGCCTATCTCTCAATAAATTTATTAAATAATACAGAATATTATAATATGATACAAAGTAGCAGGTCTGTACATTCGTTTAAACAAAGATATAAACAATATTTAATTAGTTTACAAAATGTATTATAATATGATATGTTATGATATAAGATGTGTTTAGTATTGTTACTTTTATAAATGTGATATGCTATTTGTTTTTGTTCTTTCTTGAGTGGTTTCTGCGGGCATATGAGGGCTTGAGCATTGCACGTGATTGTGTTGCTTGGTGCGTGTTTCGCCGGTCATGTTGGCGCCAGACGGGGGTGACCAGGATGCCTTGGCTCTGCACTATGCTCCTGTATTTGGCTTAGTATATAGGATGGTGGTTTGGAGCTGGGTGTTTTTGGCGCGCCCCTGGGTGTTGACGGCATAGTTGGCGGTGCACGAGTCATGTGAATATTTCGAGTGTGGTGTTTGAGGTATTCGGTGTTCTGTGGGGACTACTCAATGTCGGGATCATACTTTCAGTTTTCTCGGCATTTTAATTTTATTTATTATACTTCATAAGGTAATTAGTATTTTATTATATATGATATTGTTGTCCATAGTTAGAGTCTTGGGTGGCGTGGAAGAACGTTTATACGAACGTCACCTTTTGTGTTGTACACTGTATTTACAATGTGCTTACAATAAATATTTTTCTATTCTATTCTATTCTAAATCAGTAAAATAATAGTATTATTATAAGAGATTTAGTATATATAGGAAAAGCTAAGGTGTCAAAAAATTTTTGGCATTAGTCACCTCCATTACCACTAGGGATGCAACGGATAGTGTTTTGGACCGATACCGAATATCGGATATCCGGCGTACTTCTTGTACTGGATACCAGATATAAGGCCAACTACCCAGCTTACATTGGAAGTTGGATTGAAAACACGTTTTGGCAACTTCGACGACAAAAAATACTTACTAGAAACTCTTCTAGATCCCAGATATAAAACAAGTTTTTTCGATGAAAATCAGGCTGCAAAATCCCGTCAAATTATTCTGCTGGAGGCTCAAAAAAATAGTTGTGATGATTCATATTCAAGCAGTGATAGTGAAAGTGGTTCTTCTCCTTCCAGTAAATAAAGTAGGAGAAACCCCCAAGATAATGGTACTGCTGATATTCACAACACTTTTTGGGACTGTTTTGAGGAAGTGGCGAAAAAAATAGTAGCGTTAACGAAAAGGTTTCGGAGAAAAGTTCAGTGGCCAAGGAGATTGATTATTATTTGAAAGGAGCATGGATTACGCATGGTGGTATACTCCAATCAGTATATACTTTGTTAAAGTTTGTACAAATATATCTTTCAGCTCCTTGAGGATCTTTTCAGAAGCTGGCAACGTATACGAAAACAAACGCAATCGTCTACTACCTCTAAACGCTGAAAAACTCGACTTTATTCACCATAATTTACCATTGGTAAACTTTACGTATTAATTTAGTAACTAATCTATAGATATTGCCAGTTTGTAGTAATAATTGTAATGCAGGAGAAGTGAACAATAATAAAGCTGTTTCGTTTTTTATACCACTTTTTATTCTGAACTTTAACTATCCAGTTTTGGCCGGATATCAAGTCACTATTCGGTACCCAACCTAATAGTAATAAAGCGGCCGGATAGGCCAGATACTGGATAGTAACCGGATATCCTAATTACCAACCCCCACCCCATTTTTCATTCCCATTATTAAAGGGGATGAAAAAAATAAAATTGTCATTTAGTGTGTATACAAGAACCAAAGGCCTCAATTTTTTTTTACTTTATCCATCCCCACTACCACCACCCCCCACTACTGATATGGCATATCGTTTTGTGGGTTTTTGGGATAGACAATTTCAAATATTATATTATAGAAGTTCCATAAATCATTATGCCCACATACAATTTTTTTTCGTTGTGAGTGACTTGGATAGAAAATCTGGATGTGGAAGTAGTGATTCCTTGGGCAATGGTTTTTACAAGTACCAAGTACCCATTTGATCGTTTTAGAAAAATTATGTATTCTAAGATTCTACAGAAAAAAATTGGTAGTTGTGCCGAAACTTAGTAGGGATCAAAAAAAATCCAAAAAAAATTCATGAATTTTTTTTCAATGTTCCCGTTGTCAGATTCTGTTGCAATTTATGCAATGTTTATGTTCCGGTAGTATCTATAATTGGTTAAAATTTTATTTGAATCGGTTATGCTGTTCAATAGATAAAAATTATTTTCGAAAATTTTCATTTTTTTTTTTACTCGAAAACGGTTTAATATTAAGGGCTGAAATTTGGCAAAATTATAAGTAATATAATAGAATAGAATAGAATAGAATAGAACAATTTATTAATGTTGAATACACATAAGTGTTTACACAAGTCAAAAATAGTATATAAAAAAGGAAAATTGGCAGATAAGAAAAAATCTTATAAAACATATTTGTATAAATGTATATGAAGAAAAAATAAATAAAAACACTAAGTTAGACACATTATGTAAAAAGCTTAAATGCTTATAAAAACATCATCATACAACAAACAATATACAGCTAGTTAAAAATTATAATATACATTCAATAATTAATAATTACACATGAATTAACAAGATAACATGGAGATAATCATCAGAGACCACATATTGGCATACCGATTTATTTAATTAAATTTGTGATAAATCGTACAATAGAAATTCTTCAAAACTGTAGAAAGCATTTGCAATAAGATACTTTTTTAATCTGGAAACTTAGTTTCACTCAAAAGTCTTACTGCTGAAGGCAGTGTATTATAAAATTGTATTCCATAATATCCAGTGCCATCCCTAGTTTTTTTTAAGCGTAAAAAGTTTGGGTGGATATCATTTTTATTCCTAATGTTGTATGAATGAATTTCGTTTCGAGACATGTATTTGTTTAGGTTATTTTTTATGTACAAAAGACATTGTAATATGTAAGTACAGGGCACAGTTAGTATATTCAATTTTTTAAATTGTTCTTTGCAATCATCTCTAAGTCCAGATATAATTCGTACAGCTTTTCTTTGTATGGAAAACACGCTACTAGATGTAGGAGCATGACCCCATACTAGTATTCCTTATGATATTACTGAATGAATCACACCATGGTATGCGGCTACCAATGCATTTTGAGTAATTTTGCCTGTTACAGATCTCAGTAGGCATATATTTTTAGAAATTTTTTTACAAACATGTGATGTATGTTTGTCCCATGATAGTTTTGGGTCCAGGTGTAGACCAAGAAATTTAGTGGATATTGGGTTGTGTATTTCCTCCATGTTTCTTAAACTAAATACCATTGATTCCGTTTTTGAGGTATTTAAATTCAGGCAGTTAGCCAGGAACCAACTTTACGCTTGACTGTATGTCCTTGACATTATTTAGTAATTCCTCTAGATTAGTGTTTACGTCTGTTAGATTAGTATCATCAGCAAATACTGATAACAATCCAAACAAAAAAATGAGCACAATCCGTGCGGGGGCAAATTCACCGACTATAGCCTCTTACAATCAATTTAAAACACGTCAAAACAAGTCTACAATTTGAAAAAAGAAAAGGATTGTGAGTCAAATTCAATTGTTTTCAATGCTCACTTATGACTTAGCTATAGTCGAGTGTGAAATAATGTTACTGGTTTCACACTATCACCAAAAATACATTCTTTACGCACAAAAAATAATGAAAAATATTAATTTATGCAACAAGTGTATAAAGTGGTACTTTTTTTCACGAGTATGACAATTCCATGACAAAAAAAAAGGCACTTTATGCATGACTTTCATACAATATTTTTTCTACGACAATTCTCAATTTCCATAATAAGTATTTAGACAAATAAATTACAAAATTAGCTTAAACGTCCACACAAATTCATAATTTGACAGTGGACTGCAAGCTTTCATGGCCATTGCTCAATGAAGTGGTTTCTTCGGGGTGATGCTGTGGTTGTCGAATTTGATTTGACGATTCGCTGATCATGCTGTCAGCATCTTCAAGGATTCTAAAAACTGAAGTTGTTGTGTTCTGCTCCTCATTATATATCTTGGTGCTGCATTGCTTCGCTGTTCAATCATTGTGCGTTGTTGACCATGACCGTTTAAGCTACTGGTGCCTGGCAAAACCAGTCTCCAAGTGTTACTCAGTCTATACTCTATACTCTATACCCATCTTCTCTATTGAAGTTGTCCCTATTTTCCATAATTTCTAGTGATTCTCTAATTATACATGTCTGCGAGGTTTTGTTGTTGGGCAGATAAGAGTCATTTCGGAAGTAATTTTGGCTGAATCCGAATCTGGCCTCAGAATTGGCCCACCATGTCAGGATTTTAAAATATTTGAGGTTAAGTACTTAAAAAAATGGCTTTTTTAGCAACTTTTGAAGTTATGTATAGAACTCAAAAATTTTTTCAGATTATTTTTAATAAATACATCATTTAGTACCATCCTTCCTCTTTAAAATAAGCTTTCGAATGGTCATCTACGATGTTTCATCGCAAAGTTATAGCCATTTTAAGGTGATATGAATTTGAAACCACGATCCTCTACAACTTGACAAGCTTAACCAAACCTTTGTTTAAGATTGTTGGGTTATCCTTTCTGTTGGGTTAAATCTTGATTCGTTTAGAGTCATTTGGTTAAGATTGTTGAGTTGTAGGGAACATGGTTTCAAATTCATGTCATCTTAAAATGGCTATAACTTTGCGAGGAAACATCGTAGACGACCATTCAAAAGCTTATTTTAAAGAGGAAGGATGGTACTAAATGATGTATTTATTAGAAATAAGCTGAAAAAATTTTTGGAGTTCTATACATAACTTCAAAAGTAGCTATGTCATTTTTTAAGTAGTTAACCTCAAATATTTCAAAATCCTGACGTGATCGACCAATTCTGAGGCCAGATTCGGATCCAGCGCAGAAAATTACTTCGGACATTACCCCATCTGCCCAACAACAAAACCTCGCAGACCTGTGTAATCCCTACAACTCAACAATCTTAACCAAACATTTATTTAAGATTGTTGTGCTAAATCTTGATTCGTTTAGAGCCGTTTGGTTAAGATTGTTGGGTTGTAGGTGTAAAATTCATGTCACCTTAAAATGGCTACAACTTTGCTAGGAAACATCACAGATAACCATTCAAAAGCTTATTTTAAAGAGGAAGGATGGTACTAAATGATGTATTTATTAAAAATAAGCTGAACATTTTTTTGAGTCCTATACATAACTTCAAAAGTTGCCAAAAAAGTTATTTTTTAAGTACTTAACTTCAAATATTTCAAAATTCTGATGTGATGGACCAATTCTGAGGCCATATTCGGATTCAGCGCGAAAAATTACTTCGGAAATGACTCTCAGCTGCCCAACAACATTCAAGTCCACCCTTTATTCGCAGACCTGTGTTATCCATAGGTATTAGCACATATTTCTAACCAATATTTTGTTGTTCTCGTAGTTGACTTTATGGTTTTCAATCTGATGAACATTAGGGTGGAGTGAAAGTAGGCATAAAAAAACAAATTTTTGAAAACGAAGTTACCTGTGTATGCAAAAGATGCGTTTTGAGGTTCTTAGTCACCCAACAAAAAATCGGATGTCCTAAGATAATTTCTTCGGCTGCCAAAATGACCTTTAAAATTGGAAAAAAACAGAAAAATCCGAAAATAGATAAAACACCAAAACATGCAACTCTCAGCTAGTTTTTCTTCAAAAACTATCCAGAACTCACTACATGGAGGTGGCTGCATCTCGAGTTCCAGACCAATCCTCCCACCCGTAAAGTGAAAACTTATATTTAATTTGTCTTAGAACTGGCAAAAATTGTTTTTTTGTTTCAAATTGCGGCAAAATTTGTCTTGATTCGATACGAGCCCTCATGAACAAGTCTCGTGCTTCGGGGCCATAAACTGCTAGAGAGGCTTCGGCGACTAGTTTAATGCATCGCTCTACTGTCTGCGAAAGGCAAGGAAATTTTACTAATGGTATTTCATCCGGAACCAGAGAAATCATGTTGGTTAATTCTTTATTAGATATATTAATTGCTAATGGGGGCTCGCTTATAGTAACATTCTACTAGTCAATTAAGTCCACAAAATCTTGACAAACAAGGTTTTGTTTACTCACCCGAAACACCCTGATGCCCTCGGTTCTTGCAGTTGATTTTCTACATTTCAAAATTCTTCTTAAAACCAACTCTCGAATGTATTTCCTATCATCACCTAACATTGCTATCAAAAGGTTTTCTGGATGGCCAAAATATCTATTTCTCTCAATTACGGGATCTATTACTTCCTTGAATTCATCAGGGAGGTAACGAGATCCTCTGATCATGCTTAATAAGTGCCGAGCACTGTATTTACAAGACCAATATGGCATTTAATTTCAAACCAGCATAAGGCATACACCTTGACTAAAATTCAGTCAATATTTTAAGGTTTTGAGAGAGCTCTTGTTGGAAACATATAATCTTTGAACTCTGTTGGCTGTGGTAAGCCATCTGGCGTGAGATATTTTCCCTGGCGTTCTTAGAGCTAAATCTCTCTTAAAAGTCCACTGGAGATTGTCTTTTGATTTCATACATGTATTTTTGATCAATACTTGGCGTTTTCAAATCAAACAAAGGTAAATAAGTTTCAATTTTTTCAAAGTCTACCACAGGTAAGTTTTCACATGATCTAAAAATAGAAATAACACCACCCACTGGGATTCTGTGTATGTGTGATGTATATTGTGCATTAACGTCAATCAGAAGTGGGGGAAGTGCGCGACGTAAAATTGAAGCGTTAGGTATTTAAAAATATAAATGAGTATAAATCTTGATAACATCATTCATTTATTACCAAATTCGTTAAAAACTAGTTATAGTTGAAATAATCGGAATAGTGATGTGAGTAGGCGGTGTTGTCGAGAGGCAAGGAATGCAGAACGCAGAGCCAGATTTAACTGTATTGTTTCGCTTGTTTACTTTTACATTGTAGGTACAGTCGAACCTCCATAACTCGAACGTCCATAACTCGAAATCCTCTATATCTCGAAGCCATTCAAAGCAATAAATATCTATTATGCTTACTAAAAAGTTCCCATAACTCAAAGTTTCTCTAAAGTCTCTTTAACTCGAGCTCATTTTCAATCCCCTTGGGGATTCGGGTTATGGAGGTTCAACTGTATTTGTCAGCCGTGGCTTGTGAAATTTAGATTGGCCATATCTTAGTATTGAGTCATATTGCTAAATAAAGAAATATAAAAGTAATTATTGAATTATACTGCCACATGCTACTTACTGTACAAACACATCAGCCGACCGCGGTCCTGAAGTCAAAACCGTTAGACTGTTAAGTCACTCCTACCGCTACGTAAGATGCCGACATCCAATGACCAACATCGGGACATCTGTTTCCCGCCCTATTTATTTGTCTCTCCCCCCAGTCAGAAACTTTCTCACTATAAAGAATTTTTCAACTATATATGCAACAATAATAATATAAACTGTGATTTTGGTGAAAGTATGATCAAAATTTTAAATAAAAAAAATTGTGAATTTCCAAAATTTTGAGGTGATTTTGGCAGCCGAATATGTCATTTTTGGAAGCTCTGATTTAATCACCCAATTAGGCTTATAATAGGCACCTTTTAAGCACACAGGGTGTAAAAAAAATCGCTCTACCCTAATAAACATATGTTCTGTCACTGCCGACTTACCTGTGTACCTGAGTTTTATGTTTCTCTGGTGCTCCTTGATTCTGCACTGGATCCTACGAACGTCTGTCCGATATAACTCTACAACAATTAAAGTTGTTTCGCAGTCTTCGCTTTAGAAAAGTTAAACTGTGGAAATCTTTTGACGTTCAAGTTAATTTTGAAACTTATTTATTTAAATAAGGAAACTGAGGACACTCATAAAAAAATACAGTGTGTATGAAAATCGTTCGTCACAAACTGCATGTCACACTTGTGTGAAAATTGTTATTTTCAACATTCATTGCACAATATACTATTATGTATCTAAATAACCGATTCTTCAGACAATAAAATGATTAAATTGAAACGGCGAAAAATCCTATATAGACATACTTACACTAGAATTATCTTGAGAACATTTAAGACAAGCTATAGTTGAAATTTCATATAAGCTATCCTGTCCCATAGATCTGGTGCCAAAGTTGATAGTTTCATCTGCGTTATTGAAACCAGATTCGATAATACCAAAATCTTCCATTTTTATTTATTTTTAAAATATGTGTATTGTGTATTGTACTCTCATTTATATTTCCCAGTCTCTAACCATGAAAATTGAAAATGAATATTGTAGATATAGTTAAAAGAAATAAAACCAGATTATTTCAATTTCACCAGACTCTAGTACAACGATTGGATAGAACTAACCTGTTAAATACAATACAAAAATTGCAAAACTTCAAAACGTATTTTATTTTCCTTTTATTTGTAAACCTAAAAAACCTTTCAAATTTAACGTCATTTAATGTCAATTTCAAACATTCAAACCAAAGAGGATGGTCAGAAGGGAATCAGGTATACAGACAACAGCGCCATCAAGCGAGTCTACGGCGACAAGCGTGAAGAATCATAAGCGCGCGCATGTTCTGCCGCTATGTTTGTTTGCGGGAACTATGAAATGTTCGGACACTTGATTGTCAAAATGGCTGGACCGGTATCATTTTTTCACATTAATTTAGACGAAAGTGTGATTGACGGTGCAAAATTAGTACCCAACATTGTGGAAGAACATAATTGCGCTCAATTAAGGCGCTGGCTCAAGTATCCTGACCGTAAAATGACTGGAAGCAAGAATAAAGAGCAGGTTGCAAGGTTAGAATTCAACTATCAACTTATCAATTTATATACAACCCAGATAGCATTGGTAATGAGGATAAGTTGTAGAATGTAACACTACAGATCATAGTAACGTCAGATCATATTTTGGGCCAGTACGGACGGTTCTTCTAGATTGAGATAACTGCGCCGCTACCGCGCGTTCGTAGAACAAAGATAGTCTGACTTTTCACCCCCGCACTGATTTCTTCGCCTAAAAGCTGTATATTAAGGAACCTCATAGTCTACAAATCTTGGTTTGGTTCAAGCACAGACATCAATTTCTTTACTGCGTCGACGCGTGGCTTTATATTTTGAGTTTTAATCTGTGGCGTAATTCCCGTATAGACCTTTTCATCATAAGCGCGCGCATGTGGCTGCCTCTATGTTTGTTTGCGGGAACTATGAAATGTTCGGACACTTGGTTGTCAAAATGGCTGGACCGGTATCATTTTTGTGATTGACGGTGCAAAATTAGTACACAACATTGTGAAAGAACACACTTGTGCTCAATTAATAAGGCGCTAGCTCAAGTATCCTGGCCGTAAAATGACTGGAAGCAAGAATAGAGAACTGCGGTTGCAAGGTTAGAATTCAACTATCAACTTATCAATTTATATACAATTGCATTAAAAGAAAACAAATATGTTTAGTCTACAATATGCTTAATAACATTCTTCGTGTAGTAATTGATAATACAGTAAAAATATTTTCTGTTTTTTTACGAAAATGTAGGGTCAAAAATGCAATTGAAAATGAGGTTTTTTGTCGATCCTTCTGTGGATGAAGCTAGCTCCTTTTTTTCCAATTTTTTCAAATACGTAAACTATACGATATGGCACTACTTATTTTCAGAAAATTGGTAACAGATTCATCATTATTTGGTTAAAAAACGTCCAATATTAACATGCGAAAAATGTCCGAAAAAACATGGCGGAACTCGACGTTTTTTAAACAAATAATGATGAATCTGTTACCAATTTTTTGAAAATAGGTAGTGCCATATCGTATAGTTTAGGTATTTGAAAAAATTGGAAAAAAAGGAGCCAGCTTTATCCACAGAAGGATCGACAACAAACCTCATTTTCAATTGCATTTTTGACCTTACATTTTCATAAAAAAACAGAAAATATTTTTACTGCATTATCAATTACTGCATGAAGAATGTTATTAAGCATATTGTAGACTAAACACATTTGTTTTCTTTTAATGCACTTGCAAGGGCGGATCTGGACCTTGAGTTTGGGGGGGGGGGTAACACTGAACCCAAAATTTTTTGGTGAGCGGGGGGGGGGGAGAAATCCGAAAAAAAAATTTTTCGTCCCAAAATTAACAAAAATCATACCATTTTAAAACAAAAGTTGATGATTTACAGAATCTTGGGGGGGGGGGGGGGTAATTACCCCATTACCCCCCCCATAAATCCGCGCCTGTGCACTTGTATATAAATTGATAAGTTGATAGTTGAATTCTAACCTTGCAACCAGTTCTTTATTCTTGCTTCCAGTCATTTTACGGCCAGGATACTTGAGCTAGCGCCTTTATTGAGCACAAGTGTGTTCTTCCACAATGTTGTGTACTAATTTTGCACCGTCAATCACACTTTAGTCTAAATTAATGTGGAAAACTGATATCGGTTTAGCCATTTTGACAACCAAGTGTCCGAACTTTTCATAGTTCCCGCAAACAAACATAGTGGCAGCACATGCGCGCGCTTACGATGAAAAGGTCTATTTTGTTCACGCGCATATACCATGATACTAAGAAAGTAAGATACGCTCTCACGCATACCTCCCCTTACCGCAGTCTCCGCTGTTACGTCACATAAAAGTCAAGTAGTTCAGCGGTCAATTTTTATTTTAGACGTAAATTAGAATTACCTTAACCGAAGTGTTTGGAAGCTTATCCCTCAACGAAATAAGAAATTACGATTCTTTTGGTTGATCGAGACAAAAGATAGAACCAAAAATGTGAGAAAATTGTAAAATAATAGATACAATTATTCTTTCGTTTAACTTGCCTTAACTCAGAAAGGGGCCAACGAATTAATCTTAAATTTTTACTACGTCATGACTCTATATCTGTTAAGAAAATGTGTTAATATGAAGGTAAAATTTTAATAAGTATATAGAAAATATGATTTTTTTTCTAAGACCATGTCGATAAACTGTGAAATTTTACAGGCTCGAATATGACATTCGAGAAACTTTTTTATCTTTCGAATTAGATACCAAGTATATTGAGCACGTACGAAGATAAAGGATGGAGCTAACTTTTTTATTTGAAACTTTTTTTTCTAGGACTAACAGTTTTCGAGAAAATTGCAATTAAGTATTGTGACGTGTCCCTAATGGCAAAATTAAGAACACCCCAAGTATGCCCGAAAGCCCAAAGTGAAGAGCGGGTGTGAATTCGTTTTCTTATTCTGAATTTTAGAATTTTGGGGTGCACCGGTTAAACTACCCTGGGCGCCAGCCAATTGTTAAAATTGACAGAGGTGTATAGGCAAAACTAAATTAAACCTCAAGATAATAGTGAAAAATTTACTAAAAAAATTTAGTGAGTAAGTATATGACAAAGTATATATAGGAATGTATAAAACAAGCTTAAAACTAATTCGTGTATATGTATGAAATGGATAAATAATTGGGACAATAAATATAATACAACATTAAAATTAAACTGACAAACAATAGAGATCAACAACTGTCAGCCACTAATCCTTATGGCAGTTATGTATTATGTCAAACGACCTACTTATCACTTGCCCCGTGTGCCAAGTGTCCATAAGGGTAAGCAGAAGCAGAAAACAACCAATGTGATATAAGACGCAAGTTAATATAACCTCAAATATTCAAATACAGCTGATATAAATATAAAATGCACGCTTTGGAATTTCGTGTAAGCTTTTTACAAAATAAATTAAGCACACTAAACCAGCAACGATTATGTACAATGTATAAAGTAAGTATTTAATTATACACGTCTAATAATAATGTGATGTGTAAAGACATATGACATGATGAAAATTCTATTTTAGCTACAAGTCAAAAGGTGTTGTATATTAATACTCGTTGAACGGCCGTTTATCGAGTTCACATGAAACTTTTAATTATTATAACACATATGGATTTAATCAATCATTATCCAGCGGTATACTATTAGGACGAGACACAAAATTACCATCGACTAAACTAAATATTAATATTATTGAAAGGTAACAAATCCACTATTCTCGTAAACAAGATATGAATAATAAATTGCTTAGTTAACTTGCTTTTTTACTACACCGTGAGCTTTTATAGTAATAACGTAGCACTATCGTTACTTGTAGATATGCTGTACGCTGGTTCTCTGCAACTTCTGGTGGACAACAAAATAAATGCCAAAATTACTTACAATACGTTGGTGATACTTGAGGACAATCCAAGAAAATTACGGTACTTGCTTACTTCTAGGTTTTACCATGAGACCATGATTAACAGGCGTAAGGCTGATGATCTCCAGGGTGCCCCGAAACAAAACAATATGTAGGTGATTTCTCTAATATTCTCTTGACTCCAGCCAAAGCAGTTCCAAAATTAATTTACCACAGACAAACAAAATCTAATATATATATGTTTCTACGCAGATCAGCGTACTATGTTTAACAAGGAGATTACGACAAGTTTCATTGAGGTAATAAACAAAAGTACGAGCCTCTTGAAATAGGTATCTCGGAACGAGCCTAAAAATATAATTCCGTTTAGGTATCGAATTATATGAAATTTATATCAAAATTGATAGGGAAAATTAAATAAGACATACCTTAGTTTGTTATTAGGCGTTTTTCCCAAAAATTGTTAAAATTAAGGAAGATGTTCTTCACAATTTTTAAATTGCCAGCATGGCTGCTCTTTCTTGGACAAAAAGGCCCTTTTTTGTTAGCTTTTTACTTTTCAGCAAAAAATTCTGTTTGCCAACTTAAATTAATTACTAAGAGAATCCACTATGTTTGAAATTTGAATTTAAAAGAAAGATAATAAAATAATAGTAACTATCTGTATGTGATAATAAAATTGTCTGCCTTAGCTGTAAATAATACCTTAATAACAAAATACATTTTAGCCTACAAATTGTTCCTTTTCAGGTACCAAAAGAAAATTAAATTTGGCAAGAAAATTCCTACAACCTTTCTTTGAGCCCCTGACATGATTTAAGGAAATAGTTTTCATATTAAGAACAATAATAAGTAAATCGAAGCTCTACACTCTTAGACAAAATACTTAATCTTAATATAGGTATTACTGGTTGCATACCTAAGAGGATATAAGAATATTATTCCACCAAATGTGAATAATATGGGTTGTAAATTTTTATTATACAGGGGAATCAAAATGTAACTGTTACACACCCCCTCTTCTTACCAAAAAAAATATATAATATATATTTTTTTTTTGAACGTGTGTAATATTTTGTAGGTTAAATAATCCTATGCTAATTTAATCTATAATCTAATCTACATTCTAAACCTAGAGTCATAATCGGGATTTTGAAAATATTGCTAGCAATTATATTTGTTTTGACAAAATAGGGTAGGATTTACGTCAACAATAAATTTAATCATTCATTCTTCAAACATCAATTCACTGCCACAAACATACTTAGATTCATTCAAGTCAAATCCGGTTCTGCGCCTTGGTAAGGCTTAAGGTCTTTTACGTGAAATTTCCCGACGTTTTTACCATCAGGACCAATTAATTCATAGACAAGCTTTGACACAACTTTACCAACAGTGCACAAGATAAACTTAGGCGCTAATTTAGCAGCAAAGTGCTCGGCACGATTTGATAGGGCAAAATTCCTTTTCCACACTTTATCACCAACGTGATATACGTCAGCAGGTCTTTTCCTTAAATTGTAGTGACGAGCATTTTTTCTATATGCTTCTGCCAAATGACGACGGACATCAGCATAAAGTTGGGGAAGCTTGTCAATTTCTCTTCCATACTCCTCTCTATTAATATTGTTCATGTCCAAATTTTCTACGTTCTCTAGCTTTCCATAATATTCACCGTTAGCAGGTACATATCGACCGAAATTCAAAAATGTCGGGGTATGACCCGTTGCTTCGTGAACAGCTGTTCTCAGAGCAAAACCAATTTTGTGAATTTCTCGATCCCAGGTACGGTGATCAATGCCATCAATATACGAACGTATTGCTGCTTCTAGGACGCGGTTGACTCTTTCTACGGCATTTACTTGTGGGTGAAAATTTGCATTATAATATATTTTGACACCGTACTCATCTGCTAGTTTCTGAAAACTATTAGCAGTGAACTGTGTGCCATTGTCACATGCTATTACTTGCGGAGTTCCATATACTAATAAGACTTGTTCCTCTAAAAATTTCACTATATGAGAGGTCTTTGCATCTCTCAAAGGATGTAACAAACAATACTTGGTAAAGTAATCTGATACCAGCAACAGATAACAAAAACCATTTTTAGATCGCGGCAAAGGTCCAAGCAGATCTACTGAAACATACTGCCAAGGAAAGCTCACCTTCTTAGGATGTCCCATGAAACCGGGTCTAGTAGAAGTGCTTACCTTTTGCGCAGCACACGTTTTACATGATCTGACGTACTTTCTTACGTCTTGCAACAAACGCGGCCAATAATAGAGCTGTCTGATCCTATGAACAGTTTTATAAATACCCAAATGTGCGCTCTTAGGATCTTCATGACATGCCTTATAAACGTTATACCTTTCACCTTTCGGAACTACTAGTTTCCAATCACAAAGATTAGTCCGGAAACCAAAGTCAAAGGGAAGATGTTTGTATAACAAATTATCCTCTACTTTAAAATCAGGATATTGATCTGGAGATTTGACAACTTTCAGCATCAACTCCTTATACCACTTATCTGTCTGAGCATTTGCCTTATCAATAGTCAATAAACAAGACTCAAGCGGTGCTCGAGATAGAGCGTCTGCTACGACATTCAAGGAACCCTTGCGGTGCACAATTTCCATGTCATATTGGCTGAGTCTCATGGCCCATCTTGCCAGTCTTCCGGTTGGATTTTTTAAATTATTCAACCACTGTAAAGAGGAGTGATCCGTAATCACAGTAAAGTGTACCCCGTCAATGAACGGTCTGAATTTTTCTACAGAAGTTAACACGGCATATAGTTCTAACTCACTAACGGTATATTTCCTTTCAGCTTCTGTCAATGTCTTTGAAGTATATGCTATCACGACTTCTCTACCTCCAATCCGCTGCAAGAGTACGCCCGCGACTCCTACCGTTGAAGCGTCACACTGCACGTAGAATGGTTTCGAGAAATCTGGTGATGTCAACACTGGAGCTGAAACTAGCGCCTGCTTAAGTTCTCTAAAGGAATTCTCCGCTTCTTCATTCCATGCAATTTTCTGCGACTTACGACGACCTTTGATTAAACTATTAATAGGTGCACAAATAGTTGCAAAGTTTTGAACAAAGCGTCTGTACCAACTACACATCCCCATAAATCTTTTTACCTCGGTGGCGGTTTTAGGTACTGGATACTCTAACATAGCTTTCACCTTTTCTGGATCAGTACGCAAGCCTTCCCGATCGACAAGGAACCCTAAATATCTCAAACTAGGTAAACAAAATGAACATTTATCTATGTTAATCGTCAAGTTCGCATCACGAAGTCTCTCAAACACTATATTCAATATATCGATATGTTTATCAAATGAAGATGTTGCCACTATCACGTCATCAAGGTAAACGAACACGAATGGATCTAAATCCGGCCCCAGAATACAATCCATCAACTTTTGCTGTGTTTGAGCGGCATTACACAACCCAAAAGGCATAACACAAAACTCAAACAGACCACGTCCTGGCACAACAAAAGCGGTCTTTTCGCAAGACGCGGGATCCAGTGGAATTTGCCAAAATGCGGACTTCAAATCAATGCTACTTAGAAACTGTGCTCCTGACAGTTTGTTTAGTATGTGATCAACAATTGGCAGAGGGTATGCACATTTCTTGGTCACCGAATTAAGCTTCCTACCATCAAAACAAAAACGTGGCTCACCATTAGATTTTTCCACAATCAGGACGGGACTAGCCCAAGGACTACTTGAAGGACGGACGACACCTAGTTCTAGCATCTTATCTAATTCTTTGTTTAGTATTTCTAATTTATAAGGCGACATAATGTGATGCCGTTGTTTGATGGGTTCAACATCTCCCGTATCTATTTTGTGAATAATTTTATTTGTTCGACCTAATTTTGAACCAGAAAGAGTACGAAAGGTTTCAATCATACAATCTAATTGAATAGTCTCATCCACATTCAACTCTGACCTTGAACAAATTCTGTTTATGACAGAAAGATTCTTTTCACAATCTGTGAAACTTTGAGATGTGTCTAAGTAGTTTTTTCCAACAAAATATGAGTTAGTCTTAAAATCGATAGTGATATCAAAAAGTCGACAAAAATCGGAACCTAAGATAAGACTATGAGAAAGAGATGGCACTACCAAAACCTTGACCAATTTTTCAACTTCTCCAAGCTTAACCGGAAGATTCACATAACCATTTACCCGTTGAGCCGATCCATCTGCAGTGTTAATATTTAAGTCTGAGGACTCCAGGACTGTTAACCCAAAAATTTCCAACAAGTGGACTCCACTTTTTCCAACTACTGAAATACTTGCACCGCTGTCTAAGAGAGCGATAACCGACCTGCCAAAAATCTGCACCGCAACATACGGCCTATTATCATTTTCTCTTTCGACAAACACAATATTAGATACATCTAGATTATTACCTGAGCTACTTTCTCTAGACTTTTTCGGTGGAGAATTAGTTCGTGACTTATAAAAAGCTGCAACTACCTCGAGCCACTTTTTCCAATCTAATAAATATTTTTTATTGTAATTAGATTTTTGTGAGATACTGGCTAAGGAAAGACAACGGTCTATCTGCCGCTTTCCTTTCGTCCGTTTTTTGAACAATTCGGACAATTTGGACGAATTACATTTTTCCGACCACATCCATAGCATGTAGGACCTTGTACTTTCCCACAATCACGCTGTAAATGACCCTGCACTTGCACTTAAAACAATAAATTTCTGCTACCTGTCTCACATTATTATTATGCAATCTCCTCTGAGTATTGCCTACAACACGATGATCGGAAACATGAGAATCGAAATGATTAACAGATCTACGACTAACTACATTGCCAGTGCGACGATTAGAAACATTGTCAGCACTACTATTGGCAGAGGTATTACCATTATGGCGCTTGACGTCACCACCACGACTAGTACTCACTTCTTGTCTATCAGACGTACAGCAAACATGTCGGCAAGGTGAAAGTTCAGCCGTGTTATGTTCCACAATAGGATCATATGCAAGACTTGGTTCTAACAAAGATATATTTTTCTTGGGAGGTGGCTGAAATGAATTTTTAACTCGCTCAGATTCCTCTAGTAATCTACAAGTTTGAAGCAAACTCTTTACGCTAGTAATATTTTGCAATGCCAGATGGGACTGATATAGTGGTAAAACCCTAGACTTTATTATTCGTAACTTCTTTTCTTCCGAAGGTTTTTCAGACAAACAATCGAAAAGATTCTCCATGATAGAGATATAAATAACAACAGGTTCATCCCCATGTTGAGTACGCTTTTCTATCTGCTTCCACAGCTCGTCGTCGTATTCACTGGACAGAAAGTCAGTCTTAAGCGCTATAATAAGTGATTCCCAAGAGTCAAATCGTCTTTGCCTAAGCTGAGCCCTGTACCACTCCAAAGCATAATCCTCAAAAAGATCAGAAGCTGCCTCAAAAAGTCCTTCCTTTGTACACCGTCTAGCTATCCTGAGTTCCTCGACACGCTGTAAAAATGAATGAAGAGATCCTTTATCTGACCTACCACTAAACTTAACAGCCCACTTATAAACTGGAACAGATTTCGACCCTTCTGCAGTAGCAGTACTACGAACCACATTTCTACGACCTGCTTCTTCACCTCTCTGATGTCTCTCGATAACCTCTGACATATCTTCTTCCAAGGCTGAAACGACAACGATATTATCACCTCGATAGTTAGAAATATCATCATTGAGATCCTCTGGTATTCTCCGAATTCTGCCTAAAACATGGTTGATCCTACTACGTATTCGAAAACCAAGTTCTACCCCATCAAAATTGTTGACCAAATCTGAGATGGAAGCTATACTTTCATCTAATTCCTTTTTCTCAAAATCAAAATCAAAGTTTGGTGTTTTATATAGAAAAACCTGTGGTCCAGCTAAGTCTTTTCTTAATTCTCTACGAAGATATTTTCTTTTTAAAGTAATATCAACCCTATCCGTAGCCACATTTCATAATTTAATTCATTTGTTCTAAGATGTACCGGGTCCATTTCATAATTAGCCATATTTGATATGCAAAGTAATAAATTTCAAGAAACAAAAAATATTAAGTTATCTATTATAATGATTTCCCAAAAGCGCACGCAATAACGACAGATCCAGTAGTGAACTACGTTAACCGAGGACGTTAAAAAAATGTACAGTTTAAAACTGCTAAAATTATATACCTATTTGATCGTAGTGAACCGTAACAGTAACATATAATTTACCATATATTCGTATACAATAGTAAGAACATCAAAATATTTTAAAATTGTGTCAACAGTCACTTTCTACCACCCTGTATAACAAACTTTGTATACAAAACTTTATATCAATCTAAACTCCTTAGACTTTAGTGAATTTATCATCAACTAGTTGAATTTTTTTTATAATAATCGTAGTAATAAATAAAAACCAATACGCTATATATCTAGTATAAAAATTTTTGCAAAATTACGCCAAGGTTGTAAGTCACATTCTTGACTGTGAAATACCTACAGCACCACCATACATACACGAATATTAATGCTCTAAGAAATTTAATCTATTTTGCCTATATATTAAAAGTAAATGATATTAAAAGTAGTTTACCTTATTTTTTACAGATTACAAATGCCCCCGTTTTAAGCAAAACAATTCAGAAATAAACAAATATTACCCCTTAGTGGGTGCAACAAATTCTCTGGCCCCTAGTTGATGCGCCAAATATACTTGTGACGTGTCCCTGATAAATGCACTGTATCATAATTAAACTAATTAAAGTAGTATATTATTTACTACTACTAATTATTGCGTTTAATTAAATGAATTAAAATTTAATATTAAATAAAAACAAAATAAATAGCTTACACGTTGAAAAATCAACAGTGAAAAGGATCATACGTGCTTGCATCAATTATTTTGGAGGTGTTTTCACACACATTTAAATCCACAACGGCCTTATGCAAAATGAAAAGTGCTGACAGAAGCAGTCATAGAATTCTATAATAAAAAGTGAAATTGCCTGCAATCAGCTTACTAGGTCTTATATATCACGGTTTTCGATGTATTTTTAGGTAGATATTGGACACGGAACTATCGCGGGCGCGGGCTGTATTTGAAGTTGACTAGAGGGTGACGCTATGCGCACAGTAGGTCTAAAGCTGGTACTCGTACCGAGCATATCTTGTATTTCTTAGTATCATGCGTATATACCTATATTGGCCTTCCATTTATTATAGTAGAGTTCAGTGGTTGAATCATAATCAGAGACTATAAAGTCACAGGAGGGCAAGGACTGTTTAACAGTCCTTGACAGGAGGGAGCTTATATACGTGACCTTGGGAACCGCGATGGTGTACCAAGATGGCCGCCGGCGGATATGACGTTATTCCAGTGGCATCGCAAAAGTAATAAAGTAATAATGATATTACATATACATATCTACTTTCTCAGAAAAACAAATTTCACAGAATCGCCTACCATAAGTAGTTAAGTAAGGCCGAAATGAGACCAATTCAAGGTCAATTTCCCATAAGAGATAACATGGGGCGTGTCGCGGAAAAATCGAAATTTTCAAATGGTTCCAGCCCCCATGTATTTTCTTATGGGGCTAAAAATGAAATCCATCTTGTAACGCATTTCGATTTATCTAGGAGACGTGTCCTAGAGATAGTTAGGAGGCGGTACTATAGTCAGCAATTACCCCCCACTCCTGCGGAAGCCCCTCGTGTCCCCGCGCCATGAACGTGTACGGGGGGCGGTTCCGAGTTAAGTAAGGCCGAAATGAGACCAAACCCGTCAGTAGAGTAGCAATCAGAGTTCTGTGTGACGTCATCATTCCGGAAGCCCCGCGGGGGCGCGCAGGTGCTAGATGATAGATCCTATTATCTAGGTTGTAGTGTGAGGTGGGATCTTCTTAGATGATAGGTCCTAGGACCTAATGGGAGGGGGGAGATCCAATCCCTGAGCTTAGATATTAGATTATAGCTAAAGATAAGAGATTATATCTAAGAGGGCGTGGCTAAGAGTATATAGGATGTATCTAGTAATAAAAGAAGTATATAGGATGTATCTAGTAATAAAAGAAGTATACAGGGTGTATTTAGTAATAAAAATAAGTATATAAGGTGTACTAGTGATATGGTGTATCTAGTAATAAAAATAAGATGGCTGCCGTTTATTGTTTATAGTTATTGGCGAATAGTATTGCATGTTTACGTTAGAGGGCGTTAGAGGTTAAGAAAATGGCTACAGACATCCATCATTGAGTTTAAATAGACAAGTCTTATATATGGAATAAATATTCATCTACTTCAATACGTAAATTTTATATTTGAATGTTAAAACTGTGACCAAATGCAGAGACGTTATCGGATTCCAGGAAATTGTTAATGTAAATAAATGCGACTGTCTACGGCTATATGTATATTTAAAACGTGATTAATTGTCTTTAGATAACAGCATCCGGCGGTTATAATACAATGACTAATAAGTCACGTGATCTATTATAAGGAGCGTCTCAGGGTTTGGAGAGAAATAATGTAAACAATGAAATCATCATATTTTTTCTCATATTTTTCTGCTTACACGATACGAAAAGTGGGGGTGGAATACAGCATAAAAGTAAAGACCTGAGATCGCTGCATTAATTCACAATCTTAAAGTCGATATATACAAGCAGCAGCAGCAGCAATGTCTTTCACAAAAATTAATGTTGAAGCTCATGTCACGCCGTTCATGAAAATCTATGAGCTGGAAGTCGATAGAAAATATAAAGTGCTAGATATATATAAAGCACTTTCACCGTATGGTATCCAGGTCCAAGTAATCCTCGAAAATTGTAAAGTGAGTCTACCAGCCAGATACTCACGCATTATTTCTGATGATGATATGAAATCTTAAAAAATAAAGCCACCCCAGACGAAAAATAAAAAAATAATTTAATTTTTATAATATATTTTATTTATCTGAACGCATAATACAGTAATAAAGCTTATATATGTACATGGAATACATAACCTATAAAAATAATAGCAATAATAATAATAATAATAATAATAATAATAATAATAATAATAATTAATATAAGTGCATAAAGATTAAACAATGCTACTTTTTTCAATCCAACTGTTATGGGAACTGTCAAATCCAAGCCATTTAACGAAAACCTTATTTCCTTTCTTCCTTAAAACTTTTTCAACGAGATACATGTCTGAATGTTTAACCTTCTGCAGTTCTTCAGTATAGAAGCATCCTTCTATTGGCTGTTTCCGTGCATCGGTCAGTAAGTATGTTATGGGGCTGGTATAATTAATTTTTGAAATAGTAAATATTTCATTAGACCAATTAGGAGTATAACCTTTATCGAACACGCCTCTGTACTTGCTTATTCTCACATGATCGTTAATTTTAAATTTAGGTAATTGCGAGTATGTAATTGTAGGATAATTGTAAACGGATTTCAAGAGTATTTTTTCATTCTTTTTATTTACATCTACAGGTTTCATGCCGATGGTACGATGCCTAGTATTATTATATTTCTTAATAATATCAGCAAGTAAATTATACCACCGAAAAGAACCATTTATACTAAATTCTTTATACATCATAGATTTTATAGTCCTATTTACGCGTTCGACTACTGAACATTTTTTAGTGCTATACGAAGAATAATGATTAATTTTATATTTTTTCATTAATTTTTGAAAATTAATATTATAAAATTCGGTTCCATTATCAGTCTGTAAATTGACGGGGATTCGTTTATCTGCGACTAATATTTTTTCCATAGCTCGAGTAACATTTACGCCAGATTTAGATTTAACTGGTTCAGCCCATACGTACTTTGAAAAAACATCAATTACAATGAGAATATATTTATAATTTTTATTGTAATTAGCATATGGAATCATTTCGACTAAGTCAGCCTGAAGCAATTCATTTAAACCTCTAACTACGACTTTTCGTCTCTTAAAGTTAATTCTAGCCGGCTTATGTATTTCATTAACAATATCTCTTTTTATAGCAGACATGTTTACAGTTCAACAATAATTTACGTACTGTTAAATTAATCCAGCGGTTCGATTATTTTACTTTCTAATAGTTCCTCTAAAATTCTATTTATTTCATTCGTATGACTTGAATTGCCTGCCTCCTGTGAAGCTATCAAAAGCCTAAGACGATCGACGAGTTCATTAGGATCGTCCCAATATACGTAATCAATAGCATTATCGGTGACTTGCATCATTAATTCACCGCCTTTTACTTTACCAGGAGCACGTTGCCGAGGTTCGCGAGCGTAAAGCATCGGTTTAATAATATGCAGGTACTTCCAGCTCTTACTACCGGACTTTTGCTTTTCAGAATCATAATTTCTCTTATGTGCGCTAGTCCTTTTTACAATATCAATGTACTGTTTCTTATCATCATAGTTATAGTGATGCGAACGTTTTTTAAATAGTAATTCATAAAGACCGCGAGTGCCCTGATACTCTTTATTATTTATTATTAAATTGTCACCGTCAAACTGAATGGCAGAATTTCCAATATAATATTTATCTTCTTCGGGATTATATCGTACACCATATCGAAAATCATGTGTATTTTCAGTATCATGCATCATCTCAGATATATACGTTTTAGGCAGATCGCTAAATTTCTCAAGATACTTCTCATCTGACTGGTCGCCTTCTTCAGAGTCGACAATCGACGGTGACGGTGTAATATTAATATTTTTTTCATCCTCTGAGGGTTCAGACTTTTTCTTAATGTTTAAATTCTCGTCCGTCTCAAGCTTGATATGTTTAGCTATCGAATGTAAAGGTGCGGTGATTGGGGCAAAAGACTTTTCGATTTGCAGATCGTGCATTTTGAGTGCCTCTAATTTGCGCTTTACGGCTTTCCGAGCTTCGATAATTTTATTAGTAATGTCCATGTCGACAGGTGCGTCAGATAACATGTGTAATTATCAACTGATTGAGATAGTAAAATCACAGGTATATATACTCGTCAAACCCCTTTCTGTATCGGCCATGTTTGATATCGCTATCTTTATCTATCACTAGGAATCCGTATTTATCTTTCCAGCATAACGAGCACATATGTTTGAAATCCTCAAAGCTCATATCGGTATTAACGTGATCGGAATATACATGTCTAAGATTCATGTCATCCTGCTTGAATAATATCAGTAAATTTGCATTGTCTCTTATCAGATGTTTCGGAATGCGGGTATAGGTCTGACAGAGATAGAAGCTGTCTATCTGTTTATGCCGTCCCATGCTAAAGTAGTCACGCATCACACTTTGATTGTCGCAAGCTACGTCATCAAATATAAAAATGGAATTAATTTTAGCTTGCGCAGGCGTCATTATTACATCGCTATCCTTGAATTCATGATATCCCACGATCGAGCCGAGTACTTTTCTAAGATATTCATATTTAGGCTGGTAGAGAGATTTCGAGTAGACGTAAACATTCTTGAAACGCAAGCCGTGTGGATGAGTCAGCAGGCTTATCACGATGTTTGTTTTCCCACAATTTGAAGGTCCGCATATGATACACCTGATGCTGTCGGGTAACAGAGGACCATGTCTACTATCTTTTTTCACATGACTATCGAAATCGAGATTATCGATTTTCAGACTGTTACCTGTCTTGATGAAACGCATGATTGACACTGAGGTATTTCCACCAGGAGTTTAAGTATAAATAGCTTTCGGTCACCTGTAACACCTCAGTCTACTATTACATGTGATAGAGGTAACATGGCTGTAAACGCTCTCATAAATAAATTACCTTTCGAAGCCCATATCCCTGGCTATCGTTTCTGCGGCCCGGGTACTAAATTAGAAAAAAGACTGGCGCGAGGAGATCGCGGAATTAATGGTCTAGATGAGGCGTGTCGTGACCACGACATACAATATTCTAAAGTCAATGATGTGAAAGGACGACATATTGCCGATAAAGAATTGGCAAAACGTGCTCTGAAGCGTGTATTTGCTAGGGATTCGTCCATCGGAGAAAGAGCGGCAGCAGCCGGTGTAGCAGGCATCATGAGTGCTAAAGTTAAATTAGGCTTGGGATGTAAAAAAAGAAAATGTGGCGGTACGATGACGTTTAAAAAAATATCCAATAAAATTCGTAAACTAGTACGTGGAGCTCCCTCTGTCGGGGATGCTATTAAAAAGGCCTCTCGTGCAGTACAGCGTATTAAAAAAGATAAAAAAATATCACCGATGGCTGCTCGCGTTATTCCTATACCGAAGACGGGTGGCGTTCTACCGCTAATACCAATATTTGCTGGACTTAGTGCTCTGGGAGCGCTAGCCGGCGGATCTGCAGGTATAGCGAAAGCTGTAAGAGATTCTCAGGCGGCATCCTCCCAGCTTAAAGAATCTAAACGTCACAATCAGGCTATGGAGAGTATCGCCCTCGGTAAGGGACTCTATCTTCGTCCCTATCGAACGGGACTTGGACTATACATGAATAAAAACACCAACAGCAAGTGACTAGTAAAATTACCAAATCGGGCGCTCACCGACGTGGATCTGAAAAAATATGTTAAGATGTTAAATATACCTAATTTTCGAGGAATATTTATGCGAGACCGACTACCTAAACGCGTACATAAAATTGAGACGGGCATTGTGAACTTGGATAGTGATAGCGGTAATGGTACTCATTGGACTGCATACTTTAAGAACGGTTCGAAAGCCGTTTATTATGATAGTTTTGGTAATTTACAGCCTCCTCTCGAATTAATAAAATATTTAAATTGTTCTATTGAATACAATCACAAGCAGTATCAGTCTTATGACACAGTAAATTGTGGACATCTGTGTTTACAATTTCTATATAATGCGTCATGCTTTTAAGTCACGTTCATTCTCAGAGCTAACCTTGAAGCCGCAACATGTCTTGTACGTTTACATTATCCGGCAAATCATCTAATTTAACCGCGCACTTTTCCCCACCCATAGACCTTGAAGACGGCGCTGAATATTCGCTTGCTTTAATAAATTTCGAGGCGTATAACTCCATACCGAACATAGACGCTACAAATAATCATATATATTATGATACAGACGATAAGTTTATAAAAATTCCGGAGGGCTCGTATGAAATAGAAGATATAAATAATTACGTAAGAAAGCATTTTATTCTGAATCATGGTAACGATAGTCATATTTCTATAGTATCCAATAAAAATACGTTAAAAGTGGAAATAAAATCCAATAAGATGATAAATTTTGAAAAGGCCGGCGGTATTGGCAGTTTGTTAGGATTTACATCTCGTCGTCTAAAACCGCTCGAGAAACATATATCTGATTTCCCGGCAAAAATTCAAAAAGTAAACGCTATATGCGTGGAGTGTAATCTCATCACGGGCAGTTACATGAATGATAGATCTGTACACATTATTCATGAATTTTTTCCTAGCGTGCCTCCCGGCTATAAAATAATAGAGTGTCCCGCTAATGCAATTTACCTGCCGATTAATAAGAGGCATATAGATAGCATATCAATTAAGATAGTCGATCAAGACGGTGATCTTGTTAATTTCCGTGGCGAGGTCATCACGGTAAGACTGCACTTGAAGAAGAATGGGTCTTAGTTTCCGAAATAGTTTAAAAGGAACACCTGCTCGCGCTCGAAACAGTTCACCTGCAACCTTCAAGGTGTTAACATCTAAAAATAGACGTTTTCTTTACTCTCTCGGTTACAAAGTGCTAATATGAATCCGAATATTTTAAACGTGTTTGAGAAGCCTACGTTTGAAACCGCGATAACTAATTTTGAAAATCATAGTCATGGGCCATATTCAATCAGAAATTTAAATAATAACGACGAAATTCGTATACCCATTCAGCAGCAGGATGTGTATACTGCGCCGTATGCTAGTTCGCTGTATATGCGGGGCCGGTTACTTAAAGAGGATGGTACGGTTTCGAACACAGCGGTCTTTGATAAAATGGGGTTATTGTATCTGTTTGACGAGATACGATACGAAGTGAGCGGTAAAATTGTGGACAGCAGTAGAAATCCAGGCCTCGCGACTGTTATGAAGGGATATGCATCATTCACTCCGAATGACGCGAATCACTTAGAAAATGCTGGGTGGACTGATGTGGATGATAATTTTGCAGACGAGAACGGTTACTTTGACGCATGTATACCTTTAAAAATATGTCTGGGGTTCGCAGAGACCTTTGAAAGAATTATTTTAAATGTCCGTCAAGAGCTGGTACTCGTTCGCAGTAGTATTGATACAAACGCAATCATAAATCTTGTAGCCGATGAAAATATTAAAGTAGAATTGGAAATCGTTCAATGGCGTGTACCACACGTGACTGTATCTGACGTTGAGCGATTAAAATTAATGAAATATCTAGAGAGGAATATCGATTTGCCTGTACCGTTTAGAAGCTGGGAATTACATGAATACCCCATGCTGATGGAATCGCAGACGCATACTTGGAATATTAAAACTTCGTCTCAGTTAGAGACACCGCGATATATTATTTTCGGCCTTCAAACGGGTCGTAAAAATGCAGTCGCTAAACGTATGAGTGAATTTGATCACTGCGAGTTGACTAATTTTAAACTTTTTTTAAATTCGGAATCATATCCCTATGATAACTTGAATATTAATTTTGAGAAGAATTTCTGTGCTACTCTGTATGAAATGTTCTGTCAATTTCAGAAATCTTATTATGAAAAAGAAAATGAACCTCTGCTTACTAAATATAAATTTAAAACTAAAGCTCCTCTGGTAGTTATCGACTGTTCGTGTCAGAATGAGGTTGTAAAGTCGAGTGCAGTGGACATTAGGCTGGAATTTAGCACTAATAAAAATATTCCGAAAGACACTGCTGCATATTGTCTTATAATTCATGATAGATTGATTTATTACAATCCTTTAACCAGTATAGTTCGTCCATACTAATATGTATATAATAGACGTGCAGGGCTTCCAGCATAAAAAGGAGTTAGCGTTTACATGTAAAGAAATTTCAATTTTTAATATTACCGATGTCTCGTGTGTACATCGGATAATTAAACCGACTGTTAGTTACGGGCTTCTTACACACAATATTCAGAAGCAAATTAATTGGATAACTGATCATGTGCACGGTCTCCGATGGTCCACGCCTTATGATAATCTCCGGTACGGCGACCTGCAGGACTTCATCGACAGCCACGTACTTGGGAGAGAAGCAAAAGTTTATGTCAAGGGACTGGAAAAGAAGCGATGGCTTCAGCATTATCTGTCTAATAATAATAATATTATAGACTTATATAATTGTAATAATATGAATAGTTTAATGTTAAATAATTTAGAATATCATTGTCATAAACATATTAATAATCATTTACGCTGCTCTAGGCAGAATGTCTACTCGATATATCAGTGGTATATTGTAAATAAAGATAAGGATTTTGAATAAACAAATTTATGCTAACCATACTGGCTTTTATTTCTGTATACATGTGTGCGTGTATGAATGACGAGTGGGGTGGGGGGCAGAGAGGGAGAGAGAGAAGTGGGGGGAGAGCTCTCGCCTCGAGTCAGAGCGCGGTGATCAGTTAGACGTTGCAAAGATGCACAATCAAACGGGGCTTAGAGAGCTGATAGCGGGCAATATTTGCCAATGTTCGATGTGCCAAGTCCCACCGGAGGGCTGGAGGTACCTGGGGCTGCCTCAGCCCCAGGACCCCGTAACGCAACCACCACCACCACCACCACCACAGGAGATGCCCCGGCTGATGCTCTTAGCCGACATCATGAAAGGTATTTAAAATATTTTTTCTGTTTCGTATAACTCAATACTTATAGATATTTTTTTAAATTGTTACAGACTCCATTGAACTCAGAATTTCTTCGGAGATTTGGAGAGGTCGATCTGTCAGCCGGCGAGACCAATAAATTTCTTTTTTAAATTAACATACGATCTGCCCTCCCGCCGGATAGCCAGACCAGTGTTTTTATTATTTTATTAATTCTACACAATTTTAATTATAATTTTTTTATATTAATAAAAAATGTTATTAATAATCTTTTTTTATTTCAATGAGTTGATAGCATCTCATACTTATTAAGTGTCTGAACAGCTCGAACAGCTCCAACAGCTCCAACAGGTGTAACAGGTACCGTACCTGTTACACCTGTTGGAGCTGTTCGAGCTGTTGGAACTGACCATATATAATACACGTATATGTATATGTATATGGGCTGCTTGAACAGCTCCAACAGCTCCAACAGCTCCAACAGGTGTAACAGGTACCGTACCTGTTACACCTGTTCGAGCTGTTGGAGCTGTTGGAGCTGTTCGAGCTGTTGAAACTGACCATATATAATACATGTATATGTATATGTATATGGGCTGTTTGAACAGCTCGAACAGCTCCAACAGCTCCAACAGGTGTAACAGGTACCGTACCTGTTACACCTGTTGGAGCTGTTGGAGCTGTTGGAGCTGTTCGAGCTGTTGAAACTGACCCTATATATTACATGTATATGTATATGTATATGGGCTGCTTGAACAGCTCCAACAGCTCCAACAGCTCCAACAGCTCCAACAGGTGTAACAGGTACCGTACCTGTTACACCTGTTCGAGCTGTTGGAGCTGTTGGAGCTGTTCGAGCTGTTGAAACTAACCATATATAATACACGTATATGTATATGTATATGGGCTGCTTGAACAGCTCCAACAGCTCCAACAGGTGTAACAGGTACGGTACCTGTTACACCTGTTGGAGCTGTTCGAGCTGTTGGAGCTGTTCAAGCTGTCTCACCTGCCTCTCTCATGATCATCATGTCAGGATAGGTATTAGGAAATAAAAACACCCATTTTATAAATAATTTAATTTATTAAATGTAAAATATTTATATTACAATACTTTAATACTAATTACAAAAAATGTAGACGAACTATGTCAAGCGTCTTAACATAATCTTCTAAGGTAGTCGATGGCCAGTGCCCGCTGTCTGGACCAGAGCTCCAACCAGTCGGCTGCCCAGAGCGACCTTTGGATATATTATCCTCCAGCCATTTTATTAGCTGCTTATGCTCTTCATTGAAATTAATATCTAATTTGAAATGTATATTATTCCTACCAATTACTCGAAACAAAATTTCAAGAAATTCGTATTGTGTAAAGTAAGCTGCCTCGCAAAATGCTTTATTAATCGACCAATCAATACTTTTATAATTATCAGAAATATTTTTAGCCGGGTACGATTTCGAATAAAAATCAATTGACATATAATCATCATTACACGTTAATAATTCTTCTAAAAAAATTCTAAAATAACTATTATTCGCGGCGGGATAATGTCTGTTAATTACTTCTCGTAATCGATACACGGTAAGGTGAGTAATACATTCTCTTTGGAAAATATATTCCAACTGTTGAATAAAAATATCGTTTTGAAGTTTTTTCGTAAATATTTTTTTCATTAAATCGAAATTAGAACTATCTCTTAAAGCCATCCAGTATAAAGCTTTGTCCGGTATAACAATCTTTTCTAAAATTTTATGAACTAATTGATAATTACCCCGATTCAATGCATTTTGAATGTACCTCTCATATATGTCGCGAGTGATAAGTACAAGCTTGTACTGCAATTCTTTTTCTAACCCGTCCATCGCGATCAAAGTCTCTAAAGTAAATGAATCCGAACGGCTACTGCCAAGCGCTTCACTGCGTCGATGACGTCATCTGACGAGCCGAGACTTGTTGGAAATTATATCCCCAAGGTTTCGTATCGGTATTTATATAATTTATAATTCTTTTATCATCATACGGACTGAGTGCCACCTTATTCTGTTTGATAGTATATATTTCATGTTTCTTTGATCGAATTAATCGCTGCTCTTTGGTCAAAATTTCTAGTCTTCAAATGTAATTTTTCTGATTATCTAAGAGGAATGGATACCTCTAGATATCATTATCTACCTATGACTACTGCTATATTATTATATGATGGAATATAGTAAAAATCATAACGATGTTGTGCGTCTAACAGGTAAGCAAGACAGATGGCGTAATGCTGTCATACGTTCCATACAGCAAGCAGAAGTCCAGTAGGATAATTCATGAATGTGAATCGATGTAAATAATAAGAACACCATAATATATCCCTGTTAACCAGCGTCTTTGTAGAAAATTCAATTAGCTGATTGATGCATGACACATTGCCTCACCATCTTCGTATTCTATCTTGAGAACAGAACGCGGGATATTCAAATCATATGTATAAAATAATCAAGTACTTAACTCGTTTAAAAAATATCATTAGCTCGAGGATGCTGATGTGAGGTGAAGTACGGTACCGGTTTCAGTGGTGAGAAATCGATCAGTGAAGTTAAGGCACGCTGTTTGAGTCCGATACTTGGATGGGTGATCGTATCTCATCTCTCCGTCCTAGTTAAGTGGTGAGGTAGCATTAGCTAAACTTCGCCAGGACGTTAATATAAATAGTACAAATAAAAATAAAAAATAGTAATGTAAATGTCTTTTACGAAAGCTAAAATTATTTCTATTTTACCTTTTGATGGCGTAGCTAGTGACAAGCAAAGATTGATACAAGAGACCTTTAGCATGAAAACGATAGATATACGGCTTCTATCACAGTCATGCCTATACGCACATCTGATAGAAAAAATACTAATTTTTAAATATTCAAGCAGGTTCCATTATTATTCTATATATTTTATTTCCGTATAAGCGTCCGTATAAGCGTCTCTATTACAGTATTATGTATTTAAATAAATGAAATATATTATGAGTTTTTCACATTTTTTGTCTGAGGTGGCTTTATTTTACAAGACTGAATTTTTTTTGATGACATATTTGAATTCGGCATTAAAAAACACAGAAAATGTAGCATGAACATTTTTAATGCAATAAACTTGAAAAATCTGAATTTTTCATTTTTCGCTTGGGGTGGATTTATTTTTTGAGATTTAATTTTTCTGATTGCATATTTGAATTCAGCATTAAAAAACACATACATTGTAGCATGTACAATATTCATTTCGATGAATTTAAAAAAATGATTTTTTTATTTCATCCGAGGCGGCTTCAACATGAATGTTAGAATACTAATTTCTTTGACTTAATGACTGCCAATAAAGTGAGCTTCTAGTGTTTAGTTTTATGTGATACTTCACCCACCACTCTTCGATGTCTTATAAATATAAATATATTAATGAAAAATAAATTAATTGACTGCATTAATATATTAGCTTCCCTAGAATAAATGTCAGGATCCGAACCTATGCTTCCATACGAAAATTAAAACTTAAATTCGATGTCTTAAGCCACCGACTTCTTTAGAGATTTTTAGATTTGATATTATGAATTAAGAAATTCCTCAAAACTGATATCTCAATCGCACTGCTTACAATTGTTTGTTCTAGCCTAATATTTTAATATTTCTGTATTAATTATTAAAATATTACTATTCACTTCATTATCGGTATTTAATTTAGTCACTTAAATTATAAAGTACTGATATTTCTTGATATATTATAATGTCCGGTTCTTAACTGAAAATATCTGCAATTGTATTAAAAATGTCAATCATATTGTTTACACTATTTTTACATTTTTAATTACGTACAGTTCCTTTCAGTTCGCTGTCTTCATCTAAAGTAATTAAGCTGCACTAAGCGTATACATATACCTACTGCTGGGAGTCATTTTAATAATCAATCAGTCGTTGTTCATATTAAGAAATTCCTCGAAACTGATAACGCCTCTGCATTTGACCGCAGTTTATACATTCAAATCCATACCCATCTTCTGAAGCAGACAACTACAATTTTTCCTCATATAAGACTTGAATACATATATCGATGATGGTTTTATCATTATTATTAATATTATTATTGTCATTATTATTATTAATATTTATTTACATAGACATGTGGCCATAAATAATCGCTTCTATTAGCCATTTTACTCATATATTAACACACGCTCTTCTTAGACCGACCTCTAGTATAAATATTTGATAGCTCCACTCCTCACAATGTAGACTGGGAGATGACGCTGCTTTTATACTCGGCGGTCGAGGGTCATGTGACTTTGCAGTGAACGATTTCTAAAAGGCCCCCGAATTTTCATAATCTGTTCGTCTTTTACATATAAAACAATGTTAAATTGCTATATCGCTGCGGGGTGGCTACATATTCCCATAAGAAACCATGTATTGTAAGACACAAAATTCTTCGCATGCATCTTTACCGTATACCTATCTTATGTTAGTAGGCTATCAGAAATGATTTCATTTGTTTACATTAACAATTTCTCGGAATCCGATAACGGCTCTGCATTATGTTCTTATTACATTGAAATCTAAACGTAGAGAAGCGAACGAATATTTATCTTATATAAAACTCAGGCTAACAAGTCTAGACTTGTCTGAAAAGCGTTTATATTGGCTCTTGATATTTCCTTTGATCTAGCCGCTGTAGTTATCTAAAGGTAATTAATCACGTTTTAAATATACATATAGCCGTAGACAGTCGCATTTATTTACATTAACAATTTCCTGGAATCCGATAACGTCTCTGCATTTGACCGCAGTTTTACATTCAAATCTTAACATATAGAAGTAAATGAATATTTATCTCATAATTATAAGACTTGTCTATTTAATCTCAATGATGGACGTCAGTAGCCATTTTCTTAACGCTCACTAACGTAAACATACAATACTATTAGTCAATAAACAGCAGCCATCTTATTTTAGACACACCCTGTATACTCTTAGCCACGTCCTTTTAGATATAATCTCTTATCTAAGCTCAGGGATTGGATCTCCCATCTCCCCCCTCCCATTAGGTCCTAGGACCTATCATCTAAGAAGATCCCACCTCACACTACAACCTAGATAATAGGATCTATCATCTAGCACCTGCGCGCCCCCGCGGGGCTTCCGGAATGATGACGTCACACAGAACTCTGATTGCTACTCTACTGACGGGTTTGGTCTCATTTCGGCCTTACTTAACTCGGAACCGCCCCCCGTACACGTTCATGGCGCGGGGACACGAGGGGCTTCCGCAGGAGTGGGGGGTAATTGCTGACTATAGTACCGCCTCCTAACTATCTCTAGGACACGTCTCCTAGATAAATCGAAATGCGTTACAAGATGGATTTCATTTTTAGCCCCATAAGAAAATACATGGGGGCTGGAACCATTTGAAAATTTCGATTTTTCCGCGACACGCCCCATGTTATCTCTTATGGGAAATTGACCTTGAATTGGTCTCATTTCGGCCTTACTTAACTACTACCATATTTCCTGAATTTAGATTTCCATACCGCAGTGTAAAAAATACTTCAAATCTGAAACTATCATATTGTTAAATAGGAATTAAATAACCGTTACTTTCTTTTACGGCATCTCCGCCACTGCTATCAAAACAACACAATAATATTTCTTTTAAAAAATTACAATGCGACGAGTTTACATAATTATAAGATCGACCCACGTTCTTAAATAAAGCAATACGTTAGTTTATAGTACACATATTAAACTTACACGTGAATAGTTATCCAATAACCTACAATACAGTACACCACATTCCAAAATAATTAGTCATCGACGGTGTACCTGATGACGACTTCCGTGTCTGAGATTTCAGTACTAAACACTCCCTCCTGTGACTTTATACTCTCTGTTCATAATAGAATAGACCAAGGGAACGAAATACGGAAAGTCGTGATCACGTCACGCTTTTCTGCCAACTTTACTAACAGTCGTTACCTGTGATTTCTTAATATCAGTGATTGAATCACAGATCGTGATATATCGCCCATCACCACAGATCAAACAAACCAGATGTTTCACTTGTGACGTTTCATGGTTTAGATAATAAATCAACTCCTAGAAGGTACCAATTTGTGTAGTGATCTTAGAGATGCGACATCGAACCGAAAGTATCGATATTTCATATCGATGGTAACATCGAATAGACTCATCGATATATGATATTTGTCGGGCGAAAAACATCGATATTGTAAATTATCGATATTTTTTTAAAGTCTTTGATAAGCGGGGGTCCCTGATTCAAATTTTTCTTTGAAGGGAGATTCTCCTCGTTACAAATTTTTTGACGAGCTGGGCAAAGCGAATCCTAACAAACAGGTGTACCTCAACCCAAATGATTCAGATTTGTTTAATTTTTTTTATTATAAAATACTGTCCGATATTTTTGCTATTACATCGATATTTCATCGATGTTTAAAAATGTAAGATATCAATGTAAAAATATCGGATATCGTACATCGCAATATCGATGTTTTCGATACATCGATATATATCGCGCATCACTAAGTGATCTGCGCAGATACTAAGCAGTCTTAATCAGCGAGTATAGTCACAGGAGGGAGCTGATGACACGTAACAATAATTAAAACTAATAAATACACAAAAAACCACTTAAATGTATAACAATAACAACTCTAAGCTTCAATACAATACACTACATTCCAAAATAATTAATATCACTGGTGTAGCTGATGACCACTTCCAGTGGCGGCTCCTCAGGGGAGGCAGGAGAGGCTGAGCCTCCCTTTGGAAGAAGCAGCATATCTTCCAAATTAATATCTTTTACTTGTAGAAATTTCTCTAACTGCCTTTCAAAACATCAAGCCTCCTCTGCAGACAATATCACGAGCCGCCACTGACCACTTCCATCCCTGAGATTTCAGTACTAAACACTCCCTCCTGTGACATTATACTCGCTGGTCTTAACTTCCATGTCAACCGCTAGGTTGCTCTGTTTATGTCTTCTGCGCAGAATCCTGGAAGGTATACGTCATACGACAAAAAATGAAACTGATTACATAGGGAATACTATTAAGTGAAACATCTGGTTTGTTTGATCTAGAGATGGTACTGAGGGGATTTTTCTCGGAACAGGTCGGAACTGTTCCGGGTAAAAAAGTATACCTGTTCCAAAAACCTGTTCCGATTCCGACCTGCTCCGAGCCCGACATTAGTGATTGCCCGTTCTTTCGCACTCGCAGCTCCATATGCTCCATAATGACACCGCTTTCTTTTCAAGTGCTTGGAGTCCTGATTTTTTTTAAACAAGAATGCTGATTGGTTGATGAAAGTTGAAAACTGACATGTCAATTATGCTCCATTCACAGTTTTGAGCTCCGATATGAACTAGTATTTGAACTCTGAATAAGAATAGAGGGTGTCGATGATGTGTCTTATAAATTAGTATACTTTTAATTTGTTTTGTAATGCGATTTAGAACTGTGAGTATTTCATTTCTAAGTTTTTCTATTTCTTCAATTCATTTTATTGTTACATGCATGGAAATAAGTCAAAATATTCACCTAATGCTTCACCTCGAATTAAAAAATGCTATAGTTACATTTTTGTAATGCTTAACACTAATTAAACAGAATTTATTATTATTATATACATCCCACACAAGTACTACCACTACCACCAATACCAAAAAGTCCGCAAGTCTGATCTGCTCACTCCACTCCGGTTCCGTGTCCGAAGGTACAACGTTATCATGTGCTCAGTGCTCCGCTCAAACGCATGACAGTCCAGCGGAGTCGGAACTGGTATTTTCTAAATCTGAGAACTGTTCCGCGGAACTGTTGGCTCGGACCTGTTCCGAAAGAACAGGTTCGGTTCTTTCGTACCATCTCTAGTTTGATCATATAATATTCTTTCATCTATGGTTTGATCTGTGCCATCACCAGCGTTGCCAATTGGTGTGTAATTACACAAAATGCATGTAATTTAGATGCTTGTGTGTAAAATGGTGTGTCAAAGAAATTGGTGTGTAATTTTGTGTAATTTCAAGAAAAAATTGGAGTGGAGAGCTCCCAGCCACTTACTAAAAATGGAACTATTATTTTAGTAGGAGTTACTATTCTGCTCCTTGTTTATCCGTGAGTTATTTCTTCATCTTCTTCTTGAATGCCGCATTGGTCGATTCACGTGGCCGTTAGCACTCCTTAACACAATGCACACTAGGGCTATATTCGACTGGGACCACCGTGGGCACGCCCATAGTGGACGAGGTCGAACGCTTTCACAGTCGTATCATAAAACGTGACCATGTCGACCAACTTCAGACCGCTGATTAGAACGCTTTTTAGCAGTCCGACCGTGGTCCGCCCGCCAGTCGAACGGGACCTAGTTCTTTTGGCTTAGGGTGAGTTCACGTAATTTCTAATGTGTGTAATTTTAGTGAAGCAGGTGTGTAACTTAGGATTTTGGTATTGGCAACACTGGCCATCACTACCGAGGACTGTTATTTCTCAAAACCAAAAAGGATAAGATAGAGTGGAAGGCTCGCGTACACATGCCATCTGTCGAGTTTTAGGCAGCAACAACATATTTACAGGCATCGGCATCAATGAAAGAGATTGTCGTCTATACTATAGACTGGTCTATAATCAAGAGGTGCGTTTTTTTGCGACAATTTGACACCGGAATATCAAATCTTGTCGTTTTTTGCTCGCCATTCTGATTCCATACACATGAATGTCGGTGCCATTATTCGTTATTTAAGAATCCTAAGAAATTTGTCGCCTCCCACCTAGGAATTTCAGTTTTGTCGTTTTATTGGTAAATATCATTCTGGTATTTCTAACTCTACCGGTCGTGGACAAAAAAACGCACCTAACCTTACAATCATGCAATGGTAATGGTGATCATAATAAAATGTCACATGTAGAAAAAGCAAATGAGTATTATATGGTGTAAAAAAATTATAGTTTTGATTATAGTTATAAAGTATATAATGGTTGTGGCCTGCAATTTTTCAAACTGTCGTAGAAGAAACGATAAAGATAAAGGGCATGGGTTTTTTATGGTCCCTAAGGAACCCGAAATGTGAGTAAGATCCCAGATGCCAGTTTGATTTGAAATTGTTATGAAAATATGCTACCAGCTTGGTACCCTCCGCCTTACGAAGATCTTTATCATGTACTTAGCATACAAATCTTGCAAATTGCTATCACTTAGTGCGAATTGTACCAACTAAGTTCAAACCAAGTTCAGCTTGAGATGTTATTTCCCATATTTCGTATGGGTCCCACGCGCCACAGACGAGAAAAAAAAATTGAAATATCACCAGCCGCCACTGCATGATCAGACCTTGATCATCAGTCTATAGAAAGAATATAATTTTCTTGTTTTTGATATTGATATTGTTAGATGAAAGCAGTTGATAAGATGTCTCGTAAGAGTCATTTTTTGTTGATATACTGGTATGATCAGACTTGGATCGATAGTATATGGAAAGAATGAATGGTTTCATTGAAAGTTATCTGCTGAATTAGTACACAAAATAATATTTTTCGATAATTTGTAATGGTTGTATTTTGAGCTACCACCAATTAGTGATTTTTGTTTTACCCATTAATTTATTTTTAGTATACGATATACGATTTTTTTTTTATTGGAGCTGACATGTTTATATTTGTTATTTTTTCTGTCAGTTTTGTGTCCGTTTTATTTATTAATTTTGTATGATTAATTTTTTTCAATTGCACACGTTGAATTCATTACGGCTAGAATTTTTATTTTCTGTTCAATACAGCATAACTATTGATCAGTGTTATACAAATTTCTAGTTATAAGTTATTATACAGTGTCATTTGTAGAATATTTTATAAATTATTTATACTATTTACATTCACTTATTACTAGTAATATTTGTTTTGTTAAGGGTGCAGTGGCTATTTCTTAAAATAAAGTAATTTTTTTCACGTTTATTGCTTCTTTTTTCTTTAATTTTTAAGAAATCCAGTGGCACGAGTGCGGTGCCTGGAGAGTTTAAATTTCCCGGTAATGGCGGTAGTGGGCAGTGGGGGATTTAGTTACGCATCTGACCTGCAGAGGGCGCCGGCTCGGTACTTCCGAATTTAAATTTCCCGCTAAAAATTGAAGGCTGAAAGTTCCTTTACGAGCCCGACCCGCGCAGGGTGCATGGATTGAGGACCTTGAGTTTCAGTTTCCCGCTATGTGTGGTAGTGGGGGGATTTCATGCTGCCTAGGACTCGCCCAGGTGGCGCAGGAAAACCTTGTACGGAAAAATACATTGTGGCCATATGGAACCTTCCACTCTATCTTATCCTTTTTGCTCAAAACCAAAACAAACCTATAATAAAATTCATTACTGTTAGAATTTTAAAGACATGGGTGGTTTTAAGTGTTGCGTTATTACTTGCAGACGTTATAACAATGAAGTGAAAATGCATTGTTTTCCTAAAGAGCCAGATGTAAGTTTCAATACAATTAGCTATTATATGACCACGTTTTGATTTTACTATTATTTATTTTATACAACTTTAGATTTTTCAAAAATGGGTTGAGGCAGTTCAGAGAACTGATATCCAACTGATATCTAGAAAGAGCTATCGCGTATGCGATCGGCATTTTTCCGAAGATGATAAATTTGAATCTAAGAACAACCGTACGAATTTAAAATGTTTAGCTGTTCCTACTTTAGAGCTACCGAGTAAGTATATAGTTACATACCTAGTTAAAAACGGTTTAAATACTTTAAGAGTATGTTTAAAATGTTTGAAAGATAATAGTATAATATGCAATAAACACAACATGAGACTCATTTTGCACGAGTGTGAAAGTTTGCGGCACGAGCCAAAGGCGAGGGCTGCAATTCATACAAGAGCAAAATTGCCATTTTGTGCAAGTTGCATACTGTACTTTTTCTACGACAACCTACTACTCACGTTTAATATTCTAATAAACATTAATATAAAGAAGTATGTGCAAATATCCGTAATGTAACTATAAAAATGTTGACAGAAATACTGATGACATATTCAAATATCCCGTCGCTATTAGTGTCATATTCTCAAAGCCGCCGTCATATTCTCAAAGCCGCCGTCGCACTAGCCACAGCGGACCGCCCTCCTAACACATAATGTTTCATAATGAAACGGTTGCTAGGCAAAAAATGTAGTATTTATCATAACATGTCAGGTCTGCTATATAATATGATAATCTGTGCAAAATGTAGCTGTTTATGATTAAATTTACGATCGTTTAATGGACATATTTCGATGTTGTCATAGAAAAAGAAAATAGTGATTCATTAGAATCCATAGTTCAATTGAAATTTGTCCATTGCAAAGCAGTACAACAGATGGATTTCGTATATTTTCAGTTAAGAAAGTTAGTTATCTTTCATGTATTTTTGTAGGACCGAATCTCAATTTATTTAATTCTGAAACAGATTCACTTGTGAATGATGATATTCAAAATACAGTTCAGAACTCTACCACTAAAAAAGGTATGCTCATATAATTGTAATGGAATAGTTGTTTCAATAAATTATTTTATAGGAATGAACTTTAACCTGAAATCAGTTAATGTGACACACTGTAAAGCTCTAACACCAAAAGCCCGTAAATTATATCACATTGCAAGTGGTCTACAAGCTACTGCACGACGTTTACGCATCAAAAATATTGCAAACAAGGAAAGAATAAAATTAGCCAAGGAATATGCAGAATCGGATGAGTTTCTTCAAATAAAAGTAAATCTGCCATCAATGAATTTTATTAACTCTCAATTGCGATTACAAATTAAAAAGAGTAGAGGCCGAAGGTTTACAATTGATGATAAAATATTCAGTTTATCGCTATTGAAGCAAAGCCCCAAAGGTTATAGATTACTCCAAAGAACATTTGCTTTACCCTCAAGAAAAACTTTGATGACTTTATTAAATCGTGTTCCATTTACCTCTGGATTAAATGAACATATTTTGAAAAGTATTCAGAATTCTGTAGAAAAAATGAAGCCTTTAGATAGATATTGTTCATTGCTTTTTGATGAGATATCACTAGAACCAGGGTTGACATATGACCGAAACGAAGAAAGAGTAAGTGGTTTTAAAGACTGTGGAGAAGGTAATTCAATGCAACTGGCTGATCATGCCATGGTTTTCATGGCTAGAGGTTTGAGACGCAAATGGAAGCAGCCGATTGCATATTTTTTTACTATTGGTGGAATGAGTTCTGCAGATATTGTAAGGAATATTAAAGAAGTTATAAGTGCTTTGCAACGCATTGGCTTGAAAGTCGTGACCACAGTTTGTGACCAAGTTGGACCAAATTGTGAGGCAATAAATATGTTAAAACAACAAACAAGTAGAAAATATGCATTTCAAGGCAAAGAAAACAAGTTATTTGGTTTTGATATTAATGGTGAAGAAGTTGTACCTTTATATGATGTTCCTCATCTGCTAAAGTGTGTTCGAAACAACTTGCTGAACGGACATGTACAGTTTCATTGGAAGAAAGATGAAATGCAAGTGGCTAGTTGGGAACATTTAATACAAGCATATGAACTGGATGTTGGTAACTCTGACACAAAAATGATGAACAAATTAACCGATGCCCATGTTTATAAAGAACAAATAAATCCAATGAAAGTTAAATTAGCTGCACAAGTTTTTTCTCAATGTGTCTCTTCGATTATGAGGTTCCTAGTGAAGTTTGGTAAGTTTAGTTTAACTAATTCAGTTTCATTTCTACATGATATATATATATTTCTAGGTGGCACTGCACTTCCCAAATCTGCTGAAAGCACAGCTGATTTTTTATTATTTATGGATAAATTATTTGATAGTCAAAATGGCTTTGTAAAAAATCCGCGAAATGGCAAAGTTTTAAAATGTGCTGTTTCATCCAAAAGCCAGCATATCTCTTTTTGGGATGAGGCCATAAAAGTATTATCTAGTATAAAATTTCTGGGAACTGAAAATGAAGTACCAGTGCCTGCAACAATAACAAATTGGATTGCGACTACATGTGGATTCAAATACCTCTGGACTAAGTTGAACAGTCTTGGGTTTGAATTTATGTTCACTCGTAACTTTAATCAGGATCCATTGGAAAATTTTTTTGGTGGCGTCAGGAGTCATGGTGTTAGAAATATAAATCCTACGTGCTCTTCATTTGTTGCTTCTTTTAAAAGTCTAGTTATTAACAACTTCCTATCTTCTCTAGACAACTCTTCCTTAAAGAAATTTCTGCTTTCTTCAAATAATGTAATAAGCTCTATGGACATTGATGGGGAAGGCATTGCTTCCTTGGAAAATTTGATTGAAGAATCGACGTCCACAAACTGAGCTGATTTAAATTATTTTATTAAAATCATGGTTTTAATCAAGCGATTTTTATTTTAAAAAACTTTGTGATTTTTTTCTTTCAGAGTTTAAATATTATAAAGAAAAAATACAAATTTTATTAGCAAAAATAAAACTGTAAAAAGTGTTTAATTTAATGGCTTAAAACATTGACTTAACAAACATATGAAGAGAGATGGGAAGATGTAAAATACAATTATTGTATAATACATAGTATTATATGTATGGTATAAAATGATTTAATACCACCGGTATAAAATTACCTGTCGAACGGGGGACCCACCATTCTATTTGAGGTTTTGCACATGATTATTTTAATATATCTACAAAACTGCAGAACAGGATTAATAAAGAACAAGTTTTTGTTATTTAAAAATTGTCAAATTTCTGTATTTGAATTTCACAGCGTAAAATAAATGTCAACTTTATATCGGTGTTTTAAATATTTCCGCCAATATTTAAATAAAACACCATTTTCTAATTGGTATAAATACAAAGGTATTATACACCAACAAATAAAATACCGTATTTTTACATCTCTACATAATATGAGCATATAAAAATAAAAATATATATTTTTCAAAGCAGTACAAAACGAGACGTATTAAGTATTATAATGTTTAAAGAGAAATTTTAGGGCCGTTCAGTGATATAAACCTCAAGGCAGTCGGAAACTGTATTCCATCTAAAATCTTGTGGTGATGTTAGTTTCTTGTGTCCTTTTTCTTTGTACCAAGCATTTAGCAAGTGTATTGCAAAAATATTTTACAATTTGAACTACGTGATTTTACTTTTGTAACTCCCAAATCTTTGGAATGTAAATTCAGAACATCTGTTTGTTATAATTCAGAACACCTGTTTGTTATAATGACGTAATCCAGGGCATTGGTAATTTTTTCCCTTGTATTATTCATACTTACCGCATTATCTGAGACAGAACTAGTAACTTTGCAGTTAACTCATTTTTGAACTTATTTATTAAATCAATGGCCAAGTTTGCGATATAATTACCAATGTGTGGATGTCCTGAAGTATCGATACTTTCCAGAAGAAAACTTTCCATTTTTTAATATTAAAACTGCACATATCAGTTCATTATGAACATTTGACCCCCATCAAGAGACATACAAACTGATTCCTCTGATAAATTTTTGAAGCACTTTGATTTCTGATCTTCAAATATTTAAACCTAGAAGGTAGGACATACCCTGGTGTTAACATGTCAATCGCGTCAATCCGAACTTCTCTATGTTCAATGGACTTAAAAGAACAATTTTTTTGCAAAAATGGCTCTGGCTACCTGTTTTTCTAATTCTTTCTTTTTGTCTGACATATTCCTACTACAACAAAGGAGCTTAAACTAGTGCAACTGCAATTACTATCACTCAAATTCCCAGCTGCTGTTCGCCGGGAATTTTCACTTTGGCTTGTACTGGCTTGACACTCATTAATTTTCGCCTTCACTTGATTGATTTTTACAGGTTTCCCAGTGGCTTTTAAGCCTGTCGACAAGTCCCTGAATTTCCTTATTTCCTTTTTTACATATTGCACGACATCCAAGTTTGCCCATGACTTTTTTTTGACAAAATGTTGCCAAACACTATCTTCTTTCATACATGGACTCGACATGTATTTTTAGTATACGTCGCGCGTCAACGTTCAGTCAGTACTAAATATTAAACGAAGTTGAAAACCTCCTTTTCTTAAATAGTCGACTGGGATTTGCAAGTTTCAACATGTTTCAACAAGCTCGCAAGTGGTTTCTCGACTTGCGGAACCAAGTAAAACAGTTTTTAAGCCAATTTTCACTTTTAACAAATATGTATAGAGATCTTTTTATTATTAAGGAAACACGAGACGGAAAGTTAAGAAGTCAAATATACGTTTAAAAAAAAAAAATAATAAAAAAAAACATTCTTTTGAAATAAATCAGCGATTTTTTTTTCAACAATCATTATTTTTATCAACATAGGCGAGTCTGCCTGGGATTTTTCCCAAAAATTTTCTATACTATTTGAGTTCGCCACGGATTCTTATAGGAAAAATTCCGTTGAACAAGATTTTCTTATGAAAAATTTTACTAAACCGCGAGCTTCATGGTCAAATAGTTGTTTAAACAAAATTTTTTTCGTTTTTATTTAATAAAATGAAAACATTTTGATGGATCTGAAAAATCTTGATTCAATGGAAAGATATTTTCAATACGTGTCGTTTGGCGCCAGGCACAACTCATTTTATCAACCCGTTCATTTGTTATAGCCAAAATAAATTTCTTAATTAACAAATTGATTACTCCGAAACTAATGAGGTCAGGATATTGTTTTTTTCCAAAAACATGCCTTTTATACCAAAGAATATACCATATTTTTTTTGGCCCGATGTCTTCAATACTTTTTGATTGTTTAAACAATTGGCATAATATGTTAATTAGCAAATAACTTTTTTTTCGAACGTTTGATCGACTTCAAACCAACTTTAAACGATAAATATTGATGTCGGGCATAACCCCCATAGAAGTCTGCACGAATGCAACTTCTTGCTTTTGCTTATTTAAAGTTTAAATTAATTTTGCAAATTAATAAATGGAATATCTCGGCTCTGGGTAAGTGTATCGAAATGGGGTTTTGTGCATATGAAAGTGCTTGGAAAAAGGAAAATTTTGAAACCAGAAAGAACTTGATCGAATAACCGGAACAGGAAATATAAGTGATATTGCGTTAGAGGCTCTAATTTGTTTATTAACAACTTTTTTGACACGAGGTTTGGTGCAAATGAAAACTAACAAGTTTTTCCATCAACCACAAAAAGTTCTACAAAAAAATATTCAATCCCTGAAGAGTTATACGCGTTTTTGACCCTTAAAAAAATCTCTCCCGCAACGTGAAAATAGTAAAATTTGACGCGCAACGGGGTGGCGGGTTCGATCCTCGGTGTGGGCAAATTTTTTTTCGTCAAATTTGCTTTTTTTTTCATGTAACCAAGTATTTTTTATATAAATCTTTTTACTTTCTGAGAATTTTTTAAAAACGTAAATAATTTTTTTTTGCAATTTTCATTAAATAAATGGCTATCTTGCAACAAACGTATGATTATTCTTGTCCAACGAGGGTTTGTCGGTAGTTTTTGTTTTTTTTTACTACTTTTTGTGAAAGAGAAAGCTTGTTTTACTTTATTTGAGGGAGGTGCCTGTCGAAAAACGACCAAAAATAAAAAGGCAACATTTTTTTTTCCACTTTTTTCTTATAATGAAAAAAAGTTCACGTTTGATGAAAAATCACACACTTTGTTATTTGTAAATGAGAAATAATCAAAAGATTATTCAGATATCAATTTTGATGGCATTATTATTTTATTGTTTTAATTACAAATATTTACAATTAATAACTATTAACGCTAATAACTATGTGTTTACAACTAGTAACAATCGCTTGATAATATTTTTTACAATTTAAAAAATATTTTATTGCACGAAAAAAAAGTAAATTTGACGAAAAAAAAATTTGCCCACACCGAGGATCGAACCGCGTCAAATCTTACTATTTTCACATTGCGGGAGAGATTTTTTAAGGGTCAAAAACGCGTATAACTCTTCAGGGATTGAATATTTTTTGTAGAACTTTTTGGGGTTCATGGAAAAACTTGTTAGCTTTTATTTGCACCAAACCTCGTGTCAAAAAAGTGGTTAATAAACAACTTACAGCCTCTAACGCAATATCACTTATATTTCCGGTTCCGGTTATCCGATCAAGTTCTTTCTGGTCTCAAAATTTTTCTTTTTCCAAGCACTTTCATATGCACAAAACCCCATTTCGATACGCTTACCCAGAGCCGAGATATTCCATTTGTTAATTTGCAAAATTAACATAAACTTTAAATAAGCAAAAGCAAAAAGTTGCATTCATGCAGACTTCTATGGGGGTTATGCCTGACATCAATATTTATCGTAAAGTTGGTTTGAAGTCCATCAAACTTTCGAAAAAAAAGTTATTTGCTAATTAACAAATTATGCCAGTTGTTTAAACAATCAAAAAGTATTGAAGATATCGGGCCAAAAAAATATGGTATATTCTTTGGTATAAAAGGCATGTTTTTTGAAAAAAACAATATCCTGACCTCATTAGTTTCAGAGTAATCAATTTGTTAATTAAGGAATTTATTTTTGCTATAACAAAATGAGTTGTGCCTGGCGCCAAACGAAGCTTATTGAAAATGTCTTTCAATTGAATTAAGATTTTTCGGATCCGTTTTCATTTTATTAAATAAAAACGAAAAAGAACTTGTTTAAACAATGATTTGACCATGAAGCTCGCGGTTTAAGAACATTTTTCATAAGAAAATCTTATTCAGTGGAATTTTTCCTATAAGAATTCGTTGCTAACTCAAATGGTATACAAAATTTGTAGAATCACCTCTTTTTTACCCCAGGCAGACTTGCCTAACACTGCCACAAGCAGGGAAGAGAATGATAATTTTATATTTTCAAATTATGACTACACCGTCATTAAATCCCATGCATATGTCACAGGCTATATGGCAAAAAATCTTTTGAAGGGAATTTGTAAAACTTGTAAGGCGGCATTAGCTGCAGGCAGTGCTAAACCCAAGCACAATTTGAGTTCAGGGCATATGATCCAAGTGCCTTGCTTTATCCAAACACTAAATTTATAAAAGTATTTGGCCAGTCTTGGTGCGTTATTTCTTCCTGTGTGTAATACAATGTAAAGGCTCAACTATCACAAAAAAAATTTACAATTAGCAGATACTATTTTCAAATATCCTGAGCATAATTTATTTTTTGATATTTGTCAGTATGTGTTTAAGTTTTTATATATATGTGGACCAAGAATATCAGTAAACTATTAAAAGGTCTTGACAGCCTAGGCGAGGAAATATAGCAGTCAACCTTCAATTTTTTGGGCAGTAAGTCGAATTGAGATGGGGTTTTTTGCATTCGCTTCGTTAACTCGTCTAGAAATTTTGTGCCATATTTTGGTCTTATACTTTTTTGAAATTGCATTGCTGCAACGTAAAGTGCATTCTTATAAGTGCATCTTTTCAAGTGATGAAGAAAAAATTCATATCTTCCAGAAAAAACTCCCGAATCATACGAATTTCAGCACTCGGGGGTTTTTTGAGTCGCTGGACCTGAATGTGATGTCCAAGTGAGCCCCCTGTACACCTGGAGGTCAGGACGGCACCAGGAACGTCATCACCTGGAGTTCCCTGTAAACTCATGGAAAATCGATCGAAACGCGGGGGTTTTTTGGGTCGCTCGTCCCGAATCTGGCATCGGCAACCTCCTCCGAAGGACCTGGTGCGCGCGACCTGGCTAATAACGTCATCTCCTGGAGTTTTACTGAAATTACTTATTAAATCGATCGAAATTCGTTACCCGGGGGTTTTTCGGGTCGCTCGTCCCTAATCTGACATTGGCAACCTCCTCCGGGGGACCTGGTGCGCTCGACCTGGCTAATAACGTCATCTCCTGGAGTTTTACTGAAATTACTTATCAAATCGATCGAAACTCGTTACCCGGGGGTTTTTCGGGTCGCTCGTCCCGAATCTGACATCGGCAACCTCCTCCGGAGGACCTAGTGCGCCCGACCTGGCTAATAACGTCATTTCCTGGAGTTTTACTGAAATTACTTATCAAATTGATCGAAACTCGTTACCCGGGGGTTTATCGGATCGCTCGTCCTGAATCTGACATCGGCAACCTCTTAACTGTTATGTCCTCTCTTTTTTAATGAACTTACTTTATCACCAGAGTTGCAATAACAATTGAAACTATTCTAGGGATAAATAAAAGGGATGGGTACAAATATATGCAGGCACAATTTCAAAAATATCTGAACTTTATATTTTAAGATGAAATGGTTGAAGATGCAAATAAAACAAATAAATATAATGGTTTATTAAACATTTTAGGGAAAGTTGAGAACGGTGTTGTTAAAGTTACCAAATACAAAAAATATTACAGAGAATTTTTTAGAAAATAAAGAAAAAAAACAAATCGTTATTATAAGATTAATTACATTATTAGTCATTTATATTTTATTAGATTTAATAAATATGGCTGTGCTAATCAAACATCGTTCATGTTATTTTCAATAAAGTACTTTTATGAAACCTACATTCTCATATTCCATGCATTTTTAAATTTCGCGAGCATTGTAACTTCTTTTACGACGTTGCCACGTCTAATAAACTAAGATATAAAAAGTAGACTTTTAACATTTAATCGCTAATTACTACTATCACATGTTCTGAAGCTGTACTTTTAAGAGTCGAAAATGTTTTGTATATTATTTTCTCTTGTTTTCTCCTTTTTAATTGAAATCTGAACGGTACTTTTTGTAAAATATGATAAAACCTGTGATTTCTCAATGTTAAAAGCATAAAATTTCAAATGTCAATATTTTTTTACTGGTTCTTTGTAGCTCTTCAAAAATTTAATTGGATCATTATCTTACCATTTACGTCGAAATGATGAAGAAGGTTGCAGTGGAAAACTTGTTCTACCATAATAATATACTAACTAGCATTCATTAAAGCAATGTTAGAAAGTTTGACGACAAAATTTCAGTAAAACTCCAGGAGATGACGTTATTAGCCAGGTCGGGCGCACCAGGTCCTCCGGAGGAAGTTGCCGATGTCAGATTCGGGACGAGAGACCCAAAAAATCCCTGGGTAACGAGTTTCTACCGATTTGATAAGTAATTTCAGTAAAACTCCAGGAGATGACGTTATTAGCCAGGTCGCGCGCACCAGGTCCTCCGGAGGAGGTTGCCGATGTCAGATTCGGGACAAGCGACCCAAAAAGCCTCCCGGTAACGAATTTCGATCGATTTTCCATGAGTGTACAGGGAACTCCAGGTGATGACGTTCCTGGTGCCGTCCTGACCTCCAGGTGCAGAGGGGGCTCACTTGGATATCACATTCAGGTCCAGCGACTCAAAAAACCCCCGGGTGCTGAAATTCGTATGATTCGGGAGTTTTTTCTGGAAGATATGAATTTTTTCTTCATCACTTCAAAAGGTGCACTTATAAGAATGCACTTTTCGATGCAGCGATGCAATTTCAAAAAAGTACAAGACCAAAATATGGCACAAAGTTTCTGGACGAGTTAACGAAGCGAATGCAAAAAACCCCATCTCAATCCGACTTACTGCCCAAAAAATTGAAGGTTGGGGCTATTTTTGTGTTATATTTTCTCGTCTAGCCGAGCTATAAGGTATATTTATTTGGCACTTAGGAATCAATCCCTCTAGATTCAAGTGAACCAATTTTGTTTCTTTGGGACAGTGAATTGTGAGTTAGTGATCTGGTTCTTCCCTATGTAACCTAACTTTTTAGTTGAATCAGATATATCACTTCTAAATCAGCATCATGCACAGTTTATGGTTATGTTTGGCAGTTGGCACCTGAACTCATCAAAATGGTTCAAAAATCAAATCAAAATATACTTTATTGTTCACAAGAACGAGTTTCTCATTAACAAAGTAAATAAGCATAGGTACATATCAGTGACGTAGCCAGGATTTTTATTCGGGGGGGTCCGAACATTTTTTGTAAGTATATTATGTATTGTTATGTAGCTTTCATACAAAGGACCCGCACAATTCTGTAAATTGGCGTACAGTCAAATTGGCTGAATTTTTAATATGTTGTAGATTTCGACTTTTTGATTAAAAGCTCTCATAGGCCCAACTCGATCTTACAACTAGTTTCCGAGATACAGCTCAAGAAATGTACAATAATGACCTTTTCTACAATTTAAATAATTTCGAATTCATAATTGTTTTCATACATTTTATATAATTCTTTCTAATAGCCTTTTATAATATTTCGCACTAAAAACATTTGTTGTTTTAATAAAAAAAGGGTAGAAAAAATTAAAGTTTGAAAAATGTTGGCGAAGGCGCCGGGAAATTGCATAAAAATAACAAGTGAAAATAATATTTGGTCAAATTGGCTATAACATTTTTTACATAAAGTATGTGTCTTCCTGATCAAAAAACTTTAATTGAAAAACTTTCGGAAATTGCTTCTTTCACCTCTAACACCCCATCAATAAATTAAAAGTTCGACAAGATACAGAATTTTACAAGAATTTATAGTTGTATTTCCAATACTAGACATACGATCGAGTTGGGGCTGAGAGCTTTTGATCAGAAAATCGAAATCTACAACGTATTAAAAATTCATCAGCCAATTTGACTCTACGTCAATTTACATAAGAAATGTGCGAGGTCCTTTAGGTAAACTATTCAAAAACTTATATTTCAAGTAACGGGCAACTATGCAATTTAACGTGGATTTCGCTTGGCTAGTAATAAAAATAAAAATTGAATTTACTTATGATTCAACAAGTTTTTATTCATTGAAAATGAAATCAATATAATAATTGGCTACGTCACTGTACATATAGAGCGGGAGCTAGGTGGCTTTTTCGGCACATCATTGTTTTATGAACCTTGAGATATTTTTATGGTTTAATGGATGATAACGATTCATAAATTCGACTTCTGGCAGGGCACCTCCTGTCAGGTGCGTCTAAAAATCAGTGAAATTATGTCATCGTTACAAGGCTCATTTTTTTTGTGTGTATACATTTTATGTTTAGAATGAATAAAATAAGATCTCCAGAAAGTGTGGGCTGTCAGGAGGCGCAGCCAGAAAGGTAATAATGTTAATAATAATAATAATTCGCACAATATGAAGATGTCAACAGTTGGTATGAAACATATTTCTCCGAGAAACCAGAACCAAACACAAAAGTAATAGACGAAGAAACCTATTTTGAAATACTCCACAAAGGTAAAAATACAGCTCTGGGAATTGATAACATCACGAAAAATGTAATAAGAAAACTGAACTATGAAATACACTTATATATTAAAAAAACATGTGAATACTGTCTCAATAACTGCTATTTTCCACCAGAATGGAAACATGGAATCTTAGTCACCATACCCAAACCCAACTCCGACCACACAAATGTTAACAACTATCATCCCATTACATTATTATCTGTTCTGGGAAAAAATTTCGAAAAAATACTCAAAACAATATTACACGACGAAGTTGGACATGTTATTCCAGGGTATCAATTCTGATTTCGAGAAAAGTGTTCCACTGTACACCCCCTGACAGTCATCACATCTAATATACAGACAGCAAAACTCAATGGTCAATGTAGTGCTGCCATTTTTCTTGACATCCATAAGGCCTTAGATAGTGTTTGGCATCGTGGCATCCTATTTAAATTGATGGTAATTAACTGCCCCAAATATTTACTTTTTCTCCTTAAAGATTACCTGAGTGAGAGGACTGTTGAAGTTAAAATTGACAACCAGCTCTCACAAAACATCATAATTCACCAAGGTGTCCCACAAGGCTCTCCACTCTCGCCCTTGCTCTACAATCTATATTGTTATGATTGATTGATTTGATTTGGACTCAGAATATTTCAATTTGAACTTATATATTCTACAATATGCTGATGATATTGCATTCGTAAGTCACAACAAGAACATCTACAAGACAATAGAAGCACTTCAGCAGCTGATGGATAGAACATTAACATGGTTCAACAAATGCCGAATGAAACCAAATCCCCTGAAATCTCAATACATCATATTTAACCATAACGTATCCCCAAACAGTCCAACAATGACTATCGACAATAATACAATATATTGCCAACCTGCAGTAAAATACTTGGAGTCACAATTGACAATAAGCTTAATTTTAACAGACATGTAAAACTAATTAAGAAGAAATGTATTACAAGAAGCAGACATTTTCGCGGTCTAACATATAAAAACAGGGGAATCAACAAACAAACTGCTGCCCATATTTACAGTGCAATCTGCCGACCAATATTAGAATATAGCCACCCACTATACCTTAACACGAGAAGACCAGTCAGTAAGAACATAGAAATAGCAGAAACTTCAACGTTGCGTTCCATTACCAAAACCAGACACCCCAGAAATCCTCTTTATAACCCTCCCAACAATCTTCTCTACCAAATTACACAAATAACACCAATAAGCCAAAAAGTACAATTCTTATCCACAAAATTCGGTAAAGAAGAAAGTAATTTAGAAATCATCCAACCGCTCTGCAGAAAAAGAGAACAAGGAATATCCAACAGAAGAAAATATCTGGAGCTAACTCTTTGGGAACACATCACCACACTTATGGGCGCAGCCAGGGGGGAGCCATGGGGCCCGGGCCCCCCCCAAGCCGTCTTCCATGAGCCAAAAAATAAAGAAGCAGTACAAAGCAGTATCTAAATTATCCCTTGAAATAAATATTTTGTAATTAATGCCAATATTATCTAATAGAGGAATCTACATACACATCCGTTTTCAACCATTTTCTGAAAAATTTTTCTCATCTGGGGAGGCCGGTTCTATTTCCCCCCCCAGACGAATTTTCTGGCTGCGCCACTGCCCACACTGAATGAACTACAATGAAACTTCATCTTTTTTTTTTTCACATACCTAATACGAATACATTGTAATAACATAAAATGTGTGTATAAATTACTTTAATTGTAACAGGCTGAAGGACTTCGGTCGATTGCCCTTTGGTGATGCCAATAAAGCACTTTTATTATTATTATTATTGATAATAATAATGATACAATACATCTGAGGCATGGTAGGAAGTCAAGTTAGCCGAAACTGTTAAATTCCTGTATATTTAAGTGCCTATGGTACTTTTGTTAACACTAAGAAGGGGGGGGCCTATTCTATTGTTGAAGGAGCTTATATTTACATTTTAAAAAGGAGCCAGAATTTGTAACGATGAGTTTAGAGTTCTGAGATGAAATATGCGAAAATCCAATTTTCTTCAAAAATCCTTAAATTCCACGTCCAGTGAAAGTATAGTAACGACAAAAAAATTTTTAAAAATATTTATTGTCCAAATAGGCTTAAAATGTCATGAAACGTCGAGATTTTAAGTTTGAGCAAAAAAAAATTTTCTGTCTGTCTGTCGGTCTGTCTGTAACTTTTCTTTGTGCGCACGTTTACTCTGGAACCGTTTAAGATATTGACATGAAATTTGGTACACATATGTACTCTAACGAGATCTAGAACTAGATTATATTTTCATCTTGTTCCGTCGAAGGGTTGGGGTGTAAATTGGGGTAAATTTGGGGTAAATGGGTAAATCAAGCAGGTAAGAGTCCACGAAATTGGTATTTAGTATATACAAGAGAAGTTAAGGTCTCAAAAAAAATTTTGGCATTAGCCACCCCCATTACCACCCTCACCCCCTTATTAAAGGGAACAAAAAAAATTGTGATTTAGTGTATGTACAGGAACCAGAAACCTCAAAATATTTTTTTACTTCATCCACCCCACTACCACCCCCCCTATCACCACCCCCACTCCACTACCGATGTGGGGTATCGTTTTATGGGTTTTTGGGGTAGAAGATTTCAAATATTATATTATTAAAGTTCCATAAACAATTATTTTCACATACGAAGTTTTTTCGTTGTGAGTGACTTGGATAGAGAATCTGGATGTGGAAGTAGTGAATCCTTGGGCAGCGGTTTTTTCTTTCTGTCTAGCCTTACTGAAGGGAGTTTCTTTCTGGGAATTTTTTTCTGTGTTCAAAACATTTAAATAAACATGCTCAGCCTAAAAAAAAACTTGTAACGATCATGTTATATAACTCCGTTTTTATATCTTTGACCTTTCTGGCTGCGCCCCTGAGGCCCCACACTTTTTGGCGATCTTATTTTATTCATTCTAAACGTAAAATGTGTACACACAAAAAAAATTAGCCGTGTAACGATGATATAATTTCACTGATTTTTATAACTTGAACCATGGCCAACTCACGGCCTGACATATGCCAGAAGTCTATTTTGTCGTTATTTAAGTTCGATAGAATTAGTCAACGCTTAAAAAATGCTTGTAACAATGAGTTTCCGAAAAAGCCACCTAGCTCCCGCACCAATAGCATATGCAGTGCACCTACATTACATAAATACGAAACACAGATTACATATAAATTTAATATTACATATAAATGTTAATACAATGATTATAATAGCTGATACAAAATTCAGAAAGGATAAAAATAAGGTAGTTAATATCTAATTAAAATGTGTCATTATAGTACTCGTCCAAATTATAATAGGGTTTAACAATAAACAGGCTTTTAACTGCCTTTCTGAAGTTTGTATTTGAGCTCATTTCTTTAATATCATTTGGTAAGTGATTGAACATCTTCTAGCCATTATAAATAATTGAGTCTTTGACTAGAGGGTGGATCTGGGAATTGGCAGAGCAACGTTATTAACCTGCATGTATGGAGGGGGTACTTATGATATTACTTCCATGCTTATGAACTTAACAAACTGTTTCTAGAATGTAAATGGATATCACAGTGAGAATTCCATGTGCCAATAATAGTGGCTTACATGATTCACGAATTCTAGTTTTGTACAGGTAGCGAATAGCACGTTTTTGTAGTACAAATATTGCTTGTACAAGATATTTACTGCATGCGCCCCAGAAGGCAAGTGTGATTCGATTAGTGAAAAATAAGCAGTCTTAGCAGCTGCATAACCCAGTTCATTTGTGATTACTCTAATAGCGTAGGTTCCGGATGCTAGTTTGTTACTAAGTATTTTAATGTGTTCATTGAATTTTAACTTGCAATCAATGTTTAGTCCAAGAAATTTTGAGCAGGGTTTATTTTCAAGAAAATGGTTACCTAGGGGGATGTTTGTTAAATTGCAATGAAATGTAGTTATGTTTGTTATGTTAATGTTGAAAGAAAGCAAATTGGAGTCTTTGGCCTTATTTATATCGTAACACAACATATGCACCACATCTCAAAGCTCCTACAATAAAAAATTTCTTTGTGTCACAATGCCATTTATGTCTCATTTCGTGGAGAAATCGCCTTTACTCAAAACTGAAGTCATTTTTATATATTCTAGTGAATACACTTTTTACAGAATGTAGATATCTTTTAGTTGTCGAATATATAGCCCCGGAAGTTTTAAGTTTGTATATGGTGGAGAAAATCAAGAAACTTGAAGTATGCCTTCAGATATGCTACAATTTCAAATGCTATTAAAGTATGTATTCATACTGCTGAGGTTTCTTATTTACATTTATGTAGTTAAAAAAACAATTTCAGCTTTTATATTGGAATATGTACCTTTTTATATTAGATATTATTTATTTTTGTTATATGCATTTTATGCATATAATATTCCATCCTTACACTTTATATCGATAATTAAATTTCCTTCAAAATTTAATTTAATTTAAAAGCAATAGTATATGAAACCCAACCCTGGAATGTCCGTGAGATTTCAATCTCTAACTAAACTATTTATAAGAGTACCAGGAGTTACTTATCAGTTGTATAACAGCCTTTTAGTATTTTCAATTAGGACGCCATATTTTTATGCCTTCATTGGATGCCATATTGATATACAATATCGGAAAGTCCTGGATTAGGTATTGCATAGTTTCAACGACTTAACCGACCGCCCACAATAAAGGCATCTACCAGTGCTCTAGAAGAGAGGCAAATAATGACTTGTGCATCAAGAAAATCATATGTACATCATTGACCGTTTAAGTATCTGAACCTTTTCAACAGGCGTATAAACTGACATTTTGGGTAGCTACTAAATAAAAACAAATCAAACTTTTGCTTATTAGGCTAAATGAGAAATGAAGACGGAAACAAATTAAAATTCCGCAGCTGCCCACGCATATGTGGTGGGGAAAGCAGGTAGCACGAGTAAGATGTGTTATACGATAAAAAAGAATAACCTTGTTGCTTTGCTCTTATTGCCGTATCTAATCAAACGCTTGCTGATACTGTATTAAGATTCTTGAGGAAACTATAATGAAAAACCAGTCTAAAATTCAATATGCGCAACAAATAATATCTTTTTAAAAATAGGTAAATATAAATATGTATTACAAATTAAAAAGTGCAATGTTTTTTACGAAGAACCAAGGGCGGATCTAGGATTTTTCAAAAAAAAAAAAAATTTAATATAGAAAGTATATTTTATAGTGAAACTCATATATACTGTAAAACTCTATTAATATAGTAAGGAAGTTAACATACAAAAAAGTGTCTGAATACAAAAGCATAAACTTAGGAAAATAAACAAAATTATTAATTCAGCAATATAGTTCAGGAACGACGTCATCGAAAGGGGGTGATATAGTCGAGTAAACTCTAAGCTGGCGCGTCCAAAGGTCGCTTCATCATATAAACTAAGAGAATAAGACACACGCAACTAGTTCATCTCTATGTCACTGCGATAGCTTTATGCGCATCGCATATCAAATCGTACGTCGTGTTACCAACTCATACATACGCCACCTTAGAGTTTACCGGACTATACTTACATTAAACGAGGTAGTAGATTTTTTTTTTATCTTGTATGTATTGTAGAGAGTATGTAGAATCCAAGTTTTAGACCTCCAAACCCTTGGCATATTTTTGTGAGAACGAAAAAACCACGAATTTTTGGCACGTTTTTTAGTTTGTGTCTTATAACCTAAAAACAATGCATCCAATCGAAAAGTTATCTATTATCAAAATTAAAGAGCATTAAATTTCGCTTCGAATGACTACCTCAAAGTTGAATTTTTAAAATTTTTTTTTTTACTTAATATTGATATTTTCTTAAAATTCCTTAAAATTGGAAAACCAGGTAATCTATGAACTTGAAATTACATGCTCTACAACTTTCATTCTATGGATTTTTTCATTTAGATTAGCCGTTTCAGAGCTGAAGACCTGAGTGACAAAAATTCGTGGTTTTTTTCATTCTCACAAAAATTTGCCAAGGGTTTGGAGGTTTAAAACTTGGATTCTACATACTCTCTACAATACATGCAAGATAGAAAAAAAAATCTACCTCATTTAATGTAACTATAAAGTACCCCGTTATTGAACTAATAATCAGCTAATAATAGTTAAGTTAGGTCTATAAAATAATAAAATAAAAACTAAAAACACAAAGTAAAGTAAAGTTATAAAGTAAATTCTAATCTTCTAGACAACTTTAAAGTTGAAAGTAAAGCGTTTCTTGTTCTTTAGGACTTCGGGGGGGGGGGGGGGCAAATCCGCGCCTGCGAAGAACTAAATGTCAAAAATTAAAAAAAAGTATAATTATTAGTTAAAAATGTTTAATATATGTTATTTCGGTGGCGCGTCTATTTTCTCGAGGTACAAATGTCAATTTTACAGTCCAGAGACTGTGGCAGTAAAATTTCAACACATAAATTTGTCACTAAAACTCTTTACACATACATATGTTTAATTGATGTTCATACTTAATACACATGCAAAAGAAAAGCTTCCTTCCATCATCCATACTGTAAGAAGAGAAGATATAATAAACTCAACACCATCACTTAAAAAAAAGAACAAGCGAGAAGTCCAATAAAGTATTAAGGTTTTCTAAACTTCATCATTACCTCTATATACTCTTGTAAAGATTGTTTATAATGGTTGCGAAGAGAAATTCTAAAAATTTTTTCAATGAAAATCTTACATCTCGAATTTCCAACTTTTGCCAAGTTTCGCCGAAATAAAAGTTGATGATCGGAGGGGGAGAAAATCTTTTAAAAAAATTTTCACTAGAAATTGCTAATGCTAGCGCTACACGTTGGGCCATACTTCGGCCGAAACAATTGCCAAAACATTTGTCGAAACATTTGTGTACAAATATACCATCCACACGTTGGCCGATACCAAGGTCTGTAGAGGACAGGTTGCCTGGTAACTAGGGAGCGCCATATTGCGCGTCATCCAGAGGACCTGCTTCTACAACTCACTTCACAGAGGTAACAGATGCAACAGTCGATCAGTGTATCACTAACCTCGTTGATCCCGTCGTACTTTGTTTAATATATTTTATTTCTGCTTACACAGTTATTGAAAATATTATTTTGGATATTCATATTTTAAGTAGGTCATTTGTTGCGTATGTTAATTTTAAAAGGTCCTCTGGACACGTCACTCCCGCGCAAGAATTTTATTGGCTCCTGAGTTACCAGGCAACCTGTCTCTTTTACAAATCTTGGGCCGATACAGCAGTGCGTGCCAGAACCTAGAAGATGGCAGACGTGGAAATTGCTGCTGTGACAGCAATGGCTGCTTTAGGAGTATTTTATTATTTATTAGAAGCGAATGTCACGAGTGCCGCAACTAATAAAAAGCCTAGACGGAAAAGAAGATGGTGGATGACATTTTATTGAAGCCTTTTTTTTCTTTAAATGATTTCTAAAACAGGCCATCAATGACTCTTTTTTTTTCAATTCCGGTACATCGATCTCCATTACGTTCGAAATTCGATTCCAAGCGTCATTAAGCTGAAAAGATTGAATTATATTAAAAAATGAATTAATCTATTAGGTACATCTTTTGTAATTTACTTTGGCCTTATCCTTATGATATTTATTTTTGGGGTCCCATATTGTAGATTCCCCCTGATACAGTTCTAAAAACTGAAAAGTGTTTTCATTATTCCAAGCCATTTTAAAACCCGATACGTACGCACGCACCTGTATTTATGCACTGACATTACACCAACGTGTGGACGGAAATTCGTATCTGACTCAATCCCTTTGATTTGTGTACTATTTACCGACACCAAGGTGATCACAGGCAAACTTGGCCCATTCGCGGCCAATCAAGACAAACTTACCATCCACACGTTGGCTGTGGCCGAAGTTTGTCAGACTTGGCCCAACGTGTAGCGCTAGCATAAAATTTACAACTTTTCTCCTACTTTTGCCAAGTCTGACAAAGTTTGGGGGGGAGGGTAACGTAACCCCTCCCTCGCTACGATTTCCAACAGAACAATGGTAAACAAACGTCGCCGTCGGCCGTCGGGTCGTCGAGAAATAAAATTAGATAGTTTTGAACTGCTGGAGCGCCCCCTTGTGCGTTGAGGCCTCTTTGCAATTGCCTAGTTTGTCTGTTGCATGTAATATAAGTCTTTAATCTATGTGTTGGATAATCCGGCTCTTGTTCATGCTATATTGTAACCAAGCGTTTATATATTTTTTAATTGTAAATTTCAAAACTCGCGGCGCCTTTAGTTACGGCACGACTTGCCCTTACCGACGGCGCGGCCACAGAAGAAGAATCAATCAGAAGGGAATGTCGGCAAAAAATCCTTTGATCTCGTGTAAATTTCCGCCATACTATTGTTGGGCGAGTTCAGGAGAGTACTCAATATTTTTTACCCCTTTTAAGAACGGCCCGGTAGAGAATCAGAAAACGTGTGAAACATATGATAAAGACAAATAATATTTGTTTTAGATTTTCAATGTTTCTTAACTAATTAGGCGGCATCATGATACAAACTGTATCACGAGGCGAGATCACGCCATTTGTCGCTGACGATCCGGTTACAGAAGAAATCCGTGATCCGGGCCTGGCACGATTTTTTACAATTCCGTCCGAGACTGATAGTGCGCGATGTAGATGCGCGAACTTTTCCCGCCAATGAGAGAGTATATTCTGATTGTTTCTTCTTCTGTGGCGCGGCCCTGTTGGTATGCCATAACGTAAAACGTATCAAAAATAGACTTATGGGAATCCACAGATGCATTTAATAATCTATGGTGTAAACCCGCCATAATATTGTAGTTTCTTGTAAATCCGAGTTGAGGCGCTGAGTAGGTCGTATTCGTTTCTTATGTCAACTTGTGAGTTTGTGAAACCTTGGAAAATTACGGGTTGCTACGAAGGCATGGTGTGCTATCTGTACGATATTAAAGTGTTTAATATAATTGATTGACGAAGGACCATTGTGTTTTTTACACACCTGTTTTCCCAAAAACTCAAGATTCCGCCTAAAAACTACATCCAGCCCAGAGGGTGGCTTCCGAAGGTAAGTTTCCATTTGCAATTTTTCCATATTTATGTTCTAAAATGCATTACGTCTGAATATAATTTCCTCAAATTACCTATACGATCTACGGCTTTAACAAGAAAGTAGGTATTTTAATCTTTGTTTGTTATTAATGCTAATTGGTAAAATCATCTCGTGACCTTGTACCCTGTAACATTTTTAGAAATAATTGGGTATTAAATATTAAATTAGGCAGGCAGAATCAACATTAAAGTTATAATTATTATAATTATATTAAAACATAGAATCCTGATTGGCCCTTTCAAATTTTAGAACTAATTAGCATTCCTATTTCCTCGAATTATACTTACATCAATTTTATTTGAATGAATCACCAATCAATTTCTGTATCAGTGTATAATGTAAATATACAGTGTAACTAGGTAATGCAGTGCAATGTTAATGCATAAAAAAAAGTTTTAACATCTAGTTTTTATTTAATCTACAATATTGCTAACTACGATTTTTTTTTCTGAAGAAAGATCAATATATCGTAGGTTAGGTCAGAATCTTGATTAGGATTATGTATTATTGTGAAACATTGATTAATGAAATGGATAAGGTATAGGCGTAAAATTGTAATGTATAAACCCACGTAATACGGTTTGTACTTAGCATGTACAAGTACATACTAAGCACAAACTGTGTTATGTGGGAAGTCAGTCATGTTGCGTTTTAATTAGGGAAGAACCGAAAGATCTGGAACGCTGTATCCAGTCTACAGAAAATTCTTCATTTCTTTAGTAGAAAACATTTTTGAATTGGTAGGGTGAGAAACGAGTTGAGAAATTACTACCGGTGGAAGTAAATGAAATTGAGGATGCTAAGACTATACCAAACAACTGATGAACAAATGTCTGAAATTTGGTATTTGGTTTATTGAGTTGTTTTCGAAACTCTTTCACCTCTACGAAAAGTCTGGTAAATGGATCCGAGCGGAGATACGGGGAGGGAGTAAAAGTCGAAAAAAAATTTTTGCAGTACGAACGAAACCGCGGTATTATGAAAGTACATCAACTGCACATCCTCCACCAAAATTTCAGACGTTTTTTGGCCAGAATTTTTTAAAAATTAAAAAAAAAATTTTTGTAGTTACAGACGAAACTCTGGGTAAGGCAGGGGGGGATTTCTGATCTTTCAAGTCACTATCTTGTAGCCATCTCCCCATACATTTCCATCCACAGTGCCGCATAATTTCCTGCGCCTCTCCTTTGATCTTTTAATTGCCTCTGCATTGTTATATTACAGAAAAACGCCTTCGGCAACAGCAGGAATACAACTCAAAGTCAACAGAACTAGCACTAAATAACTTTGTCGGGAAAATCACCCAATCTCTTGAGGAAAAAGAGATTGCAGTGGTGGCATTCCTCTACATTGAAGGAGCATTTAACAATGCAATACCCAACTCCCTATATACAGCGGCTGCTGCTAGAGGGGTTGAGCTAACAATAACTCGCTGGATTCAAGCTATGCTTGAAAACAGAATCATAACGACTTTTCTACAGGGAGAGATGGTCAGATTTAAGGCCGCAAGAGGGTGCCCACAAGGCGAGGTTCTTTTCCCCCCTTCTGTGGTCACTGCTTGTGGATGACCTGCTGGCCATTCTCTCTGTGGGCAGCCGAGGTTCAAGCATATGCGGAAGATCTAGTCATTATGGTTAGAGGAAAATCCTTCAAGAGGTGCAGTCCATATTTGGTGTGAGAGGGTGCAGATGACTGTTAATCCTCACAAAACTGTAATAGTACCCTTCACCAGAAAAAGGAGGCTGAATAACTTAGAACCGTCCTCCTTAGCGAGTGAAACTATTCCATTTGCGGGGAAGTGAAATTCCTAGGGGTTACACTAGATAAATCACTCAACTGGAACTCCCATCTGGAAAAGGTAAACCACAAAGCAAGACTCTCCTTATGGACATGTCGCAGAATTTGTGAAAAAACCTAGGGCATAGGTCCCCAACAGATATATTGGATATACATTACAGTCATAAGACCAATGGTAGCGTATGCCTCTATAGTTTGGTGGTCGAAAGGGCTACAACAGACGACCAAAGCCAAACCCTCTGGTAAGAATTACTTTGAATCGGTAATTATGCGACTATCTTTCAGGCAGAAGTTCATGCCATTGAAGTATGTACAAGGTGGCTTGAACAGCTGATGCAGCCTAGACACAGATCAATAAGAATCTTTTCAGACAGCCAAGCAGCTCTCAAAGCTTTTGGCTCACATCGTTGCAATTCCAAATTGGTCTGGAACTGCCAAAAAGCTCTAACCCGATTGGATAGATACAAAAAATTAACTCTGGTCTGGATACCAGGCAACTCTGACATGAAGGGCAACGAAATAGCCGACTCCTTAGTCAGGGAAGGTGCGGTATCAACATTTATCGGACCAGAACCAGTGCTTAGCATATCGGCAAGCACTGCGAAAACAACCATCTTGGCCTGGACCGAGAGGAAAATCCTCCATTACAGAGCTGCAACGAATCATTGGAAAAAAGATTTAAATAAAAGATCAAAAATACTTTACTTTTTTTAAAATCATTTTGCACACGATTTAAATGTTTTTTTACTATTTTTGCTGTTTTAAATCAATGAGGTATGATCTAAGTGACTTGAGAAAGTGTGTTACAAAATTGATGAGCGGGGGGAAGATATCTAAAAAAAAACTTGGCCAGTAGGGTGGGGGGAACGAAGTTTAAAACCACTAGAGAAGTCAGTGGCACGGCAAATCACAACTCAACACAAATCCTCTGCTCTCTTAGTGTGTGCTGGAAATAAAAATCGTTATTGTTTATCCAGAAATAATTATTTACATTACTAGATGCGAATGTTTACTTTTAGGTGTGAGATGATTTTTGAATGGTCGAGGCGAAGCTGAGACCTTTGAAAAAACACCGAACATCTAAAAGGGCTTTCGTATCGTGTAATGTATTATCTTTTTTTTACTACCGAAAGATATTGTGGAATTTAATAATTTAAAACTATTTCATGAACTTATTTGACGTTTTTAATAAATTTTATAGTTTAGGAAGCTGTCTGTGAAAATTGTTTCCATGCCAGCGAAATAATTACTATCTGTCATTGAGGTTATGTTAAACATTTTAATATCTGGTGGTTTCAAACTAAAATAAATAAATATGTTTGGTGGCGGTGAAAATGGGATACAAAAAGCAGCTAATATTGCTTTGCCTCGCTTTACCCCAAGAAATCCAAAGCAATGCAAACTTATGAAGCGTTAAAATTTGTTTTTTTTAAATTTTTCTGTCCTGGCCACGAAAGTTCTACTTTTGTAACTAGCAACTCCTTAGCAACCAAGTAACTCGAATGTTTACTTTCGTTATCGTGCGTGTTGCTAGGGTTGCAAAAGTCACTTATATAGACGGTAGTAGAAGAATTAAACTACTTCTTGCAATATATAAATCACTTTTGTAGTATTTAAATATTAGGAAAAGATTTAAATCATTAAAAAAGATTTAATTATTTTTGAAAATATTTAAATTTTATTTTTATTAAAGAAAATCAAAGATATTTTCTAAAAAGATTTAAATCATAAATCAAAAATCATTACTAAAGAAAATATTTAAACTCAAAAGATTTAAATCAAAAAAATGATTTAAATCTCCCGTTATCTTGCAGCTCTGCTCCATTACTGGCAAGAACTACCAGGATTAGTTCATTTAAAGGAGTTTATTACATATCCTCTGAAATCAAGAACTAAAAAAACTATTAGAGTTAAATAGGTCACACTTAAGAACTCTAGTGGGCCTGTATACTGGGCACTGCAGACTAAACGTACACAGACTCGGAATAGCAGATAACGCTGAATGCCGACTGTGTTTGGAGGAGAATGAAACGGCAGCGCACGTTCTATGTACCTGTCCTGCTGCAGAAAGAACCAGGTTTTCATTTTTTGGCAAAGGACAACTACTGCCAGAAGACCTGGACAAACTCTCACCCCATTAAGTAGTCCCCTTTATCAAAAGGCTGAACCTATTGGGTGAAATATAATTAGGAGTGAGCCACAATAGACCAGATGGTCGCAGTGGATGGTCTGTTACTGGCCCACTCACATTTCAACATAACCTAACCTAACAACTCAAAGTGAAACATTTTCAATTTAACCTTTCTTTATCATTCATTTATTAGAATCGCCCATTTGGAGTTTTTTTGCTACTTAATTTTGGTCTAATGATAAAAAAAAGTTGGTGATGGAAACTCGATGCATTCTTTGGTCTCTTTATCTCAACAAATAACGTTTATTGAAAGTGCTCCATAGAGGCAAAAGAGATGTCTTTTTCCATGTTTTTTTATAGTGCTGAACATATTAAAGGCATTAAAAAACAGTTATTAGTGAATATGGCAACTGATACGTAGATATTATGGTTTTCATAAAATTTTAAATTTTGGCACTATCAGTTAAAATTTTTATGACATGTTTTATATCGTTGGAAAGAGAAAAAACTATCGGATTTAATGGTGTCATAGCCTACCTTGAGATTTGTTCTTTTTATTTTTGCGCAAGAGCGTTATGCCAAAAGCTTTTTTCAATTTTTTTTTTATACATATTCTTGTAGTCTTGTCAACTTTCATCCCTCTAATTTTCGTTGTATCGCCTTAAATAAGGATGTAAGTTTGTGGTTTTCCTATTTTTTATGATTTTGTACTATATCTCACAAAGTAGGCTATGGATTTCGAGTTTCTTTTTACTGAAATAAAGCTCACAAAAATCGGAGTAACTTTTACTAAAACTTTTTTCTTCTACATAGATATTAGGCGAGATACTTGGTATGACCCTGGTAAAATAGATGGATTGTGTCTATTTACGTAATCTCTTGTTTTTAAGAGTTTTTTAAACTGAATTTTGGCATAAAATGACTACATTATTTGGAGTGTATTATTATTGTACATTTATGCCAGGGAACCGCAACGTCGCAAACGAAAATAATGTGATCGCAAAAAGATTTTTTTGAAAGTCTAATTTTGGATTTTATTGTGGGAGTAACCTCCCACAATAAAATTGTGGGAGGTTACTACAATTAGTCCAAAATCGAAAATTGAGGGAACATTAAATCTTTGCGTTTTGAGGTCCCAGGAACCCAAAAAAGTGGTTTTTGAAAAATGTCTGTGTGTATGTATGTATGTATGTTAGCACGATAGCGGTGAAGCTACTAAACGGATTTGGATGAAACTTTGCATGAGGGTTTCATTAGTGCTCCAGAAGATCTGAAAAGATTTTGGTTGACATCGGATTACATTTAGTGCTGTTTTGGCACAACAACTTGTTTATTTTATGATTACTTACAATTTGTAATTTAACCATTGAAAAGCAGTAAAAATGTTGATTTCAACGATATATCACACTTGTACTCTTTCGATTTAGTTTCCGTGAAAAAAATTAAAAAAAGAAAATAACACGCTTCTTGTGTAAGATATATTTTATAGTCTAACCTAACGTTCGATAGATTAGTGTGTAGTTTTTTCGACGTTTATAAAGTCCACGGAAGGAGTGAGAGGCCTTCATGAACCATTCACAAGCCCTACAAGTGTAAGCAACTCGATCGGAACGCTTTCGGTAAGTTTTTTCCAATAAAGCTTTGAAAGTGACAGTGACATGTTTTAAAACTATTTCCGCTACTTCCGGCAACATAACCTAAAAATAGTGCTTCTTAACCTAAAAACAATTTAAGACATTGGTACCAACCTAAAAATTTTTTTCGAAAACTCAAAAATCAAATTCCCCCACAAAAACATTAGAACCAAAAATTTGGCAATTGGCATTTCCCCGACCGATTTAGTGAAAAATCGGTCGAGGCCAGAGGATAAAACAAAATATATCAACTCAAACTTAAACGATCCACCATGAACACTACCCCAACCACATCTGGCAGGGAAGCTGTCCACCAATAATTATATGGTTTTTCCCAAAGATCGCCATCCCTACCACCCATTACCATGGAACAGGTTTTTTGTTTACTCATGTTTCCCAATAATCAAAATTATTAAGTGCTCCTGCCTACGAACTTAGTTTTTATAGTGTTGTGTTTATTTTTATATTAATTTTAGGTCCATGTGGACACATCATAATTTTAACCTAGTTTTTAAGCCTCACACCCACCTCGGCGGTGTTCACCGTGGTTGTCTGGCTGGCTCCGGGCTAGGATCCGATAAGGCATATATTTGTATTAAAACATATAATAAAATATTCATGTTGTGCAGAATATAAATTTAACACTCAAGTTCTTGGGTCCAACTCCCACCAAACGCAAGACTTTTTTTTCTATTTTAATATGAAAAAAATATTTCAACTTATTATATATAATTAAATGAGATCGTTCATATTTTTTAGTGCTCTTTTCGGCTTCAAAGATCCACCGGGTGGGGAGGTTCCAGCCTCTTCCAGTAGCTGCCGATTTTTTATTTTTTTTTTAAATTTCAATATTAAATTTGAAAAGTGCATAGAAAACTGAACAAAACGACTTCATTAGTTTTTTGCCACACCCTTGCCACCTTTGAAATAAATTCCACTAAATAATGCAATATGAGACTTTAGATAATATCGATGAATGATACGCGCAAAAAATGCCTCCTCTATTAAAATAGGCATTTACTTTTTTGTCAGCAATAATTATTATGTTTTAATTACCAATTTCTATGTTATGATGGGGTTCAATTTATAGAAAAATAAATGTTAGAGGGCACCGAATCAAGAACCTAGTTCATTCCTCTCATTTATTAAAGACTAGTAATACAGCAACATATCTTACCTATTAACAATAACAACAAAATATCAACAGAACAACTGTGCCAAAAACAAAAAGGCATATATTGTTATAAAACGTATTTACAAATTAGAATTATAATTAAATTCTATGTTCAAAATGTCCTCATCAGCTTCAGTACATTTTCTAGTGTGCTTCACGAGAAGGCCGATTGATCTTCTTATCACATCTCGACTGTCTCTAAGTTTTTGTGGTATTCAACAATTCTTTGAGTTAATTGATCCCTGCAATCAATGTTCACTTTGTAGACGTTACCCTTTAAGTAACCTCATAAAAAATAATCTACTACATGATTGAAATCTGAAGACCTTGTTGGTCATACATGAGGACCTTCGTGGCCAATCCATCTGTTTGAATATGTATAATTTAAATGGTTTCTAATTTGGTTGGAAAAATGCGGTGAGGTCACTTAAAGAGTGGACATTAACGGCATAGATCAATTAATTCAAAGTATTGTTGAATGCCACAACGAAATTAGAAACAATCCAGATGTGATAAGATCAATCGGTCATCTCGTGAACCGCACTAAAAAATGTACTGAAGCTGAGGAGGCTATTTTGAACATAAAATTTAATTAAAAATCTAATTTGTAAATACGTTTTATGACAATATCTGCATTTTTTGTTTTTGGTACAATTATTCTATTGATATTTTGTTATCTTGTTACTGTGTGCATTATTGATATACAACTTTGTTATTACAGTTATTGTTATTGGTAATAGGTATGTTGTGTTGGTTTATTACCACTCTTTAATATATGAGAGGAATGAAATAGATTTTTGATTCGGTGTCCTCTAACATTTATTTTCACCCCCTCCATAAAAATTTGTAATTAGAACATAATAATTATTGCCGAAAAAAAAGTAAATGCCCAATTTAATAGTATAAGCATTTTTTGCGCACGTCATTCATCGATATTTTCTAAAGTTTCATATTGCATTATTTATTGGAATTTATTTCGAAGACGACAAAGGTGTGGCAAAAAAATTAATGAAACCGTTTTGTTCAGTTTTTTATGTACTTTTCGAATTTAATATTGAAGTTTAAAAAAACATATACCAGGTATTTTTTTCTTGAAGAACAACCAAAACATTTTTTTCTCAAGTCCGGACCTGGATTTTTTGTGTGCATGATACAAGTACTTATTCAGGATCACTAGTGTATTATATGTGCCAAATATGTACTTATTATTCCATTCCTTTACAAAGTAATAACCAAAAGAAATTTTGACCAAAATACATAAAACACCCAGCAAATAGGGCCCAACTAGCTTTTTCTAGGGTTGATTACACAGCCACACAAAAAAAATAAAGTGTCTTGACCCCAGAGACTGACTAGGTAGACTTTATGTTTTTCGGGTCGCTGAATCCGAATCCGGGGTCCATTTGATCCCATGTCATCAGGTTTAAGGTCATTTGAAGGTCAAATTGAGATAGGACCGTGAAAAATTCTGCAAAAAATGTATGTTTGTTTTGAGGTTTCTGAATCCGAATTCGGGGTTTATTTGATACCATCATGTCAGAATCAAGGTCAAATGATAGTCAAACACATGAAATTCAATAATACAATCTTTTTTGACCCCGGATTCTGAAAAAGCAGAAAATTTTACGTCCAAATACATTCTGAACGGTTTATGGAACCGATTTCTTAGGTCATTTGTTGGTTATCAAGCGGTCAAATGCTTATTTTCCATTTCTTAGCTGATATATCGATTGTAAATCGAAAACTTGCGTCTATGACTAGTGACCTTCAAGTTTTTGTGGTCGCTTATCACGATCCCGGTATCCATTTGATACCATGACGTATAAACCAAGGTCAATCGAAGGTCAAACGCCATAATTCGAATGATATAAATTTTTTAACCCCGTATTCTCAAAGAACAAAAAATCTTACGTCCAAATACGTCTTGATCTGAGTCGAACCGAACTTTGGTTGTCTGATGAATTTGAAATTACATTTCCTTGACTCTCACCTTGATAAATTTCCAAACAATCTCAGTGACTTTAGCGAAGAGCAAGGCGAGAGGTTTCATCAAGATTTGAAGGTGATGGAAGTTCGATACCAAGGAAGATGGGACGAAAACATGATGGCAGATTTCTGCTGGAATCTACAAAGAGAAACCCGAAACGATAGCAGGAAACGTAAACGAAATCCATTACACAGGTCTTTTGAGGAAAAGCGAACTCGATATAGCTCAAAGAGAGAGAAAAACTAAAATTATATGTATTATTTATTAATTCGTTTGTATTGTTTATATATTTATGCAATGTTATTTAGTTATTCTAGACAGTTATTACAGTTATTTGTGTTATCCATTCATTTGTTAATATATTCTTTTAATTTATTTTATTTTATTTTGAATTAGGTGCTGAGTTACAGAGGGAAACAAATTCCCTGTTCTTAGACTGGTACAGCCCTATAGATCAGTTTTACTGAATTCGAGACCAATAAGCCACTGTATTTATTCATTTATTTATTTTATTTTACATCAAATCAGATACTGAGTAACAGAGGGAAAAGAATTCCCTGTTTATAGACTGACATAACCCTATAGTTCACCTTTATTAGGTTCGGAATTATTGAGCCATTGCGTGAAACTAGGCACATTGATTTTTATTTATTCATTTATTTATTTATTCAATTTATAATTTGTTTTTTAGTTCATTGATCATCTATCCATTTATCATCTCGAAAACAACTCTTAAAAGGGTTAAATGATGTACAAAATCCGTTCACACAACCTCCTCGTGGTGTACATCGGGTAACGCTAATGCTGACGGTTTCACAATTCAGTTGAAAGATTCAAAAGAAATCTGTATTTGACCTGCAGATGATCTTTCAGGGTCCAAAAAATTATATCATTCGAATTATAGCGTTTGACCTTCGTTTGACCTCCGTTTATACATCATGGTATCAAATGGATACCGGGATCGTGATAAGCAACCACAAAAACTTAAAGGTCACTAGTCGTAGACGCAAGTTTTCGATTTACAATCGATATATCAGCTAAGAAATGGAAAATAAGCATTTGACCGCTTGATAACCAACAAATGACCTAAGAAATCGGTTCCATAAACCGTTCAGGATGTATTTGGTCATAAAATTTTCTGCTTTTTTAAATCCGTGGTCAAAAAAGATTGTATTATTGAATATCATGTGTTTGACCTTCATTTGACCTTTATTCTGACATGATGGTATCAAATAAATAAACCCCGGATTCGGATTCAGCAACCTCAAAACATAAACATAAATTTTTTATGGAATTTTTCACAGTCATATCTCAATTTGACCTTCAAATGACCTTAAACCTGATGGCATGGGATCAAATGGGCCCCGGATTCGGATTCAGCGACCCGAAAAACATAAAGTCTACCTAGTCAGTTTCTGGGGTCAAGACACTTTATTTTTTTTGTGGCTGTGTTATGATTACCCCCGGTGTCCTCTATCTGTCATTAAAGCATGTCCGTTTCCTCGTGAAACACCCTGTATAATTAAAGTTCATTGTTTTAAGTAATTTCGGTTGTTTTCTTAAGGTAACTAAATGCATTTCTTTGTAATATAATAATGCGAGCCCACGTTTTCATCCATTTGGTAGATTTTCGTTCTGTTTCTAGAAACGGCGGTTGCCAGCTTCATACTGGTAACTATTGTTTGAAAGCAAATTGCCTATATAGAATTAAAATGTGTCATTGTTTTATCTAGTGACTTATTCTTAGATTTTTTAAATATATTTAGAAACTGATAAGATTGTGTAATCAGACAAGGAAATGGTTTTAATTTAGCGTACTTACCTACTGTTAATAAACTTTGTGGCATGAGACTTCCTGAATTAAAAAGATAAATAAGTAATAACTGTTTATCTTGCGTTATGAATCTTTGAACATTGATTAGTACCACTTATTTTTATCAGAGTTGCCTGTATTTCAAATAAAAATGCTTCAAAAAAATACTTCAATTTGAAATACTTTCATTGACATGCACATGAAGAATAGGGACAATGTGCAAACACGACGTGCTTTTGCTATATCCGTAAAAATGGAAAAAACAAAGCAGACGCAAGATGGCGCTATTCTCACAGTGAACATCAAGGTACATGCAGTTACAGGTATGCTTATCCTAGCGACTAGAATGCAACTTGTTCTGCGCATAACATAATGGAACTATCGGGAACCGTGTTGGAAATATATCTAAACATTGTGATGAGTATTATTCTGGTTTATATCATATCTGTATAATTCCTTAACTTGGCATTGCTGCAATCCGTGGCACATTCTGCCCTTTGGGGGTGATTAATAATAATAAGGTCTTATTGTCTCTGGGACCCTGTATGTTATATTATTTGAGATAAGGGCGCGAAAGGTTATTGGTTATTGATCTTATTAGAATCCGGCCTGAATGGGGGAATTCTCTAAATTCGTAGTGGTAGCACAATGGGCCACAAGACCTGAGTGCAGAGAGATAAAGGTCTATTGCCAATATGGTTCCTGTTGCCTCAACACATGATTGGCTGAAATTCCCATGCTCGCACTAGCATACCTTGTTAATTATATGCACCTTGGTGAACATTAAGAACACGAAAATAAACGTATAGTTCAGATTTATTCTGCATATAAAAAATGTCAGCTTGTTTGACGGATCAAAGACGCCGACATTTTTTATATGCCGAATAAATCTGAAATCCATTATAACAAAATATAAAGAGGCGGGGGCAACTGGGCCACTGTTTACTTTGTTGTTAGCGCTGCCCGTGGCATGTCTTATATCATCACATTTTGGGGAACAGTTTTCCTCGGTATTCCTATTCCCATAAACTTGTTTATATTCTTCATGGACATGCATTTGAATCTTGACTCTGCCTGACTCTGCCATATGACACTGAATTTCAAATCCGGTTGACTACCCACCCTTAAAATTTTTTAACATTCGTTTTGTTTTTGGGAGGCTTATTTTGTTGTGAGGGGACTTATATTAAGGTAACAGAAAAGAGACAGATTGACAATGATTTGAAGTACGACGGCATCGTTAATTTCTCATAAAATCGTAAGATTCTTCATTTTTATACATGCGGAGAAATTATTCTGATAGGAATTTGGTCTTGGGATGCATAATTTATTGTTTGGGAGACTTATAACAAATTATTAAAAATAAAAATGACCGGTTATTGGTATTAATGGTACAATACTACTGACATGCGATAGAAACTCAGCCTAACGAAAAAAAGTTAAATTCCTGGACATTTCAAGGTGTGTTAACAATCACGTTTTGGCATAGTTATTTTGTTGTTATAGGAGCTTATTTTTACGTTTTAAAAAAGAAAAAGAACTTGTTAATGACAATTTTGGAGTTCTGAGATAAAATATACGTTAAAAATCAAAATTTGAAAACATTTTTCTTTCTGGCTAGTTAAACTGACAGAAGTTTCATTCTAGAAATAGTTTTCTGTATTCAAAATGTTTAAATAAATATTCACAACCTGAAAAAATGCTTGTAACGATTGCGTAGTATAGATTCATTTTTTTTACAACTTTAACCTTCTGGTTGCACTTAAGTACTAACGTCCCACACTTTCTGGCGATCTTGTTTTATTTATTTTAGGCACAAAAGAAGTACATACACAAAAATGATCACATAATCCCACTGATTTTTAAACGGTGATTGTAATTGTAATGTACCTGACACTGGTGCACCACCAGATATCAATTTTAAATCGTTATCAACCATAAAACAATAAAAATCATCAGGGCATAAAATGATGAAGTGCCGAAAAACCATAACTCCTGGACTTTAGCTTTCTGTCACAAAACGAACACGGTGTGACAATTTTATGGCGTTTTTTTACTTATATTTCTTATATTTATGAAATGTAATGTATTTTACAAATATCTTCATTATTTTTTTTTTCAGTGTCATTTACAGCCAGCCACAACCGCCTTACTCGAAGAGTATGTTGTATTTGCCGGTACATTTCTAAAACCTTACTGCTTGTACCAGTTAGTTTAATTTTTTACCGGTTATCTCGGTAAATTCCGAACTTTAACTTACAATATGTCACTTATTCAACGTTTCTATTTATATCAGTGACTAGGGGTTGAAAAAGATATTTTGTGGTAAGAGTGGTGCATAGGCGTATCTTTTTCTTCACATGAGGGCCCAGACTATACATTTTTTTCTCCAACAGGTCCTGTCGTATAGTAAGGATCGATTTTCTCACCCCCTGAATGGGAGGGTATTTCATGGTAAGGCTGATATATACAACATCTTTAGTTGACTTTGAAGACTAGTATTGACATACAAACTGGCTTTTGGGATATTTTACCGTTGTGAATTGCATTTATAGATTTTTTGTATAATTTTGGGGTTAACAAGTGGAGCTACAAAAAAATTGAGGTCTGTTTGTTAGAGCAAAACGGACTTCAGATTATGATTCAGTGTACCATAAAACATAGTCCACATACTCAAACCAATGTAAATGTAAAAAATATATTTTTTTGTGGATATGTGTAATTATAATTCCTCAAATTGAAGTTCTTAAAAAAAATTTTAATTTGTAAATAAAATATCTGGAGCACTTTTTGGTCGTGGTCTACTTGTGATTATAACATGTTCGGTTTTTGTTTCATCATACATATTTCAAAAATAATAAAAATATAAATATCAATTAATTTAATTAACCAAAATGATTTTTTTATCGATCATACTATTTTGTAAATAGTAAATAAAGGCTTGGATATAATATTTCTTCTTTAATTAATTATATTCTTTGAAAAGTATCATAAGATAAAAGTTAATATGTAATGTCGCAGGTCATTGTTGATGTGACCCGACCAAAGTGACTTGTGCAAAACCAGAGGGGTTAAACTTCTCCATTTCTAGAAGTTCAGTTATATGGAACGATATTTATTGCTCATATTGCACAATATTTTTTGTAATTACTATTTTCGATAAAAAATAATTGATGGTAGACATCTTATGGCTTCTGAGAGGTCGATACTTTTATTTGTGGATCCAAAAATGTTGTTTACTTTTTTGTTTACATTTATGTGTGAAAATATAACATTGAATATTTTTAAATACGAAAGACATCGAAAATAGGTTAGTTTTAAACAAATTGTATATACCGGTGTCCCATAATTACGCAAACAAGCGATATCTCTGTTATTTGAAGAGATAAAAATATAAATAACAAGAAACTTGCCAAAGGCATGAAAGACTTCGTCTGATAACACCCCTGGAATTGTGTTTGCCTCTTGCAACTCCTAAGGAACCACCTTTTTTTTTCCAATCTGCACCCTGTATAGCTAGAACCTGAAATCGCATCCCCACGTCATTCTGAGCACAGTGATATACCATACTTGATACGTTTAATGAATCTTATAGATTGAATTCGTGAGGCTTACCGCAGAGTAACACCGGCTATGCTTAGAGCAACCTGCACATGAGAGTTGCTGTGACGCTTGGTTTGTGTGGAAGCTGGAGGTGCCCAGTTTGCTTTTGAATATCATGAAACGTTGAGATTTTAAGTTTGAGCAAAAATAAAATTTTTGTCGGTCTGTCAATTTTGATCTTATTCCGTTGAAGGCTTGTGGAGTAAATTGGGGTAAATGGAGGTAAATAGGTAAGTCAAGCAAATAAGACTCCATAAAATTGGTATTTAGTATATATAAGAAAAGTTAAGGTCTCAAATGCATGGTAATTCGAGTCCTATGAACAAACAAATGTCAGCGTGCCTGCCTTTCAAGATTATATTAGCAGGTCGCTAAATTGATACCAATGTTTCAAGGATAGATGAGGAGATAGCCACGTCGACAGATCATCCCGTGTGTGTCTAGCTTCTACAATTTCGAATTAGAATACCAAGCAACCTGTATGGTGTTTATAGATCTTCTATTATTTTCTTGATTCTATAATAAGTGGGTTACCTGAAGTACTAATTAATGCACAGTGGATTTCCTCGAGTATTATTGATGCGCAGTAGGTTACCCCAAGTACTATGAATTCGTAGTGGGTTTCCTCGAGTAAAATGGATGCACAGTGGGTTACCTCGAATAGTAGTCCCTAGACAGGCAAGGCGTTGCAATTTCTGCAACTTTCCTTGTGCTACTTTTTCTTCTGTTTTTGGCCACCATATGCATGATGCGTAGGTAACCATAGGTCTCACAACCGATAGGTATGACCAATGTATCATTTTCGGCTTTAGACCCCAAGTCTTACCAAACAGCCTACGGCACGTCCAAATGGCCGTTGTTGCTTTGGTAAGTGTCCTTTCTAAATGTGAGTTCCAGGTGAGTTTTTGGTCCAGAATTACTCCTAGATACTTGACCTCACTGGAAAAGGTCAGTACTGTTCCATTCAACATAGGGGCTCTCAAGTTGAGTTTTCTCCTTTTGGTGAATGGAACAATAACTGTTTTGCTCGGATTGACACTAAGACCCTCTGACGAGCACCATTTGGATATTATGTTTAGGGCAATTTGCATGTGGTTTGAGATCATAACCTCATGCCTGCCCCTGACAGTAACGACCAGGTCATCAGCGTAGCCCTGAACGTTGAAGCCATAATTGCTCAGCTTATGGAGGAGATCGTCAACCACCATTGACCACAGCAAGGGCGATAAGACTCCACCTTGTGGACAGCCCCTAACTGCAGTCACGGTGGCCGACTCACCCCCCATATCTGTGGTAATTATTCTGCTTCTTAGCATGGATTGTATCCATTTGATTGTTGGGGATTGTATACCTTTTTTCCGCGGCTCTCTGTATGGATTCATAGGAGGTGTTATCAAAAGCACCCTCTATATCTATGAAAGCACACAAAGCCAGTTCCTTGGCAGTAAATGTCTTTTCGATGCCTTTAACCAGGCCATGTAGAGCATTTATTGTTGATTTGCCAGGTTGATAGGCAAATTGTTTCGAGTGAAGCGGTTTCACTGTAATGATTTCGCTTCTAATCTGTTGATCTAATATTTTCTCCATTGTCTTAAGGAGAAAAGAGGTTAAGCTGATGGGGCGATAAGATTTTGGCTCGTCTGGTGGACGTCTGCCTATCTTTGGGATAAACGCCACCTTAACTTCCCTCCAAGCTTGGGGAATATACCCAAGAGTGTAGCTTGCTATGAATATGCTTCTCAGGCATGGGATAAGTTCCTCAATTCCATGTTGAAGCAGGGCAGGAAAAATACCGTCCCTGCCCGGTGATTTAAAGGGCTTAAAGGTCGATACCGCCCATTTAATTCTACTAGGGGTGAATATTTTTCCAGCTAGCCTTTTCCCTTCCCTGGTAGGACGATGTGCATCCTCTTCCAGGGAGGCCTGTGGAAGTTCACCTTCGATTACATGAGAGCCAGGGAAGTGAGTACCTAAAAGTACTCTTATGTTTTCCTGCTGACTCTCTGTATGTTGGCCAGGAGCAATGCGCTCGTGTCCCACAGCAGCTATGGAGGCAATGCTGGACTTACTTCCTCTGCATTTGCATGTGAGGAAGGAGGCAGCACTTAGTGCCTTAAGGCTGCATCAGGCACTCAAATTCAGACCAGGCGACCTGGTTGGTCACTTAAGGATTCTGGAGTTAATCCAATTCGAATCCATGACCAAACCCACTGACTCAATGCCAATCAAATATGACTTTGACTGCCCGTTTGATGTGCTGATTGAAAGCCGTCAGGCGGGCAGGGCCGGAGCATTGCGGTTGGAGAAAGAGTCACACGTCTGGTACACAGACGGATCCAAGATGGATGAAGGGGTTGGTGTGGGCGTAGCAGGGCCTAAATGCAGGCTATCTAAAGCCCTTCGTAACACCCCAACCATCTTCCAAGCAGAAATTTATGCTATAGATCTATGCGCCCAGGAATGCCTAAATCGAGGCACTCGAAGGGCAAAGATCTATATACTTTCAGACAGTCAGGCAGCATTAAAGGCTCTCAGGTCATATACCTTTGAGTCAAAAATTGCCTGGGAATGCAGACAATCCCTGAAGCAACTGGCAAAAAACAACAAGGTTACCTTGATGTGGGTGCCAGGGCATGAGGGGATAGAAGGCAACGAATTAGCTGATAGCCTCGCAAGAAAAGGGGCTGAAGCCCCGTTTTTTTGGACCCGAACCGTTTTGTGGCCTATCCAGGGGACACATAACGGAGGAAGTCCTAAAATGGGAAAAGGAACAAAAAGAGTCCTACTGGAGGAACACTCCAGGACAAAGACAAGCAAAAAGGTTTATAACCTATTCTACAAAGAATGCCACAAGGCTTCTCGAACTGGAAAAGTCCGATTTAAGGCTGATCACAGGCCTTCTAACTGGCCATTGCCCCTTGAGATACCATCTCAAGAACATGGGCATGGCAGAAGATGACAAATGCAGATACTGTGAAGCTGCAACTGAAACTGCGGAACATATACTTTGTGAATGCAAGGTGTTAATCCGCATTAGGCTAAAGTACCTAGAACAGGCGGAATTAACGCCTGAAGACATAGGGAAACTAGCCCCCAGGAAAATCGCAAGCTTTGCAAAAAGTCTTGGAATCCTGGGTAACAACTAGATGCAGGGTAACTCACAAAAGACCTTTTAGGTCGAGGTGAAGAAAGGCCAACCCAGGGCCAAGCGACCCCTTAAACAATCTACAATCTACCTTGAATAGTATGGATGCACAGTAGATTTCCTTGAGTATTATGGATGCACAGTGGGTTACCTTTTTTTTTTTTGTGCGCACGATTACTCGGGAACTGTGAAGATATACATTGACATGAAATTTGGTAGTCATGCCCAAAAAAAATGGGACAAGTCTTATAACGTATTTTTGTTAAAATCTAATTGTGTACATCTAACTTTAACTTTTGTGACTTTGTCAGTTATTTGTCAAAATTCATTGCAAATGTGCAAATAGAGACGACTTACATTAGAAAAAAATAATTGTCCTATTTTTTTTTGCTCACGACAGTACACGTATGTATTTTAACGAGATCTGGAACCAGATTAGATTTTCATCTTATTCCGTTGAAGAGTTGAGGGGTAAATTGGAGTAAATGGGGGTAAATAGGTAAATAGGTAAATCAAGCAAGTAAGAGTTCATAAAAATTTTTAATCAACGGAGATATCGCCTGTTAACGTAATTCTGGGACACCCGGTATACCAGGTGTAAACGAATAGTGGGCCACCCCTGTAACTTCCTTGTTTTTAAAGATATCAGGATGAAATTTTGTATGGTGACATTAGGTAAGATTTCCAACTTTTTAAGATCTATCTGCCATATTTATCACTTCCGGTTTCACCGGACCCCAATAGTTTTTTCTAAATGTTGTATGTTTTTACATTTTTGTAATGAAGGTCATATTTTGGATACATTTATACTATTTTGAACAATTTATACAGTGTTGCACGTAAAATAATTCGAATTTTAGTTGTTAATCTAGATGGCTGCGAATATGTTAAAATTATCCGCAGTCTAGCCCACTGCTACCGTCTCGGCAACACGTGAAAAACGCCACTACACATCCATACCCTAGCCAGGATTCGAACCCGCAAGACTATTATTACCTTAAGCACTGCACCACCGAGGCGGTGCTCGGTAACAAAATTGTGTTACTGAAGGTAGTGGAAGGGGGAATACTGGACGAACCTTATAAGAATTTCAAATTTGGCGCTAACTGTTCGTTCGCATCAATTGTATGCCGTTCTTGATAGCATATGACATAGACATAGACATAATTTATTGATGTTAAAGATACAAAAGAATATATACAAGTCAAAAGAACAACACAGTAGTATGTAAACAAACTGAGACATGAAAATAGTTGTAATAAATAACAATGTATGGTATAATGTTAAAATATAAAATAATTTTTTTTTTAATGGTAGAATTTCTTATAAATATACAATGTATTATTTAAATAAGGCTTAAATTACTGTTTAAAAATTCTAAATCACTATAAAATGCCTTTGACAGGAAAAATTTTTTTATTCTACATTTAAATTCCCTTTCGGGTAATGCTCTTATAGTTTGAGGCAATGCATTAAAGTATTTAATACAATAATAACCAGTTCCATCCCTGGTTTTATTGAGTCACAAATAATTTACATTCAGGTTATTCGCATTTCTTGTAAAATGCGAGTGTATTTGACCTCTCCTTAGATGCACTGCTTCATTCGCTTTGATGTATAAAAGACACTGCAGTATATAGACCGATGGTAATGTCATTATGTTTAATTTTATAAAAGCATCTTTACAATCTTGCCTGTATTTTAACCCACCAATGATTCGTACACCCTTCTTTGTACTCTAAAAACATCGTCACGGGAAGCAGCATGCCCCATACAAGAATGCCATACGATATCACCGAGTGGATAAGGCTATGGTAAGCAGTGAGGAGAGTTTGTTGAGATACATTGCTAGACAAATTTTTAAGCAGGTACATGTTTTTAGATATTTTGCTGCTAACATAAGTGGTATGTTGGTCCCATGTTAATTTAGAATCTAGATATAGACCCAAGAATTTAACAGAGTCGGGATTGTTGAAATTATGTATATTTCGCAGTGAAAAGATCATTGTTTCTGTTTTTGAGGTATTTAGACTTAATTTATTGGAAATAAACCAGTTTTGAGCAACTGCTTGTGTTACATCGATCTCATCTAACAAAATTGACAGGTCCGAGTTACAATCAATTATGTTACAGTCGTCAGCAAACATTATTGATAAAGAGTCTATTATAGAATTTGGAAGGTCGTTTATATATATTAAAAATAGAGTGGGGCCCAGGACTGAGCCTCGCGGGACTCCGGACTCGATGTTAAGTAGGTCAGACTTCAATCCATTATAGAGGACGTATTGGCTTCTTTCACTAAGGTAGGATTCTAACAGAAGTTTGCTACTGTTAGAAAAACCATAATAATCCAGTTTGTTAATTAATATTTGATGGGACACACAATCAAAAGCCTTTGATAAGTCCAGAAACACAGAACATGTGAACTTTCCCTCTTCAACAGCTTGATTTATGATAGTTGTTAGTTCGTCAATCGCCATTGTCGTAGTACGTTTGGTTCTGAAGCCAAACTGATTAGGATTAAATAGATTGTTTGCCTCAAGATAATCAGCCAATTGAATTTTTAATATGGTTTCTAAAATTTTTGCAAAGTAAGGTATGACAGATATGGGTCTGTGGTTGGAGGGTTCATCTATATTATTTCTGGCACGACTTTTGAGACTTTCAACGACTTTGGTAATACATTATCACTTATACATTGGTTCGAAAGAGATGTCAGCGGGACTAAGATAGACAATTTAATTGATTTTAAGATTTTTGAATTTAGATCATATGCGTCCTTACTTTGCTTATTTTTTAGATTATCTATAATATTGGCGACATAGTCACATGATACCTCTCTAAAGAAGAATTGATCTTTATTTACCGTCTCTGTCAGAAATTCTGGATAGTTATGATTACTTTAGGGGAGTTCATTTACAATATTATTTGCTACATTAACAAAAAAACCATTAAAGTTATTTGGTGATATGTTATCAGTAAGTTGTCTGTTATTTGTCTTATGAGAGTTTAATATTTTCCACATGGCCTGCTGTGGATTTCCGTGACTCGATATATAATTATCATGGGCAGTTTTTTTGGCTTTCGACAACTCACGGTGGTTTTCCCAATTGTTACATGAAATGCTTCTTGCATTGTTCTTTTTTGAAAACGTGCCTAGTCTAATATTGGAACTTTTTGTTTCTTGCATTGAAAGATGCATATTTAAAAAAATAAAGGACGTCATTGTGTGGACCAAACAAAACAATTTGGCTGGCCAGCCTACAGGTATAGTATGGAGCGACGGCAAGAACAAAAGTCGATAATCTTTACGGTTTTTTTTTATGTAGTAATAAACTCCTTTACATAAAAGATGGAGCCTGTAATCAGATGAGTCAGGCAAACAGACACTCTATGCATCTGAGCCAAATACAATGTATACACTACTTGTCAAAAACAATATTTTAAATATTAACAAACATAAAATTCATTATGCGTATACAAAAAAAAAATAGTTTTTAAATAAAGACACCTTACGGGCTTTTTTAAGTGGTGTGCTGAAAACGGTCTATAAATTCTTGAACTTCGTAATGTCGAGTGACATTTGTGTGGTGTTTTTCTTACGTTGTTTATTTCTTATTATCGATGCAATGACCATTAAAAAAGATTGCAAAAAATTCTTTGTTTAGTTGACTGCTATTTCTGACTGTCAATATTATAGGTACTCTCTGGCCAGATTTTATTAAAATTTTTTTTTTTCTTGTCTAAAACTATGGGTTTTAGACCCTATGTTACGTAAGGTTTTTGTTTGTCTGGTAGCTCCCCAATACAATTTTTTTTTATTTACATGGAACTAATTACACCCTGTATGTTGTATAATATTTTTTCTATTATTAATAATATATAATAATTAAAAGTAAAATATAATCTAAATTTCATTGAATAAACATATGTCTTATTTCTGTATTTCTAACGAATGTAAACTGCATTGCAACTAGGGTTTTCAATACCACAAAATGGAATCCCACAATCCCGTGGGATTGCACTTGGTAGTGAGAGAATATGAACGACCTGGCTCGAGGTGCTCTGTTGAAATTGTTAAAGTTAAGTTTTAGAAAAAAAACACAGGAAGTAATTTTTATTTTAATTATTGTATGTGTAACAGTATTAAGGTGGGCGGTTCGGTGAACGTAATTCGACAATTTCTCCTACATCTCTGAACCGATTCAAAAAATTTTTGATGGGCTTTTAGAGACAACTTTATAGAATGGTACTAGGCTATTGAAAACTAAAAACGGAATTTTTTTTTCTCGTGGGAAAATCAAAACAAATTTTTTTGTTGATTTCAATAGTCTGATATCATTCTATCAAGTTTTCTCTAAAAGTCTATCAAAGAATTTTTTCAATCGTTTCAGGAATATAGGAGAAATTGTCGAATTACGAAATCATTTTCTTAAGCACAAGACACCGCTACCCTTAAGAAAAATTTATTACTTCATTGATATAAAGCTGAATAAAAATAAAAAGTATTTGGATTTAATTAAGAAATTCATAACAAAACTCAACATGAGCTTTTTTCTCCAATACCTCACAGCATTGTTTCATATTTGATCGCAATCAAACGTGATTTGTTGTAGTTGTTCTCCAGTCTCTGTTGGAGTTAAATACGTTTCCACAGATAAAAATTTAGAGGATTCAGATTAGGTGATCGAAGAGGCTAAGCAAGTTATTATTGAAAAGCCACTTTTCTCACCCTGTGTTCAGGAATGAATATCTCAGTATCTCAAAAAAAGTTATATAAATACACGCCATTATTTTTATCTAAAATTTACGTTCCTGAGAGATTGCCACATGTTCCTGTATATTTCAAAATATTGCATTACTAATAATATATGTTATAATCTTTTGCAAATATATTTTAAAGGTAATAAGTGACATATTGATTCCTAAAAAAATATTGCGAGATTGGAGGAAATTCCGCAAGAATCAAGCTGGTTTTAAAATGGCACAGAATTGCGAACCCTAGTTACACCAAAATGAAACTCCACTGGCTATGATGTCGTTTGACCACGTGTTGCCATCTGTTATGATTATTTCGGTATCTTGCAAGTTATGACGTGTGGACCAAGATCCATTGATTGATAATACTATCAAAACCTAAATGTTGATTCAATTTTCATGTGAAAATTATTATTTCTGGATAAAAAGTGATTAGTAGTTCAATGCCAAATTAATTAGTGTTAAAATATTAGATTACTTTTTGTTAAAACAAAGATATTATAGAGTTTTAAAAAATTGCTTCATATTTTATTTTGTAGTTTTCTGATAAATTACGTAATTTAATTTATTTTATAATTTATAACAATATTATTTTAAAATACTTTATTTTAGGTTTGAAAATCCATGAAAAATTAAATCATGGCTAAGAATCGAGTAGCCCCAGACACACCAAAGCCGAAAGACAATTTTTCCGATAGATCACAATCAAAATTTAAGTCCAAAACAAAAATAGGTCAGATTAAACAAAAATTAAATATCCCTAATTTTCAAAATAGAAACCAACATACATCAGAGGAACGTTATAATAAGCCAAATTCAAGTGGTTCTGGTTTCTTTGTAAAGCCAAATAACCGTGTAACGAAGGCAGTGTCTGAAAAAACAAAAACTAAAAATATTAACACGGATCAATTGAAATCTGATAAGAAACCTTTTGATAAAAAGAAATACAGACTGAAAAAATACAGTAATAAATACAAACTTCAACAGTGGGAAGACAAAAGAAACAAGGCAGTGCTACGAGGTTATTATCGAAACCTAAAAGAAGATGAACGTAAGTTGGATGTGAAGCAGATTTATGAGGAACATGAAAGTGAAAGTAACGATGAGAATGAAGATGTAGACGACAAAATTCATGAACAAAATGAAAATAATCTCAACACTAGCATTATCCAAAACACTCGAAAAGACAGTAGTATATCTGAAGAAAACGTAATTGTCCCAAAAAATTCAAAAGGGAAGAAAAACAAAGCTTTTAAAAAGGCACATCTTGAGTTCCAGCGTATTAAGGAAGAAAAGCAGAAAAAATACGAAGAACTGTTAAAGAAGAAGACCGAAAAGAAAGAGGCACTTCAAGAATATAAACGTAAAAAAGTTGAGAAGTATAAAAAACTAAGTAGGAAAACGAAACGGGGGCAACCAATTATGAAAGACCGAATCGAAATGTTACTTGAAAAAATACAAAATAGTGTGTAAAGATGTAGAGTCCAGGAGCTAGGTGGTTTTTTGGAAACTCATTGTTACAAGTACTTTCTATGAGTTGTTTAATTCTGTCTAACATAAATCACGTCAGTTTAGCCAGAAATAAGTACAAGGGATAAACATTAATTTCAAGAAATATCATGCATTTTTTCGTGCGTATGGAAATTATTTCAACAGCAATTTAGTCTTGGGATGCAACAAAATATCAATAAAAAATATACGTAACATTTTAATAATGATGTAATACATCTTAGATGTGGTAGAAATTAAATCTAGCGAAAAATGATAAATTCCTGTATATTTAAAGGTGTGTACTATTATTAACAATCATAACGTTCTGATAATGTTATTTTACAAAATATATCCAGTTTCAACCTGCGGAATGAGTATCACAATTATAGTACCAGGTCAAGATTCGCAATATGATATACACACAGGTTACAACTGTAGTCAACTCCATACTATATGGGTGCTAAGTTAATAACAAAGTACCAAGTAGTATTAAAAATATTAGTTTAAACAAATTTACTTCTTATGTCAGTAAACTACTATTATTCAATGCTTTTTATTCTCAATGAATTTCTTTTTCATGTTTTTAACTAATTATTTTACTGTAATTTTTTTTCTTTTTCATTTTATGTTAACTGAATAAGTGTCCCATTAGACTTACCCTATGTCGTGTACTATGATCTGTTGGGTCAATAAAATGAATTATTATTGTTAAGGAAGCTTATACCGGGCGTGTAATTTCCCATTAGGCATGTACATTCACGTAGCGCGAGAGATTTGACAACACCGGCAGCCGTAAATTCGTAGGTTGGTGGATCATTCCAGCTCTGTTATTTCATTGCAGCCAGCTGGCACGCGTGATGTTGTAATTCTTCTCCCCATGCCTAGCCCGCGACTACACACACGGTATTAACATTTAAAAAAAAAAAAGAAAAAAACTTATAATGGTGATTTTACAGTTCTGAAATAAAATAACTATGCGATAAAAAACAAAGTTTTTACAATTAATTATTTTTTATTTATTTGCTTTTATCATGATTAGAGAATGGTATTTAGGTATTATGCAAATCACAACTTACACACTTTTTTATTTATTATGAAAATATCTACTTTCTGTGTGAATGACTAAAAAGTATTTTCAATATATTTTTTGCTTTAAAATGCTAAGAATCCTATCATGTAATTTAATACTTCTTCAGTATTAGCTAGAAGAGTAGTTGTTTTGATTGATTCTCCAATAATGAGCGTTTTAAAGTATTTACCTAACTAGTATATTGGCGTGCCCAGATTAGGGCAACAATATACAGAAAGTGGGTATTTTCATAATGAATAAAAAAGTATGCAAGTTGTGATTGCATAATACCTAAATAATATTCTCTAAAAAACAAGGCTTATTCAAAATTTGGAAACTTTTTTTTCTGGCTAGTTAAATGGCACATAAGGCCCTTTTCCGGCCCCAGCTGAGTACCACTTTGATTCTTACATATGTCAAAGATTTTACGTTTTCACACTACGTATTTGAAAATCTTTGCCATACTCCTTTTGCGCTCAGTGTAAAACAACCAACCAAAAGCACAAAAAATGGTGATTTTGACGTATTTTTGGATCTTTATCAATGGTAAAAAATCGAACTACGTAAAATGTATATTATTTGTCGTGTCTTCAAATGTTGAAGTTTGAAAAAATAGTAATTTTTTTTATTTTGCCTCAAATTTAAAAAAAAGTGTTGTTGGGGCGGGAAAAGGGCCTTATGGGAATAGTTTGCTTTGTTCAAAATATTTAAATAAATATTCTCAACTTGAAGAAATAGTAGAAGAACTGGCAAACAAAAAGGTAAACGATATCAAAATTTTCACTGATGGGAATCGATTCATTGGCCTTTAGGTATGTTAAAACCGATCATCTGCCGTTTCAAAGTGGTAGTATTAACTTATAGTATAGTAAAAATAGCATTTTTTTATGAAAAAAACTTCGCAACAGTCTCTATGCAACTGAAAGAGCTTTGTAATAACTGTTATAAAACAAATAGTTTTGAAACAATTGTTTCATTGGACTTGAAAATTACCAATAATTTGTTAAAGAACCATCAACTCATATAGTAACAGAATTGTTCTGTAATAGCTATGTCACTTCCATAAATGTTACTGGGTTCGACCCCCCAGCCCCGATATTGACAACACCGGTGGGTGCGGATGTATGTCTGCGTTTTTCCAAATGTGTAACCCCCTTCCGCACAGCCTTGGCTTTGCGGACTATCTGTGGTGTGTTTATGTTTTATGTTTCAACCACCATATTTTTCAAAGATGAAAGGTTTTAGATGTGGCATCCATCTTGAAAAAAAAATTCACATAAGAAAATTAATATTATTTTTCAAGCATTAAACTATTCCACTTATACTTCTAATTGCGTATTAAGATTTTAACAACAACACTTATACAGTGTGATTTACCACGACATGCGGAAAATTTATCAGTACGTTATCCCCACTGAAAGAAGTTAAAAAAATGTGACCAAAAAAATGACCTTATTTTTTTTGTAGGAATGTGCCGCCTATGACTTTAACTAATCTGATGTAACGCGGTCCAACCATATCACTTCCCCTCCCCTTTATCAGACTTGGGACTGATAGCAAAGCTAGGGAGGGTAGAAGTGACTTTTTGGTTTTAATCACACTACAAAAATAGCAAAAATTAAAATAATTTTTGTAGAACACAGCACAACAAAAAACTTAAAAGTAATGGAAAGTCAAAGAAAATATTACATTAAATGCACTGTTCTAAGCGCCAAATGGCTTACTGAACATCGATCTACGAATACAATTTAAACTTTAGTTTTAATAAGGTCGATTTCTTTCTGATACATTGACCCTATGCTAGTGAACTCTACAGCAACAAGTAGGATATTTACTTAAACCCGTTGATAACAAAAAATACCAATTTTGGCGGCTGTCCCGTTTTTTTTTTGATTATGTCCTTGCAGAATTATGGAGGTTTCAAAAACAGGCGAAATTTCAGCTTATTTTGTGATCACTCTTTTTGAAGTTTGAGTAGTTTTGAAGATAAGTTGTACATTAATCGTGTTACAAGTTTAATGATAAAAAGAATTAAAAACGAATAAATATAAGTATACTATTCGTGTTTAATCTTTTGTATCATTAAACTTGTAAGACATCTAATATGATGGTTTCGAAGATAAGTTGTAACCGTTTTACAAGTTTAATGATTCAAAAGAAGATTAAAAATGAATAGATTTGTGAATGTTAATCATTTTTAATCTTTTGTATCATCAGACTTGTAAGACAGTTAATCTTTGAAAACCACCCAAACTTCAAAAATGTATATCTATATCTAAGAGAAGTGAGTAAAAAACAAAGTATATGTGATTTTTTTAGTTAGAACTTTTATTCGAAATATTTTTTCATAGCTGTTACAGATTTACAAAAAACCGTTTTGCCCCCACTTTTTCACCCCCATAAAAACCCCATTCATTGCATGAGGTTGAATGGTAAATTTTCTTTTGTGTTCTTTGATGGTCAATAAACAGCAAAACAGAAAAAAATGTTTGATACGAAAGTTATGTAGTTTTTTTCATAGAAACAGAATACGCAATCAAAAGTGGAGAGTGCTAAATTCAAAAGTTAGCCCCACCCCCCGCTCATTCGGGGTGGGAGGTGGAAAATTGTTCTGCTTTAAAGATGCCCCCCTCTGAATGGAACAATTTTTGTCTGAAACATTTTTTGCTTCCTGAGGAGATATTACTGTGAATTATTTAAAATGGCCTAACCATATTGTCTAATAAAATCAATACTTAAGCAGAAAAAATAATTGAGAGCCAAGCTAAAAGTAGTAGTATATTTTTTTGATTATTAGCTTCCAAATGAGTAGTAATTAACCCTTTCACTGCGGGAGTGGATTTTGCATTCCGTGCCCTGTGTGTGGCATTGGGCAGCCTATGCGTGTTTGTCCGCTTCCCGCAATTGAACCATAAACACGTTTCGCGGATACGTACGCTTCCCGCAGTTGCAACATGTTGCACACCACTAGTGTGCGCCTAGGATTGCTTTTGACAATAAAAAAGAAACTCATTTAAAAAAATAATCTTTTTTATTCATTACAAACTAACACAACGAACTGAACGTGTAAAATAAACGTAAACAACTGCGTAAAAAGAGCACGCAGTCCACGTATTTGGAGGAGATCAAATGCAAAGGAGTGGGGACCACCGACGATTACACGAAAGTTAGCGCATGTACAAAGCATATTCAACAGCGTAATCGTCCGATTGCCGCAGTCCAGGACCTGAAACCAGCCAGTGAAAAATACGTCACCCGCACCACAAGACCACAAATAATTTGCGGGATTTTACGTCACCCGCAGCGAAAGTGGTCTAGGTCTTGCAATTAATTTTTTTTTTGTGTGCCTGTACCCAAAGACCAATGGATTGATTCCTATCACTGAAAATTTTAATCATTATCGTTCACCATTTTGTCTGCCAACTCTTCTACTAAAAAGCTTGTAACAATCACGTGTTATAGGTTAGGTCAATATGTAAGTAATCTTGTAATCAGACCGTCCACTGCGACCATCTGGTCTATTGTTCACATGCTATGATAACTTTTGACTACTGTTTTACAACTTTGACTTTTCTGGTTGTGTTTCCTAATTTCACACACTTTTTGAGAATCTTATTTATTTAAGGGGTAAATAGTGTATGTACACAAAAAATAAGAAATTATGACATAATTCCACTGATTTTTAAATGATGATTGTGACGACCCTGTGGAGGTGCCATGTCAGAAATCGATTTTGTGAGTCATCCAGTAAAAATAACTTATTGAGTACAAAACTTGACATATCAAAAAAGCCACCCAGCCCGGACTAGTGTATCAATAATAAAAATATATAAATACTATTTAAGTTAATATACAGTTTACGTCTTCGTTTAACAAAAGTAATGCGTTGTTTAGATTTATTTCTGTGAAATTTCGTTAATTAAATGTTGATACTTATATTAAATGTTTTTATTAACAAACAAAATTACAGTGTAGGTGGTAGATATGAATGATTACATGTTTGTTATAAGGCAGGGTTCAGGATTTGAAATGATCTATCATCGGTTCAGTGGGGTATGCTACTGTAGAATGCCAATGTCAATTTGTATTTTTTGACTGTGACTATGTGGTTTTGCTAAAGCGGTTTGATTCGAGCAGGATTAATTTTTTAATATATCACATATATTTTTAGTCCAGTCAATGAAAGAGTTGTAGAGAACATGGAGGAGAGGAGAATTTTCTTCTTCGGGAATGTGTCAGGGGTAGTTAGGAGGTAAACATACTAAAAGTCTCCGCCCCTAGCCTTCCCGCTTCAGGGGGGAGAGGGGGTGGAAAGGTTCCTTTTTCGATTCTTCGCTTATAACTTGGAAACGATGCGTTGTACGCAAAAAGGTGATCTATGCAAAATTAAACACAATTAAATACCCTACAAGAATGTTTATATTCATTTTCTTCTTGTGTGTTATAGTTTACGAGATGTTCGCCAGCCAAAATAGATAATTAATAAAATGAATTAATTAGGCACCTTGAATATTTCTATCAAAGCGGATATGCGGTGGATTTGCCTTTGTAGCAGGCAAATGTTTTTTTGGTCATAAGTAGATCCTAATTTGTTCTATACTTGAGTAAAATTTGATCGGAAAGAAAATAAAAAAGTTATAAGTGTGTCTTCATTTTAAATGAGTCACACTGTATATTTAAGGAAATGAATATAAACAGGAAGAAAATGAATATAAACATTCTTGTAGGAAATTTAATTATGTATATGTATATGTAATTTGGCATAGATTACCTTTTTCCGTACTACGCATCGTTTCCGAATTATAAGCGAATAATCGAACCCCCCCTCCCCCCTGAAGCGGCGGGGCTAGGAGTGGGGACTTTTAGTATGTTTACCTCCTAACTACCTCCAACACATTCCTGAAGGGGAAAATTCTCCCCTCCTCCATGTTCTCTACAATCCCCTTTTGGGCATTCATTGATTGGACTATTTACCCAATTTGAAAACAGTGTAGAAAACAACTTAGAGATAGTTTCTGCTGGGTACAATGAAATGTATAAATGGAGTAAATTGAGAATGTCAAAGAACATAATGAGAACAAAGGCCTCCATAGCTACATGAAGCTACTTTCAGAGTTATGGTTGACTAAGTTGACTTTCATTTATAACCACAGCTCATATCTCAGGTTACAATTTCACAATTATGAGGGGCTTACTTGGACAGATTTGTAAGAACGTTATTACTTTGCACATATTCCATGTACAAAAATGATACAATAGGGAACTTGCCCAAAAAATAAAATTGAATTAAAGGGGGCGGGATTTGGGACTTTTTTTTTTCGGTAAAATTTCTCCATAATTAATCGGTAATTAACTGAAATCGATCTCATTTACGATGTTCACTTAATATCATGTACCATTTTGACGCTCCGTAAATCTCGGCCCTTCGAAACAAAGGTTTCTGAGAAAAATTCTTTTTTTAAGATACATACACTCTATAGGAAAACGTGTAGTTTCCTACATTTCCTTGAATATCTCGATAATTATTGTTTTTTTCGAAAAATTTGTAGATAGCTTATGTAAAGAGAATTAATTGAGCTTTCCGACACTTTTTTAATTTTTTCTCTAACATAAAAAACAAAAGACTTATGACCGAATATGCGGACATCTCAAAGCTAACCGCCGCCCAGTCTATTAATTAGGGTGAATGGCTAAAGTACGTCATCTGTTGGACACCACGCGAGACCAGTTTTCACCCGGTGACGTCACAGTGCTTTTCGTGAGGAGTGGCGAGGATTTCAACGTAAGTACTGCGATTTAAGAGTTGATATTCGGTGTGGCGTGTTTTTATACATAAATACACACTTTAATGAAATTAAAAAAAAATGAGCAAGTTCCCCATTATACCTTGTCAATGTCAATTATGCTAAAACTTGGTGAAATATACACAATGCAGCCGTTTAGGACACCAAACCTATTCATTTGTGTCGGCACAGTAACAAAAGTTAATAAGTAAGAGTTGCTACCAGTGTTATATTTCAAAGCCATGTAGCAGATGTTTATTTATGATGAAGTATCCTCTGTACCTCAAGCATAAAATATTGACAGAGAAAGATTTCGAGTTGGGCTACCAAGAATGTAGTGGCACGCCCACTAGGGTTTGCAATCCCGAAATCTCGAACCCGAAAATCCCGGGATCCCGGCGATATTTGGATACCGTAAATCCCGGGATCGTAGTCGATAGGATCCCGGGATTTTCAGGATTGTAAAACAAGATGCAACGGTTTCTTAATGCTGCAACATTTTAGTTACCTCCGGAATTGCGTTCAAAAAGCAATGCTCGTCTTAAAAATGCCGCTTTTGGTACTGGATTCAGAATATAAACTTTGAGGATTTGGTTAAACTATTGGAACCACTTAAGGTCACAGTGGAGGCGCTGTGCTGACATGAAGCGAAATTATTTATCAGATATTTCTTTAAAATTCATGTTAAAGCAAATTATACATGTTGACATGACTCTTAGTGAATATTTGCACAATGCACTAAGGGTGTAAATCACTCAACGCAACAATTGTTACCCGGGCATTCTCCTATACCTACTTGCACAATTTCAATGAGCAAGAATTAGATGCACTATTTCAGGTTCCTAAAAAAATGTCATTAGGGAAATATTAGAGAATCTTATAAAATGTTTCCAAGAAATTCCAGAGGTAATTGATGAAGACCATGAAGAAGATAAAATTCTTCTCACAGCACAGAAAGATCATTGAAAAACATTTTTAACAAAATGTTAAAAAATGCAATGCACCTAATTCGAATATGCTCTGAAGCCGATTTGATATCAAATTAAAAAAAAAAAACTGACTTTTTGAAAATGAATTGACGTATATGTACCTTCAGCTGGCATATATATCATCTGATAACAATACCGCCAACTAATGTAGAATCTGAAACAAATTATAGGTAAAAACACTTTTTAAAAACAGGCTTTTATTATTTAGGTATTACTAAAACGAAAAAAAAAAAAATTAATTGTCTTAAAAGCTTGCCGTGCGCGAGAAGTTCATACAGGCATTAATTTTGTTTAGGGTTTGCAATCTCGAACCCGAAAATCCCGGAATCCCGGCAATATTTAGATACCGCAAATCTCGGGATCGTAGTCGATTGGATCCCGGGATTTTCGGGATTGTAAAACAAGATGGAACAGTCTTTTACTGCAATAATAGGCTTAAAAGAGTCGCTTTTGATACTGGATTTGGAATATAAACTTTGGAAATTTGGTTATATAATTGGAACCACTCAAAGTCACAGTGAAGGCACTGTGCTGACGTGATGCGAATTTATTTATGAAATATCTCTTTAAAATTCATGTTAAAGGAAATTATACAAGTTGGCATGCCTCTTAGTGCAGAAGAATCACCCAACGCAGAAATTATTACCTAGGCATCCACCGACGATATCAACTTGCAAAATTTCAATGAGCGAGAATCAGACGCACTATTCCAGGTTCCTAAAAAAATGTCATTAGGGAAATATTAGAGAATCTTATAAAACTTTTCTAAAAAATTTCAGAGGTAATTGATGAAAAAGACCACGGGGAAGATAAGATTCTCGTCACAGCACAGAACAATCATTGGAAAACATTTTTAATAAAATGTTAGAAAACGCAATGCACCCAATTCGAATATGCCCTGAAACCGATTTGATATCATCAAATTTAAAAAAAGAGCGGACACCTTGAAAATGATGGCAATATGTACCTTCAGCTTCAGCATATATGATCATCTGATAACGATACTGCCAACTAATGTAGAATCTGAAAAAAATTATACAAAAAAAAAACTTTCTAAAAACAAACTTATAATTATTTATTTATTATTTATGTAGAATCTGAAAAAAATTATACAAAAAAAAACTTTCTAAAAACAAACTTTTATAATTATTTAGGTGTACTAAAACGTAAAAAATAAAATTAATTGTCTTAAAAACTTGTCACCTGTGAAAAGTTCATACAGGCATTAATTTTGTTTGTCAGAGATTGTAAGTACCTGAATTTTTTTTTTTTTTTCACTTCACGCGACAAGCTTTTAAGACAATTTTATATTTTTCGTCTTAGTACACTTAAAGAATAATAAAAGCTTGTTTTTAAAGTTTTTTTTTACATATAATTTTATTTTTAAAGTTTTGGTTACGTCTCAATTATTAGTTTTATATTCATTAAAATTACCGATCCTCCGGCATTGCTTAGAATTGAACGTCTGAGTAAATACACTATCCAATCAAATTATAGTTTAAAAAACTAAAAAAACACACTTTTTGGTACCATATTCTTGTATTGTCATCAGAACTACCACGTATATGCAAAATTTCAGCTCAATTGGAAGTCTTAAATGGTTCAAAATTGACTTGCAAGATTTCCCTAAACATATTAACGTACAAACAGGGCAAGTTAAATAAAAGCTTGTAAATACGATTTACGCAACTGGTAAGATTTGTACAAAAATTAGATACCAATTTGGAGTTAATACCCTTAACGAACTGATTTTTTTAGGCTACGGGTTTTGTCAACACTGTCAGTAATAAATTTTTGTTCAGATATTCATGTATTCATTATGTATCTACTACTTACACTACTATTTTTTCAATTCCTAATCCTGGGATTCCCGGGATCGTGTAAAGGACGTGTAGATAAGGGCCCTTTTCCGCGCCCATCGGCCATGTTGTATGTCATTATATATTCCGAGTAGTATATGTCTTGACGAGTAATAAAAAACTGTTCGTTGGAATAGTAGATTATTCAGTGAGCGTATAATGGTGGCTATTACTCGCGAGGGTGATATTTACGGCACGAGACGAAGGCGTGTCGTAAATCATCCGAGTGTGTAATAGCCATTATACGCGAACTGAATTCTATAATTTATCCACGACTATCGCATATTTTAACTGTTTTAATTGTTTAAAACTGAAAAAGTAAAGTTCATTTACAGTAAAACGTTGACGTGTTAAACGTCAAACACGAAAATATGCACGAAAACATGGAAAAATGGATTCGCCATTTCCTTATGAAAATTGCTAGTTCCTGATTTGTCAAAGGTGCGTTAGAATGAAAACAACTAGTTCCTGGTTGGTTAAATATGTGTTAGAATCAGATTATGTTCATTATACATTAGGTTGGAATAATGACTATCATTATTTGACAATTGTTAAATGTAGAATGCAATGATTATACGATGGTCGTGGATAAACATATTCTTATTCAATACATACCACAATATATGGTTTTGAGTGCTGACACGTTTAAATTCGCACCCAACGTCGACACTACTACGACTCCCGCGGAAACGATTTTGTTTTTTATACATTGAAGCGCTTCATGAAACAATATAAGTTAACCATTATTTAAAAGCTTAAATGCTCAACAATGAAATGAGGTATAGTTTGTCTTGTTTCATCGAGCGCATCTAACTGAAATATACATTAAAAGTTCGGAAAAAGGTCAAAAATTTCTAAAAAACTGCAAACATGCCCACTTTGAAATGATATTACTGTGACCTACTGTTGTTTTTCAAATGTAAAACATATAGAAACATAAAGACCATATGTTCAACTATAAATAAATAACGCTTAATGACTTTAAAGAGAACTTTTCTTTTTTATGAAATTAGTGGGCGAAAATTATATAGCTTATCTACCCTTGTCCTTCGGTCCCGAAATCCCGGGATTGTATAATGACTTCGGGATTGCAAACCCTAATTTTGTTTGATAGAGATTGTAAGTGCCAAGTAAGTATTTTTCTTTCAATTCATGCGACAAGCTTTTAAGACAATTAATTTAACTTTTTTCGTTTTCTAAATAATAGGAGCTTGTTTTTAAAAAGTTTTATATATATATATATATATATATATATATATATATATATATATATAATCTTATTTTAAAATTTTAAAATTTTTATTTAACGTCTTAATTATTACTTTTATATTCATTGCATCACGTCGTCCTTACTTAAAAGTACCGAATCCTCTGGCATTTCTTAGTATGCAACGTCTGAGTGAATATACGATCTAATCAAATTGTAGTTAAAAAAACACTTTTTGGTACCATTGTATTGTCAACAGAACTACACATGTATGCAAAGCTCAATTGGACGTCGTTGAGTGGTTCAAAATTGACTTGCAAGATTTGACCTAAACATTAACATACAAACAGGGCAAGTTAAATGAAAGCTTGTACATACGTTTTTTGCAACTGGTACCATTTGTACGAAAATTAGATCCCAATTTAACACCTCCATAATTAACACCCTTAGCGAATTGATTTTTTTACGCTACGGGTTTAGTCAACACTATCAGTAATAAACATTCGGTAAATTTTTGTTCATATTTTCATGTATTCATTATGTATCTACTACTTACACTATTATTTTTACTTCCACATCCAGTGGAAGTATAGTAAAGACAAAAAAATTTTTAAAAATTTTTATTGTTCAAATAGGCTTAAAATGTCATGAAACGTCGAGATTTTAAGTTTGAGCGAAAAAAGAATTTCTGTCTGTCGGTCTGTCTGTCTGTAACTTTTTTTTGTGCGCACGTTTACTCTGGAATTGTTTAAGATATTGACTTGAAATTTGGTACACGTATGTACTTTAACGAGATCTGGAACTAGATTATATTTTCATGTTGTTCCGACGAAGGGTTGGGGGGTAAATTGGGGTAAATTTGGGGTAAATGGGTAAATCAAGCAGGTAAGAGTCGATAAAATTGGTATTTAGTATATACAAGAGAAGCTAGGGTCTCAAAAAAATTCTTGGCATTAGCCACCCCCATACCACCCCCTTATTAAAGGGGATGAAAAAAAATTGTGATTTAGTGTATGTACAAGAACCAGAAACCTCAAAATATTTTTTTACTTCATCCACCCCCACTACCACCCCCCTATCACCACCCCCACCCCACTACCGATGTGGGGTATCGTTTTATGGGTTTTTGGGGTAGAGGATTTCAAATATTATATTATTAAAGTTCCATAAACAATTATTTCCACATACAAAGTTTTTTCGTTGTGAGTGACATGGATAGAGAATCTGGATGTGGAAGTAGTGATTCCTTGGGCAGCGGTTTTTCAATTCCTAATCCCGAAATCCCGGGATTCCCGGGATCGCGCAAATTTGATCCCGAAATCCCGGGATTGTATTATGACTCCGGGATTGCAAACCCTACTCGACATGCACAATGCCATACTTATCCTAAAGCACGTGCCGTTCCACTGTTAAGATCCTTAACTCGCATTACTTCACTGTCTGCAGTTTATACTTGAGGTAGGGCTAGAGATATTAAATAAGATGTCTCGTAAGGGAGATTTCTTTTCTTATTACTATAATGATCAGACATGGATTATCAGTATATAGAAAAAATGGTTATTTTTTTCGTGTTTTTTTTTTTGTTACATCGAATGTTGGATATTAACTGGGGTGAATGGGAAATGGAGGGCAAATGCCTGTTGGCCAGGTGGCTCTGGGGCCAGGCAGGGCCGGGCTGAGATAAATAGGCATTTGTTCTCGCGGAAAAACCCAACGATTTATTTCGTTCTTTGTTTTTCAATGTCAATAAATTTTAATAAGGAGTATGGATTTTTAGTGGCGTTTTTAAAAATGTTACCGAGACGGTAGCAGTCTGCTCTAGACCATGGTCGAGTCAGACTACGTGTTAGTACTTTGAACCTTTAAATAGTTTTTGCAACTACATGAAAAAAAGGAAAATTCTTCCGACGAAACCTATTTTTTGATGAAAATGTTTTTCCAACTCGAATTTCTAATTTTTCATTTTGGAGCGTTTGCCCTTGAAAAATAAAACATTTTCGCCTACGGCGCAAAATGTAATCCTACCCTGGCACTCCCAAATTTGAGGTTTTAGTTCCGTGCCTGATTGGGTCCTTTCCCTAAAATTGTATGTTTGAAAGACATTGATAAGACATCTCATAAGAGAAATGTCTTGTTGATATACTAGCATGATTAGACTTGAATCAATAGTATATGGAAAGAACGAATAGTTTCTTTTGAAAGTTATGTGCTGAATACCCAAAATAATATTTTTCTGCGATGAGTTTATATCGGAAAGCACAATTAATTATTATGTCATCGGCATACACAAATATTGTGCCACAACTAATCAAATCTACAAGGTTGTTAAATATAAAAGAAAAATAACGGTCCTAGAACACTCCCCAGCGGTGTTCCGATGTTTATGTTATCTTCATTCGAGACAGCATCATCAATTTTGACCGTCATGTTAGCAGTAATTACTGTCTATTATTTTTTACCGAATATGGTGGAACGAGTGGAAATATAGTAACGGTCAAAAAAATTGGATTTTTATGTTCAAATAGGCTTAGACTGTCATGAAACATAAATGTTTTAAGTTTGAGCAAAAAAAAATTCTGTCTGTCTGTAACTTTCTTTGTGCACACGATTACTCTGGAATGGTTTATGATATTAACTTGAAATTTAGTACATCTACGTTTTATAACTGTATCTGAAACTTGACTATATTTTGATCTCATTGAAAGGGAGTAAAAAAATAACGTTGTGATTTAGTGTGTGTCTGTGTATACAAAAACCAAATGCCTCAAAAGTTTTTTGGCATCGGTCACTCTCACCCATTACCATCCCCCACGTCATAATTAAGGGGGATAGAAAAATAAAATTGATTTAGTATGTGTGTACAAGAACTAAAGGCCTCAATATTTTTTTTGGCATCAACCACTCACACTACCACCTTTTAATAATGGGGTGGAGATGGTAATGGGAGATTTGAATAGGAAGAGATTCGGATAGGAAATCTGGATGTGGAAGTAGTGATCCCTTAGGCAACGGTTTTTAATAATATAATTTTTTTTTAATTTTCACTTAAAATACGTTCGAGAATATTTATTTGGAATATATCTAGTATGTATTAGTCATAAGTCGAGTTTGATGTAATTGAATGAGTCCTAGTGGTGTGAGAAATGTACACTTTTTAAATAATTTTAATAAATATTTGTTGTTTCTGTTAATCGTGGAAAACATATTTATCTAAATAATTAATTAGCCTTCTGTTTGTTAGTTTTATCAACATTTGCTTGGTAAGTGATTTGTTATTTAAATTTTCAACTAGATAGTAATATGATAACACAAAGCTAACTTTAAAATTGTGATAAACTCTGGATAACTTCCTAATAAATTATTATCGTTTATAAAAAAAAATATGTCTTATCTTATCAATTTTACACTCAAGCCGACAGCTAAAATGATAAAAAGCTGCTAGTGGTATTTACTTGTATAATATGATGGTACCTTCCTATAATTTCCAAATAGAAGGTGAATTTTCAAAAAATAGTATGCCTATATTATTGCGTTTATATACTAAGCATATGACCTATCTAAAATTTGCACGTTAATAACACCTAGATAATTTAAATCTCAGGGAAAAGTGAGTGTTAAACTCTCATCTATTTATCCACTAAATTTTATGGCGTGGGTTAGAAAATAATTGAGGTTGGTAACACTTCCTACAAAGTCATCAGCTTTAGGTTGATTGGTCGAAAAATATGTGACTTTTTTTGTTAGTTTTTTAAGTTTTTGTAAGTTAAAAACATTCGGTTGTTTTTGTCAAGAAATCAACTGAAATTAAATCAACTGGTGACAGTGACAACAACTAGCAACAAGAATAATTGTAATATAAACTATTATAAACTAGAATATTTTCTGGTCGATAGTGATATTTTTATTTAAAAAAAATGAGTGAAACCTCAACAAAGGCAGGAAACTTTATTATTGCCTTGATTTGTTCAAAAATAAATATTACTGTAGATTTTCTTAGCCTAAACCGGATGAAAAAGTCTACATTGTCATAATTTTCAAAGGGATCATTTCGTTGCATAAGTTTATAGGGCCCGTCTTTCGTGTTTCAGTATTTCCAAAATATCTTTATCATCATCGCTTATTTTGTCGAAAACTTCCATTGTCAATAATTTAAGCGAAAAATAGATTTGATTTTTACCCAACTATCCACAAGAAACAAAATATTTACGTTAACCTGGGGATAAGAGGCATAAACTCCACTTTGAAGCTCGAGCTAAATTAACTGACTAACTCAAGGCCACTTGTAACCCAGACCAAAATAAACACTATCCTGAAGTTAATGTTTAACTCCAGAGCAAAAGCTTAAGCTTGTAGTTGACAAACCGGGCTTTAGAAATGTAATAAATAATAGACAGCTAAATGCATATAGAGGGTGTCCAAAAAGTCTGGAAACGGTCAAATACACATTGTATCCAAAAAAGGAAAAACACGTCCTTAAAAGCGCTATCCAATGATACCAAACGCAATACCCCCACCACTTGAGGTGGGGCAGGGGGCCAACTTTAAAATCTTTTCTATATCTATTTTTTATTGCAGAATCGGATTCTACGGCAAAAATTACGCCAAGTTTGTCTGAAGCGTTTTTTTCGATTCGTGATAGATGGCGCTGTAATCGCAAAAATGAAAAATAATAAAGTACGAGTTCATTTTCTTGAAAAAGCCATTCAACGGTGTTAAATTTAAAGTTATTTTAAATTTGATGATTTATTATTTTAACTTTATCATGCAGTAAACTAGTACATAGAGCATGTAAAGGAATTAAGATTTCAGCGAAAGAAGTTATGAAACGATGATAAAAGTTAACCATACCTATGAAACGCTGAGGTTGTTTAACTGTAGTAGGTAAGGGAAAATCATTTATGACATCAACGCGTTCAGAAGAAGGTAAAATACCGGCTGAAGAAATATTGTGTCCTAAAAATGTCAAATGATTGACACCTAATATGCATTTTGATGGTTTAATATTTATACCGTACAATTCTAACCTCTGAAAAATAAGTCTCAAGTGTTCTAAATGTTCCGAATTAGATTTACTTGCAATCAGAATGTCATCTAAATAGACGAAAATGAAGGGTAAACCTACTAAAACTTCGTTCATAAAACGTTGGGAAGTATCACCAGCGTTACGTAAGCCGAAAGCCATACGCGCAAATTCAAATAAACCAAAAGGCGTAGTAATTGCTGTTTTATAAATGTCAGTTTTTGGGACAGGTATCTGGTGATAAGCACGGACCAAATCTATTTTTGAAAAGATAACACAATCATATAATTGTGAATTGAAGTCGTGAAGATGCTGTAATGGGTATCTGTCAGGGACAGTAACTGAATTGAGCCGACGATAGTCTCCGCAAGATCTCCAATCGTTTTTTTCTTTTTTTGCCACCATGTGTAATGGTGAGGATACGGAAAAAGAAGGTACACAAATGCCTAACTCTACCATAGCATTGAATTCGTTCTGAGCTATCTTAAATTTAACATTATCTAACCTACGTGGTCGTGAGAAAGGTAAATGACCTTCTGTTATAATATGATGCTCTACGGAATGTTTAACGGACAAATTGTAATTTGGTAAACTTATCAAGCTTGTAAATTCTAAAAGTAATGCAGTGTATTCATTTGATATGTTAAATAACTTAGGAGAATGTAATGGACCATTGTTAGAAAATAAATATGTTGATAAACTAGTCATATTGTCAATTAAACATTTATGTTTCAAATCAACAACTAAGGAAATAACCTACGTACGTTTAAATCGATTTTCAAAATTTTTTTCCCAAATGTATTAATAATAGATCCATTAGCGGCTGTCAGTTCAATATCAGGGTTCTTAATATCTGTTAAAAGATTCCGAGGTACTGTATCAATGAGAAAATTTAAATTATTTGCATTATCGAATATAAAAAGATGACGTTTTTATTTGAAATATTAACGTCAGCTGTCAAAATATCATTAACTTTTAGCCATTACTGATTGTCAACTTTGAAGTCTTTGGCGAAAGTGCACCAATCTCCGAGACATTTAAAAGCTTTATGACCATAAAGTTGATGGTAATAGCAAACTTGGGCATTAGAAGGGCTATACCTAATGCGGGTATTGTTTCGACTACCAGAACGGGGCCTTAAGCCCATGCGATTTCCTGAGTCGAGGCGATTTTTACAGTTATCACAAAAGGTGCCAGAAATTGTAGGAGTAGCAGAAGTTATTGAAGAAACTTTAGACTCAATAGCCTGTAATTATGATGAAAAAATTTCTTGTTTGTGCAAGACTTGATTCAACGTATCTTGAAAGGTTGTAATCAAATTTGACGTAGATAATGTGGGATTAATGTTACAAACTGAATTGGATATAGGGGAAATCATAGAATTCTGACACGACTCCCAGATACGATCAGCACTGTCGATAATTTCTTTAATCTCGGTTTTTCCGGATGCAGTGATGGCAATATAAATAGTTTTAGGTAATCGCCGTTTTCACAATTTGACTAGGAGCTCCTGGCTCACCACATGGGAACCTCTGACAATCGACAGCATTGACCGGTAAAAATCGGACGGACGGTTTGAGGTCTCCCATCTGGGAACCAGAGAGTAAGTCTTCTAACCACTTTTCCTCGCTTGAGGTCAAACGAGAAATCAGGATAGTTTTTAAGTTATCGTACAAATCAAATTCGGGTAGGTTAGTGATAACGTCATAAACTGTTGTGATAACATCCGGTGGCAGACTTTCAATGACATAATCCTACTTTTTTCGATCATTGACAACTCGATGGATGTTAAATTGTGATTCAATTTGTGTGAACCATATTTCGGGTTTGGACACCCAGAAAGGAGGAAGTTTAATATTTGTGACGTAATTATTATGCGATGTCACAACTGTTTCGTCTGGTAAAATATCATTTGAACGAGATGCTTGCTGAGATGTCTCTGAATGAGATGCTTTTTTATATGTCATCACCAAATGACTGACTGATTCTTTTAAACAACAGGGGAAAATAATAAATGGCAAAACAATTCACTTACCATATAAATAAGAAAAAAAGATATGTTTTGAAAATCCAACAGTCTTGGGATTATGAAAATTCAACAGCCTTGGGAGCAATCTTTCTTAGCAGTCGTCCTTATACTTTCTCAGGAGTTGAAGAAATAGATTCCAAATAGAGACATCCAAAAATTAAGTATGGTATGATATTTTAATCCAATTAATAAATCCAATCCATTCGATCCAATAAATTTACATGCTGATCCAGTTTAATACTTCCAAGTGGTACATGACCATATATAAACGAATACGATGTTTCCAAAAACGAAAATTTTTGAAAGGGTCACCAATTGATAATTACAGCAACACGTGATATCCAATTCCAGGTTTTTCAGAATGTTCGAATCAGGGTCACCAATTTATACTTACACGTTGGGGTCACCAATTTATAGATATTAAGGTTTGGAAAATAATATATCTATAATAATTATTTAGAACTCATTTTGTTAAATAATGTATATATTATTCGAAGATAAATAAAGTTTTAGATTAACATTTTGTATAATACATGTTATTATTTTTAATTTAAAAAAATGTTGTTCTTTTTTGTTTCTTGATTCCCCTTGGTTACTTGAAGTCCTTGAATCTTATATTTACTAGTAAGTGAGTGAACTGATCGCCACACCCGGTATATATGTGGGAACACGATAGCGCCGAATGCAAGCCAATTTTTATAAAATTTAACATGAGCTGAAAAGATTTTAGTGCAGATCGAATGACGTTTAGTGCCCTTTTGGCACATCGACTTTTTTGTTGTTCAACGTAATCATTTTTTCTACAGTTAGGTACCCAGACAATAATATAACAAATATAATTTTCATATATTAACAATTTTTTTTATAGGTCAGCCCTGACAACCTTGTGTTGTTTAGAACTTATGTAAACTATGCTTTATTATAATTTTAGAGTAAATTTATTATTAAGGTTTTTGAGTAAGTACACAGAATACGAGCATTAATAAGATTTCGAAACTTTCTAACCCAGTTCAAATTAACTTAGGTAGATTAATTAGGTAATATATGAATTTTACTTTGAAATGTTGTTAACGTGTTTTGAATGTGACTATTACGAAAAAATTAAATATAATCCGGTGAAATTAGACTTTTCTGATCTAACAAAATATATCCTTAATTTTTTTTTGAAATCGATTTATTTTGGTGTATTTAAAGAAAATATTAAAGATCGACAACGAAATCACTACGGCATAAAATTATATTCAAGGTCAAAGTTCACAAAAACGGTTTTTTGCGAACATCGCGCTTTCTATGGTTCGGAGGCCAATTGAGGTTATTATGAAAATGAAAGATAATGAAATTGCGCACAAAAATGATCTCTTCCACTTTTTATGTACACTTGCTTTCAAAACTTTCGCTGTATTAACACACCCTGTATATTTTTGCATATTTGGATTCAAGACATTTTGAGTATACCATGAGATTTTCGCGAATTTTTGAGTCGATGTTCAGTTTTTTAAGCATTTTCAGACATTCGTCTAAAGTGCTTTTGAATACCAAAATTTGTTCTACGACAGCAGCAGGTAAAGTCCAAGGGGAAAATATAATTTTTTGTGAAACGAAAAATTATTCACGAAAAATTATATTTTTCCCTTGGACTTTACCTGCGGTAGAACAAATTTTGGTATTCCAATGCACTCTGGACGAATGTCTTAAACCCAATAGTGCCCGAGTAATTTTTTTTGGAAAACTTTTGAAAAAAATATCGATTGACCTTCATTTAGGGCTTGTCAGTATCCCCCAAACCACATTTTATTTATTCATGTGCATTTTCACCAATTTTTTTGACGTATGATATATCATACCATAGGAATATGCATGTAGAATATTATTAAAAAACTGTATTTATTATAATACAAAATATTCTATAAATTTAAGAGAAAGTAGCAGAATATATCGCATAGAAGGGATATGATATCTTCGAAGGCATATGTCTGGATGTATTCCTATGTTACATTTGACACAAGAAAATTTTGTACATTTGCCGCAATATCCACGTCTTTGTGTAGAAATTTTGTCAATCAGGTGATCAGTTTTATCATACCTGACCTCTTTCAATATATTCCTACTACATTTTGGTTTGGGGCCAGCTAAATGTTCAGGGGCAGTTAAAGTTGTGAGAACAGTTCTCCTCAAAAACTGCAGAAGGGACACTTTTGGATAGACAAAACGAAAAAGAAGCCACATGTTCACTACCGATCCCTTCAAGCAAAAGCGAATCATTGCCCAATACCATTTGCAAGATCTGATTCGTATACGATAGAGTCCTCTCATTTTATCGAACATATCCACACCTCCCATTCCTTGGTCATAGAGACTTATAAGTGTCGGTTGATCCACATCAACTTGCTTCCTTTGTTGTTTAGACCATCTTTTGCACATGCCTTTTGTCAAACAAATGTCTTTGTTTTTGATGTTGGTTGCGATATTCACTTAACTATTGTCATGCCATCTGGTGAGTTAAATACCACTATTAGAGTTCATCAGAGTATGAGAAGTCCTTCGTTTTTCTTTTTGCAGCTTTTTTAAAGGAGCTTTCTCTATACGTTCAGAGCGGATGGTACCAATACATTGAATTTCATTATTTTGCAGAAGTATTGGTAAGTAGTTGAAAAAATATCCAAATATATGGTCGAATGCGGGGGGATATATCTCATACAAAGTTTCTCGGTGACACTAGATCCCAAAGTTTTACCCTTGATTTTATCCCCACTGCCCGTGTAGGGGTTGAATTTCAATAAGTACCCCTGGGGGTTGTGAGGCACCAAAATTTAAAGCCATAACGAATTGGCTTTCCCTTTATAAATTGCTCCATATTGTTACGGCCAAAATAAGGCTCCATAGCCTTATCCAATGAAAAAAAGTTCTCAAACAAAACTAACATTCATACCGCCATCTGCCTACTGATATATCATACGGAAAATTTTTTCCGCTGCTGCAATTACAGAAAGAATTGATTTGACTATGAAATGGTATAAATACATCCTATAATATGTATAAAGAATTATTACATGAATAAAAGTCAAATAAAGTACATTCAGATGAAAATTGTGAAACATAAGGTTACCGTGAGCTCATTTTATGCTGCGTAGAAATTTACTGGTTCTAGAACGCTTGGTTATAACTTATTTAAGCATAAAACAATCGAATTTTTGTCCTAAGCTTATTGTCTATATATGCAAATAACATTTTAGATGAGTAAAATCATTGAATTTATCACACTCGATTTATTTACACTTCATTAGAGACAACCTAACCTCTGTATGATGAATCATACAATAGGCACTATTGGGTTAATATGCTTAAAAAACTGAACATCGACTCAAAAATTGGCGAAAATCTCATGGTATACTCAGAATGTTGTCTTGAATCCAAATATGTAAAAATATACAGGGTCTTCCATTTAAAAATCGAAAGTTGTGGGTCATTTCCGGGTAAACCGGAAATGGTCTCATACCGTTTTTATGTCCAAAAATACATTTTTACAGGTAGTTTATGCAGTAAATTTCAAATATATAAGTTTAAAAAGTAAAGGAAATATAGGAGGGAGCCACTAGCCTGTGGCAGCCGGTGTATATCTAGTGCAAATGACTAAAAAACGACCGAATGCAAAAAAAGTGAATCTTGACTTTATCATGTAAAAGTACATAAAATAACCTACCTTTTGCCACAAAGCAAAATTCGATCCGACTTTAGGTCCGGAGATATTTCAATTTGAAAATTTCAGAAAATTTGTCTAAAATCTGGTAAACATTTTTTGTATGATAAAGACTACTTCCATTCCAAATTTCAGCCAAATTGGTTGCGATCTGATCAAGACAGCCGAAATTAAATTTTTTCAATTATTTTCGTATATATATATATCAGGAGGGGGGTGTCTGATCTTCAGTAAATTTAAACTGGAGGTTCCTCTAATATTGAGAATAAAAGGATACCATTTTCGTTCCTTAACTAATTGTTTAATAGTGGAAGACCAGACCCTCTGAATTCGACACCCTCTATACAACTCGCGAACACCCACCTAAAAAATAGGTAATCTGATGTAAAATAACCTGCTAAACTTGATTTTTGAATTCGCCCATTGATTTGAGATTGCCAAGATGACCAAATTGGCAGTTTTCTAAAAAAAATGAAAATTATGTGTTATTTTTTGTTTTTCGTATAACACGTCATATATTTTTTATTTTACTTCAGAATTTTTAAATTTTTTTACATAATATTCTCTAACTATTCTTTGATATGTTGAAAGTAAAAAACTTTACCTAAAAAATAATTAGTTGGCAAAAAAAAAATAACAACTTTTCTTTGACGCAAAATCTTTAAAATTTGCAGAGTAAAATGTCCGATCGAGGTATCTTTTTTATTTTTAAAGTTAGGTGCCTACTATAACCGAAGAAAATGTTCCGAATGAACTAAATAAAATCTTTTATACGAAGTTTTTTTTGAAATTTTGCTCCCTTATCGAAATATTCATTTATTGTTACTATGAATCGGCCGCAATCGCATCTAGAGCTAAACGCAGACACGTGCCAGGTGATTACTATTTTCCAGTGTCCATTTAAGTTGAAAGTGCTTTTTGTCTCAGTATTTAGTGCGTTATATACACATAGTTTGGCATAATAAATTATAATTACTCGGATAGGAAATCAAAGGAAACAAGCTAAAAACGTCATTCAATAGGATACTTTTCGCAGTTTTTTGTAAATAATGTTACTTTTAGACATTTTAAATTTTATAGTACGATCTTAGTTGGTAAAGGACTTGGTAAAAAAACTATACCAAACCCCATTTGGGTTTCAATTCTGAGTCAAAATAACTACACCACCACCTTACACGTAAAAGAATGTAAATTTTTACATTATAAGACACGAGCTAAAATCATATTTTCACGGTTGTATATTACATTATGAAATGTATATATATTATGTAAAATATATAAATATTTAGATATTAAAATGAAATATCATTTCACCAGATTTCTATTCAATTACAAAAACTTAAAAATAAAAAAAAAAATTTTTCAAATTTAAATCATTAAGTAATATAACATTTTTATTTACCGATCGATTTTGTTCAAATAGGGTTCTTCCTCTAGCTAACACTAATTTACTGTCCAAATTTCAGTACAATCGGAATTTTCTTTCTTCAGTTATCGTGCTTACAAGAAACGTGACGGACGGACAGACAGACGGACATTTTGAAAGTTATTCAGAATTCGTTCACTAACACAATGGTAGGAAAATTTTTTGTCTGCGAGCGATATTTACGGTTTTAGAAATGTACCGATCAAATGCAAAATCCGATGACATTTCTGTGGCTCTAAAACAATATTTAGAACAGAAAAATTTATTTTTATCACTAAATCCAGTTTACCATGCACAATGTAGAAGATCGTATACCCAAACTGCTTATAAAAGAAAATCAGAAATTGTAAATCCTAGTACAGAGAATACAAGTAAAAAGGACATTTCTGCAATCTGCTATTTACAAGACAGCCTACCAAATTAAGCCCAGAATTCCAAATGTGTTAGATTTTGGATGGTACCTAAAGGAGGAAATCTTATTTCCAAAGATGATTTTAAAAAGCCCAAAACCCAATTTTATTGAGTTAACTCCATTCTGTAAATGTAAATTATATAACTGTACTACAAGGTGCAAGTGTAGCAAAGCAAACGTGCAATGTAACATAAGTTGTTTATGCGATGGAAAATGTAATCTTTAGTACCCACTTGCTGTTATAATTAATGAAAATATATTTTTTAATGTGTATGTTTCGAGATTATCTACATAATTTTATAACATTTAATTGCAAATAGAAACTAAATAATCCGTAGACTCACTTGATCGCTTAAACGATACCACAGATAGGCGACGTTAAAAGATGTTATGCTTTAAATTAATGCGGACGAGTTGCGCGGCCGCATTCAACAGCGTCATCTCGTTACATGAGCCGAATTTCAAAAAAAATCTCTTTATAAAAAAGTTTGTTTAAAGTATATGGAACATTTTTCTCGTTTATACTATAACTCTCTCTTTAAAAATAAAAAAGTTACCTCGATCGGGTATTTTTCAATACAAATTTTAAAAAACCGCGACAATAGAGGGTAATTATATTTTTTGTAGGCACTATATTATTAGTTACACTATATTCTTTGCTGTCAGCCTGTCCAAGAATATTGGAGGGATAATGTGTAAAATATTGGTCTAAATCGGAATTAAAATAAAAAAGATATGATGTGTTATGTGCAAAACAAAAATTAACACATCATTTTAAAATGTTTTAAAACATTTGCGAATTGACCGATTTGGCAATCTCAATTAACGGGCGAACTCAAAAATCAAATCCAGAAGGTCATTTTACATAATATCATCTGTTTTTTAGGTGGGTGTCGCGAGTTGTATAGACTACTTTTAAAATGCTTCCTACAGATTGGCTGCTCTCCGACTATAAGTGGTCAAAATAAAATTAAAACTGAAAATTTGAACCTTAAAATGTCCAAAAAATCCCTTTTCGGCTAAAAAAACGCGGTTCCACCCCTTTCTGGAATCAAGATTTTAGGGTTTTGTTATACCCGTCATGACAAACAATTTCCGCAGGGTCTGCATCCATCTTAAAAAATTTCCCAACCCTTTCCTACTTTCCACTATTATACAGCAAACCTGAATGATACATTGCGTCAGTCACCTAAAATTTCACCGTATAATTTTTTGGATATATTTTTGCCCACCATCAGATATTTCTTCAAATCTGCTTGAAATATTGATTTGGCTTAATTATGCGTGTCGTCCGACGTTTTGAACATATTTTTTGATTTACCCTCAGAGAATTTAAAAAAAAATATATTACCTTTTCGAGCATTTATTTTGTTAAAAAAAAAAAATATTTTTTAAATCTTTCATTTCACTGTACCTCTGTAAATAAGGTAAATTTAAAGTATTATCGATTTCTTATCTAGTGTACACAGTGCAGTTTATTTTGATAATGTCAATTAGGATACATTTTAACATTACACATTTTGTAAATCTTGATGGATACAACTATTCTACTACACATTAATACCAGTTATACTAAATAAAATAAAAAAAAAAAAAAAATAAATAAATATTTATACTGGTCGAATTTTAATCTTTTAAAAATTGTACTTGTGTACATTAATATTTGTATATATATATGTCACGATGTCAATAAAATAAAAAAAAAAACGAGAATAAAATTTTTTCCTAAAATGCTTCCTAAGCGCTCTACGATGCTTTGGAAATATAACTTTAAACGTACATTTAAATGATTAGGTTAGGCACGGAACTACATTGGGATCAGGGTTGGCCAAGGCCCACCCAAAGCTACGTTGGAAACACCCTTGTGCCCACACTGCCCACCTTGACCTATTAGGGATTTTATTGTTTTGCATAAGCTGAGTAAATTCTCTAAAGTACTCAAATAGGTAAAAATTGTGTTAAATTGTTTGAAATATCCCCTATCCCCTGGTCCACTCCGCCTAAAAATAAAATATATGCCTAGCCTTGACCCACTCAATACTACAGGCCACGTTCCGTGCCTAAATTAGGTACTCGACGGTTGAAAGTACCGATTTTAAACGTGCCATGGAAGAGTGTTTTCATTCACGAGAATTTTCATTGAAAACTTGTAGACGGAGAGCTGGGCTACATGAAAAAAGTTTGCATCAGCTACACGATTGATTCCTTTTGGAAAAGGATCCTTTCGTCTAGCCAAGTAAAAATCATCTGGTCTGCCAGCGTAATCCTGTGGCTTAAAGCAGTGGCGGGGGTCAAATATCTAAAATTTCTGTATAAAAAATTTTTATAAGCTACATGGATTATAATTACGAAAACTGCTTTTACTTATCCTTAAAAAACGCGAAAAATTGTTGGCAGACAGTTTGCTAGTGGCGAAAGTGTCAGCAGAGGGTGTCAAAGTGTCGTAAAATTTTGGGAAAAAAAATTCATCAGATACATGCATGCGGATTCATTGTATGTTACATTTAAATATTTAAAAAGCCATAATATATGCAAAATGACAGACAAGAAAACGATGGCTAAAGCTGCGGTAGACGGTTATAAAAAGCACACTGTCGCACAAGCGCTCTCAGCGAATGCTCGCCGCACTTTACATTTAAGTTTAGAAAAATGATTCAAAATTATAGAATACATGCGGGAAACACTTTTTCATCCCTTCCATCACTTTAAAGTTAAATAAATATGCCAAGGTAATTTAATTGTTGTATATTTATAGAGTAGCAGATGGCAGTAACGTGTAAGAAGCGCCCATAATAAACGTGAGCGCTTGCTATTATATCAGCGTATTCACATAATAGATGATCCAAATAAAAAGTAAATTAAAGCACTTTAAAGCAACAAGCAGTAGCTCCTCTTATGCGGGCGATTATGCAGATAAATGAACGGCGCATGTGCCAAGAAACGATTCCGAACCGTAATTACCAGCCAAAAGCTCGAACTCCTGAGAAGTGTTCTAGAATGGTTATGAACTAGTTCTGAAAAAAAACCAAAACACAGTACGTTAAATTCAGAATCGGTTTTGAAATAACCAAAACACTATTTATTGATTGCGCATGCCCGATCGGTTCTAGGACTCTAATTCGATCAACGACCGTATCACATACGTACGGTATAACTGGTTTGAAAAAAGTGCAGGATATCACCGGCGATTTGGAAAAACAGCAGATAAAAAAAGATTCTACACAATTGCACACTTTTATAAATATGTTGAAGCAAAACATTCAGTTATATAACATCGCAACAGGACGAGCAGCGCCGCAAGAAGTATGTGATTTTTTATTAAACGTTGAGAAAAACGGTCATCGGCTAAGAGAAACGTTCATTTCCGAGTGCGCTGAGTCGGACAGTAGATTTGAATTACCGATCAAACAAAACAAAAAACTAAATTTTGCTGCTTCAACTGAAAAAAAAAATGGTTCGCGTTAATAACAAAATTCAAGAAGTACGATTGCAGCGAGATTTATTCGGTCGCATGTTGGCGATGTCGATGAATGAGATTACAAATATAGAAAAAAATCTCACGTATCCTCTAACGCCCGTTTCAATGTCCATGTGTCACTTGGATGGATCAATCTTTAAAACCGATAAATCTGCTTTATTAAAATCTTTACAAAGCAAACCTCCAAAATATACAGATGTTTGTTTAATCGACGGGTTCTTTCTATACATTGTATAAAAGATTTGTCAAAAACGTTTGGAAATGTTTAAAAAAAAAATCCTTCAGATGGTGACCAATAACAGAGCCAGTGAAATACACCTAATTTTTTATCGGTATTGGTCACCCTCTATAAAAGACTACGAAAGATCTAATCGAGGTGGTTCATTTGCTAATCGTATGTACGTGATTTCGGGTCCAGAGCAAACACGACCAGCCGATTTTGTAAAAGAATTAAGAAATAGTTATTTTAAAGAAGCTCTGGTTAATTTTTTAATCATACACTGGCGACAAAACGATATGATACCATTTTTGAGCAATAAAAAAGTTTTTCTTAACTTTGATCAATGCTATGAATATAAAGTTGTACATGAGAACGTTTCATTTTCAATTAACGATAAATATACACTTGAGTGTCACGAAGAGGCTGATACAAAAATTGTGTACCACGCATGCAGCATCGAACCAACAGCTAATATTACAATAAAATGTTCGGACACGGATTAATCATAATGTTGCTAATATGAACAACGCACAAGATGGTAATAATATTTGGATGCAAACGGGGGGTTTGGAACAAGCAACGGATTATTGACGTGTCAGCATTGTATGAAGAGCTTGGTGATTTATTTTGCAAATCATTAGCAGGATTTCATGCGTTAACTGGATGTGATTTCAACCCGGCATTATTTCGCAAAGGAAAGACACGGTCTTTGCAAATATTGAAAAATATCGAAGATTTTCAAAAAGCGTTCGATGAGATAGGCAATGAAAATTGTGACACAAATTCTGTTTTTCCTGTACTTGAAAAATTCATCTGTAATTTGTATAGTTTCAAATCTCTCAATTCGGTTAATAGAGCTTGATTCGCATTATTTTTGAAAACCTACAAAGTTAATAGTTTAGATGAACTGTTCCAGAAGAAAAAAATACATAATTTTGATGCTTCATCTTTACCTCCTTGCCATTCAGAATTGATACAACATTTGTTAAGAACAATATATATTGCTACAATGTGGAGAAATGCGCACAAAAAAGTACCAACATCTTTAAAGCCAGAGGATTGCGTATGGTTAATAGCCGATGAAAAATAAAAGTTTAAATGGATTGATGGGCCGCAGCTGCCAAGCACAGTAAAAGATGTGATTGATGAAAAGATTGACAGTAAAATATTTTTTACATATATCATAAAGTTAATTTTTTCGTTTAAATACGTAAAAATTCAATTATGTTTCGGGCGACGATGCGGAAATCGACTTGAAGGAAGACTCAGTTTGTGACAGCGATGATCTGCAATGTAATGAGTCAAATGCAAATTGCGAAGCCGAATAGTGTATGTGTTATCACTTTTCGCTGAGAGTGCTCGAGCGCAGTGCGCTTTTTATAACTGTCTGCCGCCGTTTTAGTCATCGTTTTTTTGTCTGCCGTTTTGCATATGGCTTTTTAAATATTTAAATGTAACATACAATGAATCCGCATGCATGTATCTGATGAATTTTTTTTTCAAAATTTTACGACATTTTGACGCTCTCTGCTGGCACTTTCGCCACTAGCAAACTGTCTGCCAATAATTTTCCGCGTTTCTTAAGAATAAGTAAAAGCTGTTTTCTTAATTATAATCCATGCAGCTTGTAAAACTTTTATACCGACATTTTAGATATTTGATCCCCCACCACTGCTTTAAGCCACTGGATTATGTTGGCAGACTAGACGATTTTTACTTGTCTAGACTAAAGGATCTTTTCCAATAGGTGTAGCTGATGCAAACTTTTTTCATGTAGCCAGCTTTTAGACTATTACAAGTGGCATCTTAGTTAAGACTGGCTGATAGAATCTTATAGAATGGGAGCCTATAACATAAAAGTATATAATCTCTTTCATCTAGAAAACCATATAAGCTTACTATTTAATCTGCCATACCTGTTTAGTAGATGGGAAACCTAGGGCCAACCACTGAAACTTAATAAATGCTGGTTCATTTTATTATAGCTTTCAGTCTGGGAATTGGTTTAAGGGCAGGAGAAAAAGTTACGAGAAACCAGGGATCGAAAATATCATGATATTTATATAAATATCAGACAAACTGATATATATCACAAAAGACGTGATATATATCACTTTTTGATATTTATGATATTTATTTTTATTTTTTTAATTCATGTAACTTATTTATGCAAATAAAACCACGATTGAATTTAAAAGAGTTCATATCATATTTTAAATCGTTTTTATTCAATGTTTTTTAAGCTTATTATGTCTTGGCTCTGAAAATGTAACAAACAAAACATAAATTCTAACAATTTAAAATAAAGTCAAATTCTGTTCAGCTGCTTCGGGTGCCCAAGGCACCAGCCCGAAAGTTCTTCTCACGGCCCAATGATGTATCACTCTACCCGGGTTACTCTCTATCCTCCCAGCTGCATTTGGGTATCATTGGGTTCGTACAAGTGGGAAGAGAATCATGAGTTTTGTTACATCAAAATAAAAATGACGATCCGTCCAACTGTAAAGCTAAGCAGCTGAAAAGAATTTGGCTTAAAAAAACAACAAAATTGCTCTCATAGATGTTCAATATTAGTATTATAAGGACAATAAAGAAGTACCTATAAGTATTAAAATGAAACAAATTTAAAAAATATACATATATATTTTTCACCAATGGCGTAGGTGTTTAATCGCGCACTATAGGCGTAGGCGTATTATTTTTATATTTGCGATATATATATCATGATATTTATGGTGATATTTATGGTGTGAAATTTTCCATAAATATCATGATATATATCATGATATATATCAAGTGATATACACATTCGGAAAATGTTGGATTTGGGTGGCACGCATAGTTTCAACGGCCTGACAGACCCGCCTACAATAAAGGCGTGTACCAGTGCTCTAGTAGAGGAAGCAAATAATGACGCGCTATCAAGAAAACACGTACATACATCATTATTGCTATTAAAAATTTCAGTACCATTTATTCAAAGGAAGGATGTAGTTGGCTCTGTTCAGTATAGGTAATATTATTACGTGCTTTAATAACTGAAATTATTTAACCCGTTTTACTTTCAAAACGAGTCAAATAATTCTTTACATTGCAAGTGGAAGACGGAAACAAATTGAAATTCCGCAAGCAGAGTTGCCCACGCACATGTGGTGGGGAAAGCAGGTGGCATCAGAAGGATGTGTTATACGATAAAAAAGAATAGCCTAGTTGCTTCGCTCTCGCTTGCTCTCATTGCCGACCCAAATGAAAAATTTTCTGACTCTGTATATCCTCGATCCCTGCGAGAAACTGTACCTTAACCGGGAAAGGAGGATAGTAATAAATGCACTTGATCAGCACACGCAACGGATCTTATTGGCATGTGAATTTGGAGGGGATGTAAATAAAAATAAGTCTTACAAAAACTTATCGAACCAATGTCACCCAATGACATGTCACTTGACCTCTAGTGACAGTTCAATTCATCTCTAATGGCAATGTATAAGTGCCATACTATTACATACACTAGATGGTTGTGGCCGTAACACAGAACCAAACATGTAATTTTCAGAATGCTAAAATATTCCACCATATTTAGCCTGTTTTTTTGTATTGTATTACTTATTAACCCAGTCATCCTAGCTTCGAATAGGGTCATAATCGAACTGGTAGAGAGCGAGAGAGAGAGACAGAGACAAATTGGTATACATATGTATTTAAGGTCCCTCTTTCATTTTCCAAAATATGAGCTGTCAGGGCCATGAGGAATCGCCGCCATCTTGGAAAATATACCCATTTTGCACATTTTTGCATTTTTTTTTTTTGAAAACTATCAACTTTATGGGTCGCGTGCGCGTGACGTCACAATCTGAGACCTTAGGAAAAACAAACCGAAATTCTTTAACTGTCAAATGGCAACCGATTGAACTTTTCGTAATATTATTGTTTCTATGTATATTATACATACAAAATGACAAGTTTTTAGTTTATTATTAATTGTGGATGTGTGACAATCCAAAACAATGCCAGTTTTGATAAAATAACCTCAATTTACGGTTAAAAGACTGCAATTGATTTCAAACAATTAAAATGAATGATTTTACGAGAGTCTTCCAAGGATTTTATTAGTGGTACGTTGTTGCATATTAATGTAAAAATTTGATTTTTAACGTGGGTTTATGTTGTAGGAAAAACAGCCGTATTACAAGACCATTACGATACATCCAGTTTGGGCATCCTCTCTTAAAAAGGAATATAATTTAAAACCCATATGTGAAACTGAAAGTGCTTATAATAATAATAACTGCTGCTCACATAAGCAATAAACAATTCATGGTAAAGAAAATTAACATTTTGTATTGGGTTGCCAGTATTTTTAATAATTATTTCTTGTTTAAATTTTAGTTGAGCGAAAGGTGTGTGGAGCTGTGCCAAAGGAAAGAAAAGTGCAATGATAGAAATTGTTTTAAATAAAGTACACTCCAAGAGGAAAATTTGCAGGCTTCATAAAGATATTTGATAAAGTAGGTACATAAATTAAGAAAGGAAATTCAAAGTACCTGCGGCCGTCAACAAGTGCATGATGCAACGTGCCCTTTCAAAGTATATCGTGTGGTGTTTAAAAAGTCAGTGTTGGACTATTGAACACTGGAAAAGTTGAAAATTAAAACTCTGAAGTGGTCTACGGTCAGTGAACACATAAGCAATGTCTGAATTGGCTTTGTTAGTGTTGAATTGTATAGCTATAAAAGCCCTTCGAGTTAAATGTTACTTATTGCTTAGATAGATATTACTATAAAGTATATATATTATGTTACATTACAATCATTTATTTTTTGTTACAATATTAACCTCTCTTATAACTTTCTTGTCGATTCTTCTTAGAAGTACCAATGGACGTTGGACAATAAATAACTTATTTAGTAAAGATATTTTGTTTTACTTTCAGTTACAAGCATGTATCTATGTACAAGTTCGACGTAACTGGCAATTTCAATTTACTGCTAACAATATATAGTAGTAGGAGTGATAAATAAAACATAACAAAAAGGGGATATTTAATAAAATGATAATGAACAAATGAATTACATAAAATTATGAGATATTACATAACAATATACGAAAAATAAAATTTTTACAGAAATTACAATGAATTGTATAGACAAGGGGTAACCACTGGAAGAAATTATGCACGTCTTACTATATACTTCAAATAGTTTATAGCACATCAGTCTTCATTGCTTAATTTATATGGTGTCTTTTTCACAAAATTTACGGCAGTTAATACCTTGATCATAGTCACGTTTACTGCTAAAAAACTAAAAGGAAATACTTCCTCTCACTAAGTAGTGGACATGTTTTGTCTAAACTAGCAACATATTCACAGTAAGTACTAAGAAACCATCTGAATCAGGAGTCAATGGCTTTTGTTCATGATGCCACGAAAACCTGAAAAATGAATTTGTACGTTAGCAATTATTTCTAAAGCAACATTTAATTAGGCAAGTGTACATGAAAAGAATAGTAAATCATTGATAACAATTCTTACCTTTGCGACAAGGTTTTATTCTGTAAATTTCTTGCAGAGTACTTCTTTCACATAACCATAAACAGCTTTAAGACTTTTGAATGCCTTGAACTCATCCTTCTCTCTATACACTTCTCTCAAAAACCAAGTAATTCGCAGTATCCCTATGTGTACCATTTGGAAATACGTTAATATTTACACTAAAGCATTTTTTTCTCAGAATATAAGGATTTAATTCCATGACAGCAGTATACCTAACCTCTACATCATGAGACAATTCTGCAAAATACGAACTAACCGTCATCCTGTCGAACAAAATTGAGGATATAAAAGTAATAAGAATAGCTGAAGATGTTAAATAATCCAACATTAAACTTTTAAATGGCACAAACACAGTAAAATTTACTTTAAAGAAAAACATTCAATATGCGGATAGTTCAATGACAGCTGTTTGTTTTTCCTAAGGTCTCAAAATCTGTGACGTCGGCGCATGCGACCCATAGAAATTAAAAGTTATTATCAAAATGAAACTTTATTAAATTCTAAACAAAAAAGTTCGACGACATAAATATGACAAAAAAAAATTAAGCCTTATAGAAATGAGGCTGTTAATAATTGACGATTTCGCTAATTACATGCTTGAGTCAAGTTCCATGGCCTTTTGTCGAAGTTTCTTGTGATATTGCTTAAAGGAAAGCTCTGGAACAAATAATATCAAGTTACCCTTAATTAATGGAATAGTAAGTATGACAAAATATATTTTTTAATGTTCATTCGGTTTACTCGCATAAGAAAAATTGCTTCATTTGCCTCATTTATCGTATTCATCAACTGGCCTCACTGATGAGGCAGCTTCGTCTTTATCTATATTGCTACTGTTTAGATTATCTCCATCATCGTATCTTCCATTTTGTCTTCTTCGCAAATTTTCACGCAATTGCAGCAAGAAATTCCCGAGCAATGACTACACAAGATTGTGACATTTCAGTCCTACTTTTCTGCATCCACACGATGTCATGCAATTGCTCGAAGTTTGAGTTGGAGCAGGCGCCTCAGTTCTTGTTATAGGTAGGTACCAGGCAATGAGGAGTGATTTTCCAGCCCCAATCATCAGGTTTCTTCTTGTGTCCATGCCATTATTGTATCTGATGGTATATGTGGAAAAAGTGCTGCTGTGCTGCTGCTTGTGTTTGGGGTAAAGCAGCCAAGTCAACCTTCTTTCGTAGATTTTACAAACTTGTTACCTGACCATATTCAGTGATGTTAGAGTGGCTTGTGCGTCATATAAAGCCAGGATGCATTTCTCTCCCACAAGGGCGATATCCTCGAGTGTAGTGTTCGGATCATTGAAAATCTGGACGGCGTTTTGTAACTCCTGTTTTTTACGGCTGCAAATACCTTCAGCTTGCCTTTTTGGAAGAAGCATGGTGTAGTATCACATCCTCTGAATGCATGACGCACAACTCACTCCAACAAGATCATTGAATATGGTCAGGTACACAAAGTTTGCAAAATCTACGAAAGGAAAGAAGGTCAGCTGCTTTACCTCCAACACAAGCAACGGCACAGCAGCACTCTTTCCGTATATACCATGATGTGGACACGAAAAGAAAAATGATGATTGGAGCTGGAAAATCACTCCTCATGGCCTGGTACCTATAATAACAATTGAGGCCCCTGCTCCACACACTCTATCAACTCAAATTTCGTGCAATTGCACGAAGGGTTGCACTACATTATGTGGATGTGGATGCAGTCTGAAATGTTCGATCTTGTGTGGTCATTACTTGCGAATTTCTTGCTTCAATTGCGTGACGCTTTGTCAAGAAGACAAAATGGAAGATGGCGATGATGAAGATAATCTAAACAGTAGCAATATGGATGAAGACGAAGCTGCCTCATCAGTGAGGTCAGCTGATGAATACGATGAATGAGGCAAATGAAGTAAATTTTCTTATTTGAGTAAGCCGAATGAACATTAAATAATATATTTTATCATACTTATTCCATTATTTATTTTAAGTGAACTTGATATTATTTGTTCCAGAGCTTTCCTTTGAGCAATATCACACGAAACTTAACAAAAGGTCGTGGAACTCGATTCGGGCATGTAATTAGCGAAGTCGTCAATTAATTAACAGCCACATTTCTAGAAAAAGGCTTAATTTTTTTGTCATATTTATGTCGAACTTTTTTGTTTAGAATTTAATAAACTTTCATTTTAATAATAGCTTTCATTTTGATATAATGAATAACTTTTATTTCTATAGTCAATAGTTTTCAAAAAAAAAAAAATGCAAAAATCTGCAAAGGGGGTATATTTTCTAAGATGGCAATGACAGCTTATATTTTGGAAAGTAAGAGGGACCTTAAATAAGTATGTATACCAATTTTTATCTCTATCCGTTTGATTATGATCTTAAATGTTAAGATGACTGGGTTATGTTGTCTAGCACAGTTGCACAAGCCTAGGTCTTACTTGGCTCTACAATGCCTGAACTTGCACCTGACTGTGTTTTTGATAGAGATTTATTAAAACCCATCACATAATTAAATTATCATAGAGAAGGAACAAAGTTGGATATAAGACAAATGTCTATACGAACCAAATTTAGTACAAACTTCTGATATGCATCAAAATACTACAATAGTAAGTGATTATAATGACAAACGGTCAACAATCAACTACCTAACAGCGTCTCCTAAATGTGATTCATATTTTTGTAATAAACAGATAAGGCTTCTCGTTTAATCACTAATTTTCTTATATTTAATGCTGTGAAAATTCTGTGGTTTAAAAAGTTATACATTATTAGAAAAGTATTGTGGCATTAAAGCAAATGAAAATTTGTTTTTTAAATATGAAATAAAAAAAATTACCTACTTTTATATAAGCACAAGAAAGGTTAAAAAATCGTTGCAACTTTACTTTTACATGTTACTTAAACAAAATGATAAACACTGGATTTATCTTCACGATTAAATTGTTTAAGGTTGGGAATTTTAGGAGTAATATATCAGTCAAATGGGCAACTGGCTGCACAGCAGATCCAGGCTCTTTCAATGACGTTTTCCATTACTTTTGACAAATTTCAGCAGCTCTTTGAAGCTGTTCAGCCTTGCAGGATCATTATCACTTATCGACAGTGTTGAACAAAATCTGATTTTTATTAAAACAAATTGATTTAAATAAAGAAATAAAATCACTTTTTTTTTAATTATTTTGTTCTATATAAGCATAGCAAAATATTTATCGCAACACGCTATATACAGTCTATTCAAACTTTTACTTTACCTTAATTTTTGCAGTATGTATTCGAAATTAAGAAAAAAACTAGTTTTTAGTTTTATCACTTTATCCTCTTTCCACTCATAAAAACGGAGAAGTTATAAAATCGGTGCAAAATTTAATATCGAGATAAGACCATATCTTTAGGTTTTGAGATTTCGGAAACACAAAAAAGTGGTTTTTAAAAAATGTCTGCGTACATATGTATGTGAATATGATAGCTCCGAAACTGGAGAACTGATATTAATGAAATTTATCTAGGACTTTCTTTTTTTTTCGACATAATATAATTTTTTATTGTACCATACAAAAGTAGATGTTATGCTGATTTCTGTCAAAAATGAATTGCCCAAGTTCCAACGACAGTGTGTCGTTAAGGTATAAGTTCTAGAGTCCATAGAACGGAGGCCCGCATCACATACCTCAGCGGTAACGGGTTCAATAATTAACTAAATTAACGAATTTTTGTAAACATTTGGTGGGAAGGTTACAACCGCTTCTAGTAACTGTTCGTTTTTTTATCCACGTTCATTAATTTTATTTTCATTATTAGAAATATTTTACAAACAATTTGAGTTTGATTTAAATCACGATTTTAATTTAAGAAATCATGATTAAAATCAGGCCAACCCTGTTTTTGAAGGAGTACTGCAGTAGCAATCTATACAGATGAACACAAACTAGGCCCTTAATATATTTTTTTAATTCATTCTTGTTACATTCTCAAATGAATCTTAAATAGATTTACACAAGAAATATGTATAAATTTAATTTATTAAAATGTATCCTTTTTATATTTTAATTTCTTTTTATATATGAATGGTTGTCTAGTTTGGAATTATGCAATGCAGACAATTTTTTTAGTTCTTATCTACCCACCAAATTTTGCATTGCTGTGGCCTTTTATTAATTTTGATCTATGTTCACCTAGTTTATTGACCTAATGATTCTCCTTATAGTAAGATAGTTTATCAATAGGTTGAAGATCAACATAAATATGATAATTACAGTTTCAGTAGAGGGGAATTTAAATAAATTGCTGTTCAGATCGTTGCCGATTCTCATTACTCATTTTTTCTTCTTTGAAATTTGAAGTGCTCGGGCATTGAAAATCTGCTTTATACTAGCATCTCAGCTACAGCAGCTCCGAAAAAGTGTTGTGTAGTTTCGTCTTCGATACATTTTTTGAATTTCAATTTTCGATTTTATTCAGCAGTTGGCTTAAATGACCGACTGGTGTTTCAAACATTTGTATTAAAGGAATTTTCATGTGCGTATGTTACAAAGAGGAGATTTTCTTTGCCCTAGAATCTCAGGTAAATGTGATTTTAATTATTCATCTATATTCTAGCTTCTGACTTAAGAAATCGAGAGGGTTTGACTTTGGACACACCCTTGTTTTCTTATTGTAAACGTATTTTATTTTAAGCTGTGTATAACTATAAAGTAAAAAGTCTTTTGCAAAATATAAGGAGCGTTTGTGGCTCCTTTTACTAGTATTTACTATCTTAAAAAATTACTACACAAATATTTTCAATTATGTCGCAATCTTTGTAGTGCCGGAAATGCTCCTTATATTTGCAAAAGACTTTAAATTGTTACTGGTTATTAAAAATGTAGCAATCATTCAGTTGTCAATTCAAATACATAAATAAATAAGACGTGATGGACATTATAAATTTCAAAAGATTTTAAATTTAAATATCAGTAATTTGATAGTTATTTTTTGCAGTAAATATGAGAATGGTCTGATTACATAAAATTGTTTATTAGGTGTCCTCATTACAATCAAAAGTACATAGTAGTGAACCAGTTTTTGTTGAGAAATTCAGATTGAAATAAAACAGTTTTTCATTCCTTAAATAAATTGGATTTCACCAAATTACCTTGAGAAACTGTTGTTTTCGTGTAACATAAGTTTGTATCTACCGAATTAAGGTTTTTTAAAGAAAAGATCAGAGGTCCAAAAGCAGAATCAGTGTATACATTGCTGTTCTAGTAATAATTTAAGCATAAAAACAAGTAGCTAAATTCTCTTTATAAAAAAAACACGTTTCTCACTATAATTTTTTTTATATCATTCTAAAATATCAAAAAAATTACAGCATAACGATAATAGCAAGCCTGTGGATAAATTTTAGAACATTCCACATATCGTCGCCCGTACCGCAAAGTGGCGTAACTCAGAAATTGCTAAAAATGAGTTAGGCCTGCCAAAGGAGTTAACTTGGAGTATTGGAGTATTTCTAAATTGTGGCAAATAGGCATATCTGTATTCGCGATAGTTTTCGTTGAATTGATGTAGGATCCACAGACCTATCTCAAATAACTTAAAAATATATTACGGCAAAGAAGAGGAACTTAAAATAGGTCTGTTTGCAACAACTATTTCTTTACTACGCAAGTCCATGCAAAGGAGCGTTATTTGTAATTCACTTGAATGTAGTATTAAATAAGATAACCTCAACGTCTCAGTGTCATTTTAAATTGCTCTCTCAAAATTTGAAGATATTGACTGTACGTACGTACTTGGGAAATGACTTAAATTGGACACAAATGGTCGAATTTCGAGTAATCAGAGAGCAGATGACAAAACTATATTTTAAAACAAGCCATTTAGAAGCAAATTATCGCTCCATAACATTGAAGCGGCATATATTACATTTTTTGCAGGGGCCAGTGGCACCATTAAATTACAGTACAATCAAGCTCTAAAAAAAATACAGATTTCATGGCACTTTGTAGTGGAGAAAAACCTCCAATAAAGCTACCGGAATACAAGCAGTATTGCCGTTGTCTGCCGCATTGATTTTCACTAAACTCGTGTTCATATTTTTCTTTTTATATAAGTATAAATTAAGTTCTCTTAATTAATATTAATTTATTTTGTGTGAATACATTCAATAATTAAAAAAAAATGTAAAAGAAGGTTTAATTTAAATAAGTTTTGTATTTTGTAGGTATAAATAAATGTTTTAAGTACAATGAAACATTTTTGTAAATCCCAAATGAAATATAACACTATGATTATTAATTATATCTTTGTTCATCGGGGGAGTATCTCAAATGTTCTTAAAACAGGAATAAACTTTTGGTATGACATAAGGGCGTATCTCAATTTAAAAAAAAAAAAAATTCCTACCACCGACTTTCAGCTCATGGTATAAAATCTAAGACTTATTGATGCTCTGCTACAGTTTGCAGTTGAAATTGGAATAAATAGTTGCATTAGCTTTTTCCCACAATGCAAAACATTTCCAACGAATCATTAAAATTGCTCTACTGTAAAATGTTGAAAAATGAGATAAGCCCGTTTGCGATACGGGCGACGATATATCCCATTATTTGATCTATAAAGTTTATTCTGGAGAATAATTAACATTTTTTATTTCTTGTGGTGCCATAGTCAATTCACTTGGACAGTAAACTAATTAAGTACGGCACCATATAAGAATGACAAAAATTGAACTAATGCATTTTATTATACAAAACACACCTCATAAAATAAATTTAATTAATAGCACATTTAAATAAATTATAAAAAGAAAGAGAAATGGTAGCTGGTTTTGCCTGTCTTAATAATAATAATAATAATAAAAATAATCATAAGCTTTAAAATGTTACAGGAGCTGCTAAATATCCAAGAAATACCAAGGTTGCCAAGTTTCTTGAATGTGTCAGGGGTGAGACATCGTTCACATGCAAGTTAAATTTAGATTTTTCATTTGCTTTTGATTAATTACTACGACAGTGCGGAAAACATTTTTCAACGCAATTGAATTCTTTAAATTGTCACTGACATGACGTACATAATCCGAGATTGTATGCTAACTAAAATATTAAAAAACAAATCAGTTAAATTCAACAATAGGAAAATAAAAAAAAAAAAATTAAAAAAACCAAACTATAGTGAAAAGTTGCAGATACAAAAGGGAATTTGAATGACCATATTTATTAATTTGTACTTCTGGCATGTGTCAGCTCGTCAGTTTGGACATGGTTCGAGATATGAAAGACAAATAACTTATGTCATCGTTACAAAGCTCACTTTTGTGCACTTAGAATTTTTACTTTTAAAATAAATGAAATAATATTGGTTAAGAATATATTTAAACATTTTGAACACAGAAAAATATTCCCAGAATGAAACTCCTGTCAATTTAGTTAGCCAGAAAGAAAATGTGTCCAAATTTTCCTAACAGGTATATTGGTCATTATTAAAAGGTCGTTTCTATACTCAGAAATGTGTAATAATTATCTGGAATAAGAAATATGCATCTTAGTGCCAAATTCCTGTCAAAATAATTTTTACATCTATATAAAAGTGAAGAATATTCCATTTTACGTGAAACTAATGTTACTGTCGTATCTCGGAGGCTATAAATCATTGTTAAAAGTTTTGGTTTTTTTTTGTTACCCATATATAAGCCACCTTAACAAATAAATATACTCTAGAACAAAATGACAAACAAATTTTTAAGCGAATATAAGATGCTGTCTCCTGCTCATTTCAGTCAAATTAATGTGATTCCAATCTTCTATTGTGTCTCAGAGTTCAGATATCACCATTCCGTCATTTATTTTTTATGTTCGTAAAAGTCACCTTAACAAAATATGTTTATGTATATGTAGTACTTTTCTGCTCGTTGCCATGGGAGACGTGCGGCAAAGTGACATTCACAGCTCTTCGGCAAACGTCAACTTTGCGCTTTCAAAATGTGAGCAAAAAAGCCTGCTATATTATGTCAATTGTAGATAAAATATATTTTAATTAGACCTACATATGCTATTTTTTTTTACTTCTACCTGCATATTATTTTACCTGTACCTATTTTTCTTTACAAAATCAAACTTCTATTAGTAAAAAACAGATGCACATTATTTATAGATATATCCAGGCAACCCAAATACACTACAGGTAACATTAAGCATATGTCGACATGTTGATCTTAGTATGAAAAGATACAGCTAAATGTCTGTAAATGTATGCAATGAATTATTGGTTCAAAAAAGTTGTAATTCAATTTCGTATGAAAAGGCGGTAAAACCAGCAATACAGAATAACATAAATGTATCGTTGGTTGCATATATTTAATTTTATAAAATATTTGTACAATTTGTTAACGTTGGTATTTCCTAGGATATTTAACCACTTCTAACCTTACAAGGCATAAAATATAAAAAAAGATGCAGTGTATCATAATTGTTTACACTGAAAAACCAGATAATAAATAATTATCTGTGTTTTAAACTAGCTGCAGTTTCTTCTGTTTCTAGCATTATTTTCTAGATACTTAGCGATGGTGCTTTATTAATTATTTTTAATGTTTTCAGGGTCGAAACGTGGACGAAGCTAGCCCAGATACTAGCAGCCTTCTTCTTCCATACAACTGGAAAATTTTCCTTAACGGGGAACCTCCTTGGGGTTGCTAGCTGAGACCTAGGACTTAATCAAGCACACCCCACCAATACACAAACCTGTGTGAATCTGAGCACAGGCTGCCTCGTAAGTAACACTATTACCTTCTGTCAAAGTATGGATATATGAATTACTGTTGAATATGGAAACAGCGAACTATTATATATTTATGTTTCTTTCTTTTCAGCTTGCTTATTTCGCCACAAATTTTTAATTGTATTTAACAATCCCATTCCGAACTTAAAAGAATAAAAATGAAAATCATAAACTCTGAAGAACGTGTTCATATTTTGGACTCCCAGTCAAGTGTAGGGTCAGTAATATCCGACATAGCTAATTCTAACAATCAGGAAGATGCCTTTTACATCTGCGATATTGGCGACATAGTCCGAAAGCACAGAATTTGGAAAGCGAAGCTTCCAAGGGTGGAACCTCATTATGGTATGAAAACCAGTAGTATTGTTTGCCAATTATATTATGTACAACAGCTTATTTACTGTCAGACTCACTTCATTTTATGCCCACATATGAAGCATTATTCTTTCTACTAAAGAATAATGATTTCAATCTTTCATCTTTTCAGCTTTGATTTTTTAGCGTGTAGATTGAGCGGCAGCCTTAAAAGAGCTTACATTGTCTGGTACATCAGTAAAACCATTTTTTCAAATAAAATAGACCTTTACCTAATACCCCAAAAATAAATTGGTCTGTCGAGGCAAAACTTGGAACTTTTTTTGTAGCGAAGGAAAATGTCCGTCCTTTTCATGTATTTGATGTTTTAAGTTAGGTTTATCTAGAAGTGTTCTAAATTTGTTCCAACAACGGAAATCTCCAAAATGGAGCTCGGTAAACCAAATTTCTTTTTTTGACACCATTACTTACGCAAAGTACGCAAACGAATGTAATATGTTAGGATGTAAGTTGATTAGTGGAGCCAAAAAAAGAAATCTGGTTTTCCGTGATTTACCAAATTTAGGCCACTTCTTGATAAGCCTAACTTAATTATGTCATCGACTATATGAAAAGGATGAACATTTTCCTTCACTACAAAAAATGCGCCAGGTTGTACTTGTACAGACCAACATTTTTTTAATTACTAAAAGTCTACTTTCAGATATTGTCTACTTTCCCTATAAAATGGTTTCATTTATGTACTAGATGTAAGCTTTATCCTGGAGTTTTTCTGTCTCTATTAAAAAAAAATTAAGAAAAAATTATTCATAGTGGTGTCTAGCAAATATTATTGTCCATACTTGAATAATCACAATTGACAATTGACCATCACTTTTTTACAGATATTAAATGGGGATTAATTAAATCATCACCAAGATACTAGTTTGTTATCGAACACAAGCCCCTAAATGACTAACTTAACCACAGAAATGTGTTTTTATCTCATATTAACTAAACTGTCTTCTAACTCTTGTCTTCAATTTAAGAACAATCTATACATGCAATAAATAATTAAGCATCTTTTGGTCACACTCAAAAACAGTTCCATTCACGAATCATATATTTTTGCGCCAAAATAACTGATGTGTCCCCAAAATTACTGTTTTGTCATCAAATAAAATATTTTCAGTGCCTGATTACGATTTATGATTCGGTAACTGTCACCACCCACAGTAGCAACAATTAATTTACTGAGTTATCAAAAATTAGGAAGTGTGTTATTTTATGGATTTATCCATAAAATTAGTAAGATGTACCAATTTTGTTTACTTTATCATTCAGTTGACATGCTTTTATGATTGTTTTGGGCTGCAATATTTAATTGTTACGAATTAAAGGAGTATTTTTGTTGTTCCTGCTATCTCCAACTGTTTCTGTTAGAAAATATGGAATTAAATATTTGTATGGGGCTTGCAATAATTCCACTCAATTTTTCATGTCTAAATAATATAATAATAATATTTATTATTAGCCAGACCCAAAGATAATACACATCAATAGAATAAAATACAAATAAATAGTACAAACATAAAAAATTTTTACAAACATTTAAAGAAATGAATAAAAATGTGGTTACTTAAATGTACATAACACATCATACAATATTTACATTTTCTTGTATATATTGGTAACATAGTTTTTTAAATTGGTTTACGTTTTCACAGTTAATAGTTTCACTTGGTAACTCATTATATTTATAAAAAGTATTATTTTGTGCATAATTAGTCCTTACAGTTGGTACATATAGATTGTTACTGGTTCTTGTAAAATGTTGATGAATTTCGTTTACAAATGTACAATGATCTAATAGATGTTGTGGTAATGACCCATATACTTAAATGGTGCTAAATATTTCATGATAAAATGGTTTCAAAAATAATTTTTTTGATTCTTGATTACTATTACTGATGACACATGTTCTTAAAATAGTTTGTTCACAATAGACCTCTTGCACAAAATATATTTTTGGCATTTTTAGAATCTTTACTTAATACAAAACTCAGTATGTAAAGGATTTTTTCTTATTTTTTCTTTTACAGACGGTATTCAACATTAAAGTTTGAATAAATCCGTTAGGCGCACAAAAACGTGTGACGTCATGTGTCAGGTTATGCACAGCGCTAGCGTACATATTAAATTAATTCCATTCATGATACGTGATCACTGATTAGTTATTTGAATTTGAAAAAAAATTATAAACACAACATATGAAATATTATTTTCTTTTGATTTTAGTGGCCAAATAAATCAAACTTTCGACACTGGGGCTATATTAAACTATTCTTTATTTAAACTAAATAAAGTTGTTGCGGTACTAATAATCCCAACTAATACTTTGCATGCTAATTCATATTACAGTTGCTCTCTGTCTATCATATATCACAATGACAGAATACACCATTCAGCACACAACTGATCAATGACGTAAACGATAAGTGATTGCTTAGTTAGTGTTACTGCGTGATGAACGTACCCATTGCACGTATGCACGTGCAATGATATAACTAGTGACAGATGACGTCAACTTCAATATGAGTGTTTTTTGAGATTTGCGCCTTCTCCCGGATATTAGTCGGTGATTTAAATACTTTCCAGCAGTTAGAAATTATGAAAACAGATTTGATAATTGCTAATGTTTAGTAACACTGAATTAACATATATAGATTAATTTAAAATATATGGCACATGCAAGAGGCCTATTAGGTGCTTTCACTGTATGCAAATTTGCTTTTTTGATATTATTAAAATGAAGTACTCCATACATTAAACCACTTACCAATATTTAAACACCATTCTCATCTATCAATTCAAAATTTCAGCAAATAACAAAACTGAATAATTGAACGAGTATTATACAAAACGGGCTGTGACATCATCGGTTGCATTAATATAACCAACATAACCTCAACTTTTAAGTTTTTTAAGTTTATTGTCATTTTTAATGATTGTATCCGCACTTCTCATTTGAAACCAGTATGGCTCCAAGCAAATATTTAAAAATTGACGCTAATGATGTCTCAATATTGTTGATTACTAAAAATGGGTTGGATTTCCAACCTACAAAAATCGTCTTATTTTATTGAGAGAAGATATTTAAAACTTTATGAATATTACATTGAAAAAGATTTTAGTTGAAAGTACGAGAACCAAGCGAAAATTTTCATAATAGTGACATATTACTCGGAACATTTAAAAGATATGTATTTTTGGGGTAGGTGTTTACCATCAGTATGACCCACGACGTCAACAATATGACTTAGTGTTTTGGGCGGTAAAATTTTAATTCAAATTTAAAAATACTTTTCTTTGGGTATTACTCAACTGGTTCTGGAAATTTAAATATTTTTAGTTATAATTAAGTATTACCTTCACAGTCAATGAGATTTTAAAATTTGTGAAAACACCGAATTTGGTGATAAATTAGTTATTCTGGAAGCAAATTAAAATATTTAGTAACTAAAAATGGAATAATTAGGTGCTTGATTAATTCATATCAGAAAGTAGGTAAAATCATATTAAATAAAAAAGTGTGTAAGTGTGATTTACTTAATACCTAAATAATATTTTCTATTCATATCCATATTGAGTATGTATTTTTATAGTGTGTTAATAATAATTTTATTTGTTATAATAACTTTAACAAGGTTCATTCTTCCTTCTTATTTGTTTTTTTTTTGTACTTTCAGCTGTGAAGTGTAATGACAGTTTAACCGTCTTAGAAGTGTTGACTGCTTTGGGTACTGGCTTTGATTGCGCATCCAAAGCTGAAATCAACAAAGTGCTGTCTTTGGGTGTCAGTCCGAACAACATCATCTTTGCAAATCCTGCCAAACCAGCCAGCCATATTCGACATGCGGCTGCAGTTGGTGTTTCTACAATGACATTCGATAATGAAACTGAACTGCATAAAGTTAAGAAACTTTATCCTGATGCTAAGTAAGTAATTTTCACGAGGTGATTAAAAAAACTTTTATTCATATTGTTCTCGGCAGGAGACTTTTTTATTTTTTTTGGCTAACCGGATTAACTCAGAAAATTTAAAACGGAAATCACTACATATTCCCCGAAATAGACACAATCAACTTTTTTTTCACTACCTGTTCTCTCCCGCTCTCTCTCTGTGAAAAAAGTTTTTTTAGCCCCTCCCCAATATTCAGGTTTTAGCTCACTTCACTCATTTTTCAATTAGTAACCAGCCACCGTTATATAAGTAAAAACAGTATAAACAGTTTTCTATTTTGGTCGCCTTGTCTTGAATATCAATCAAATCGTATCATAGATAAGTTTAATTAACCCTTTCAGGCATGGTGGTATGCCGTTTGAACCATGCAAACTGAGTCGTTCAATGCATGGTGGTACAAATAATATACCGCATACTGTATATGCATAGTGGACTGTATACACTGTAATGTACACTATGTATATGGGTACCACGCCAAAGTATATACTTAAAACAAAATATAAATCTCCACAAATGCAACTAAAGTATATTTTATTGCTTAGCAAACCCCAATAACAAAAAAAAAACAGAAGAATTAGAACAAAATATCCCGTGCAGCAACGGGGCTTTTTGTGTATAATTTTTCGTGCCTGAAAGAGTTAATCTTATATTAAATGAAAGACGTCTTGACGTTTTTATGAATTATTTTTCATTTTTGTTGTAGAATGGTTATTCGCATTAGATGTGATGCTACAGACGCTCAGTGCCAACTTGGTATGAAATTTGGCTGCAATCCTATTACTGAGGCTCCTGAATTGTTACGTATTGCAAGATCTTTGGAAATTGATGTTGTTGGAGTTAGCTTTCACGTTGGATCTGGTTGTCGTGAACCACCAGTTTTTCGTAGAGCTATCACCGCAGCACGTACTTTGTTTGAGTATGCAAGCACCTTGGGTTACCAGTTCAACCTCTTAGATATTGGAGGTGGATACCCAGGAGGACGAGGAACCTCAATTGACAGGGTAAATAATTTTTTGTTTTGCTGCTATTTTAATTAGAGTTTTTTGGAATTAATGATTAATAATAATAGTAATATTCTTTCGTTGCCTGATAGGATAACTCCTATTACTGGACAAAATCAACAAATAATCATTGATAGGAAATGTAATATGAAATATTTTTGCCAAATACCACTTGTGCTTTTAAATTTTATCTGATCCAAAACCAACTAAAGAGAAAAATTTCAAGCATTTTTCTGTCTAAGTGAGCTATAGAGAGCAGTATAGAAAACAAAGTATAAAATTTGTATAAATTTTGATATCTTCAACAAAAACAATGCAACAAAACTTTTAAGACAGTTTTGGATCAGTATATTCTGAGCGGAGGTTATAGAATCATCTTCTTCTCTCAGTAGGAAATGATTTTGATGTTATACATGTGTTTTCTGCACATTTATTTTTTTCCACAGAGATAGTAGAATCCACAAATAAATGGAACTTTTTACCATCCTTGACGAACTATAAGCCACTTTAATGACTCCACCGTGATTCTTTTACAAAATTATTGTAAATTACTGTATTCTCATGGCATTGTCCCAAACAAAATAACCCAATAACCATACATTTTAGCTATAGGGAATGTACATATAGGTTGAAATCTAATAAAAGAGGGAAGCTAATCGGCTGATAAAATATAGTATTTTCCATTTGAAATAAGCGATTTAATGGAGGTCGACGTTGTCGAAGTTGGGCACCCTGTATATTTTGGGGCATTTGTAGCTCGAGCCCATATAAGCCCAATCTCTCATAGACATGGGAGAAAAATTGGTTACCGTAATTACCATAGCGAATGTTATTAATTTTCAACTATGGATTGGTTTTTTCATCAGATTTCATTAAAATCGAAATATCTCAAAAACTATTGGTTTTTTAGGTAGGAAATGATATTGAAACTTACCTTAAAATAATGAATAGAATTCGAATCCGGAATAAAAAATAAAGCATGCCATTTAAAATAAGAAAGTTGATGTCAACTTCTGGTATAACCGGAAGTGTCATATACGTGACGTTATTTTCATTAAATAGAGCACTCTTCCTATATTTTCAGCTTCAAATTATTTGTAGTTTCTCTAAAACGTCTAATAGGCTATCAGCCGTGATGTACCCTGTATAATATGTACCTACTAACTAATAATTAGTAATTTTATTCCAATAACATTGATTTACAACTTTTACGTGCGGAAATGTTATTTCCACAGTTCTTGGGAAAAGTTGAACTTTTCTTAAATCAAATTAGTATTCAAATATATAGAACTTCTCCAAACACTAGTAGAAAATGCTGTTTCATTTAAATAACCTGTTTGATAATATAAAGTATAAACACTAATATTTGTAAATTTTATTTTCAGATCGCAGATGTAATAAATTCTGCACTGGACGATTACTTCCCTGATGAATCTGTCCAGGTTATTGCAGAACCTGGTCGGTTTTATGTGAGCTCGGCCTATACATTGGCTTGTAGCATTCATTCAATTCGCAATGTAATCGAGGCGGATCCAGCCACCGGTAACACCGTAAATACCCATCGCATGTATTACATCAACGATGGAGTGTATGGCAGCTTCAACTGTATACTATATGATCATCAAGTAGTTGTTCCTCAACCACTGAAAGAATATCCGGGTAGCAAATATTACTCAAGCAGCATTTGGGGACCAACATGCGATGGTTTGGATCAAGTAGTTGAAAATGTTGTGCTTCCTGATATGCAAATCGGGGACTGGTTGGTCTTCGAAGACATGGGTGCTTACACCTTACCTGTTGCAAGTCCCTTCAATGGTTTCCCAGTTCCAGAAGTCCATGTCGTTGCAGATGAAAGCATTTGGTAAGTGTGTGTTATATTTTATTAAATAGCTACTAGTTTTTCACAGTTCATTCCCAGCTCATATTAAAAAAGAAAAATATTGTTGGTGAAAAAAAGGGACTGGGAACAAATTCAAATATGACAAGACTGTTCTTGCCGTTCTGTTCTTGAGAACAAAACTTATAAAACATTTCTGCTGGGAACAGATCTCAGAATGAAATGCTTAAGAACTTTTCAAATACAACTTATACGTTATTTTGATGCAGTCAAATTATTTATTTTGAAAAGTATGATATAAGTAATCCTCAATGTACGCTGAATTGTTCATTTTTTAATTTTCAATTCCAGGATGTTACTGAAAGATATTATGACTTTGACTGATGATCATTATGAAATGAGATCTACAACTAATAAGGAAGACACCATCAACTCTGACTACTGTTTACCACCTCTTCCTATAAGAATTGAAATACCACATGGTGATAACAATACGATTATTGAAGAATACGTTTTGGATTATGTTGACATGGCACATATGGAATAATTGAACTATTTTTTCTCACACTTGGTGACGTTCGTCGTCAGATCCACTTTTAAGAGACCAATATCGTTTTTTAGTAATTTTTATTATACAACGTTTTTATTTCATTTTCATATACAACTTTTCAATTTTATTTAGTCCATCTCTAAGAAAATTTTATGATTCTTTTTATATAAAAGTAACTTTTTTTAATTAGTAGAGCCTATATAGGGATGTAATTGTTAAATGCAGTATATTAATTGGGGTTGGATTTAACAATGCTTAGTTATTATTACATATAATTGTTGCAGTTATTGTAATAACAGGTGATTATTGTTGAGTTTAACTTTTGGTGTATAAGCAAGGGGGCAGCTGATAGCTTATTCAATTTGGATAAATGATTTTAATATTCATTCTAGTTTATTTTCACTATATTAATTTATTCGAAAATATACTAGGGTGTATAATATATATATATAATGCTTGTAGATTTAGAATTGTGCTTATTATAGAAAATATATTATATAATTGACAGAAAGCATATTTCTGTGTACCAAGGAAGAATTGTATGTGATAAATGTTTACAATTTTGTTGTTGGAAGAGAAAATGAGTTTCAAGAAAGTAATAGTTATGAAACTGTGTTGAAGAAATGTTTAGTGGATGTTTATTTTATGCAACTTTTCCTTTAAGTACATTGTTCTTTTGTTTCCTTATATCCTTCATTTATACTGGGTGTGCCAGTTCAAGAATATATAATTTGAATCAAAATAACCAGAGATGGGTAAAGGAAACTTTCTATTTGAAAGTTCCTGGAACGAAATTTTGCTAAAAATGAAAGTTTTCAATAAAATATTTGAATATTTAAATATTTGAATGTTTCCAAAATTCCTGGAAAATTTCCTCTGGGAACTTTTGGAATATTCAAATATTTTCTTGGAAACTTTAATTTTTATCAAAATTTCATTCCAGAAACTTTCATATGGAAAGTTTCCTTTGCCAATCTCTGATTTTTATCAATACTTCGTTCCAGAAACTCCCAAAAATGAAACGTTTATTGGAAAATATCCTTTACCCATCTCTGCAAAAAACCTCTTTATATATTTTGTAAAATGTACCGTTACGGAGATATAGGGCAAAAACTGTTAGCACTCCTTTTTTCAAGATGGCCAAATGGGGAGGCCGTCGACCCCAAAAACTCAATTTTAAACTTGCACCGCTCCCCCGACACAACGAAAAAAAAAAAAACGTCCTACCCAAAATACAAGGTTAGCATAAAAAAATATAACATTTTAATGGACTATATACAGAGCTGGGAAAAGTACTCATTTAAACTACTTCAAGTACTTGATACTTGAAATAGTACTTTGCCCAGCTCTATATTATCAGAAGCAGTCTTTTTTCTTTTCTTCACAGTGGGTATTTGTTTTTATTTCTGACAAATCAAATCAAATTATTTATTAATGCTATTAATCATAGATTATTGCACAAGTCAGCATTATTTGTTGACTTGTGCAATAATCTATGATTAATAGCATTAATAAATGATTTGATTTGATTTGACAGCAGCAAATATGCCAAAAAATGAAATGGTATTAAAGCTTGATCATATATATCTCCTTTTAAATACCTGACATTGCTTCAAATTTTTGTCCTCATATTCAAAACTACAAAAAATGGTACTCAATTTTTTCCATTCCTTAACTGCAAGGAACAAACTGGCACCTTTCTGCTGAATTCGGTCAAATGTCACAGAAATTGGTTTCAGCAATTTTAATGTGTGATTTTACTTCTGTAACTTCCAAATCTTTGGAAAGCAAATTCAGTATATGGGCAGAACACTATGTTAAAATAAGGTAAACCAGGGCCTTGACAAGTTTTTCCATCACATTGTTCATGTTTGCCGCATTGTCTTTGACCAAACTTGTAACTTTGCAATTATACTCATTTTTGCACTTATTTATTAAATCAATGGCCAAGTTTACAAGATAATAGCCAGAGGGTGGATGTTCCAGAAGAAAACCGTTTCCATTTTCCAGTATTAAAACTGCACATATATTATTAGTACATAAGTAAGTAAAGTATTTATTTAGCAAACTGCTATTTATAAACAATACAATGACAATGCAACATTTTGTACAATATAAATGAAACAAAAAAAAAGTACCAACAGATTATTACTACTTTCAGGTACAATTAAATTAATGATACTTAATAACTAATCTTAACATATCTATTGATTTCTCTTTTAAATGTAGTTAAATTCTTTATTTGTTTTACCTCGTTAGGGAGAGCATTGAACATTATTAATCCTTTAAAAAATAAATAATTTTGCGCACAATTTTTTGCCTAAAGTGTATATAAAAATCATTTTGTTGTCTATTGTTGCGATTATATCTTTCAGATATATAAGTGATACGGTCTTGTAAGTATTCAGGCAACAGTCCCTCTCTTATTTTTAAAATAAAAAGGAATGTATTGTAACATGTTCGTTGTTTTACTGACATAAACTGGAGTGTTTCTATTATGTTTCGTATAGGGATATATCTATTACATTTTAAAATAACACGCACCACTCGATTCTGAAGTTTTTGTAAAACTTGTATATCCTTTTGATTTAAGAAATATAGAATTGAACCACAATATTCAAAATGAGGAGAAATAATACTCTTATATAAGGCAAACATTGATATATCATTACTAATTCTAGATAAAAAAATTGATTTTTTCTTTTTGCAACTTTTTTACAAATATATTGTACATGTGCTTTAAAATTTAGTTTATTATCCACTATTACACCCAAGTACCTATTTAATTTCAGCAACTTGTTCTAACCTCTCTCCACTCATATCAATATTTAAATTACTACGAACACTATTTATTAACAAACACTTGGGTTTATTAGAATTTGATTTCAAACTATTAAATGACATCCACTTGTCCATCATCTGTAGGTCCTTGTTTAACTTATCTTCAATAACTTTAATATTTAAAAAATAAATATCTTGTATTTCTGCTTACATCATTGTTATAAAATATTATTTTGGGTATTCAGCAGATAACTTTCAAGGAAATCATTCGTTCCTTTCGTATATTATTGATCTAAATCTGACCAAGCTAGAATATCAACGAGTAGTCTTCTTACGAACAAACTTGTCAATTTCTTTATACATTTACTATGTCTAACATTCAATATGAAAAACAAGAAAATAACCATTCTTTCTATATATTGAAGATCTAAGTCTGATCATGCCAATATATTGTCAGAAATCCACCCTTACGAGGAAATCTTTCAAGCATTTCTAGCCCTACCTAGAGGATACTACATTCAATATGATAAACAAGAAAATAACCATTCTTTCTATATATTGAAGATCTAAGTCTGATCATGCCAATATATTATCAGAAATCCACCCTGACGAGGAAATCTTTCAAGCATCTCTAGTCCTACCTAGAGGATACTACATCACAAACATTTGTTACATTTCAAAGCGAAGAACTACTGAAAAGCACAATGAAATATAGCAATAAAATTTCACTCACGTCATAATAAATAAAATATTTCAATCAATATTTGATTGACCAAACCTCTGTAAAAATTGCGCAACCTTTTTCATTCTCTTTAGAACTCATCGGCAGAGATATATGTTCAATTCAAAAACATAATTACTATAAAAAAAATAGGAAAACATTTTCTTGTAAAAAGTGACAGGAAATATTTATTTAGTTGACACCTCCGATTAAAGAACTTATATCTAGATACATAATGGCATGAATTTTATGATCCCGAAAGACTCCCATTCTAAGGCACTTCTTCCCATAAGTTGCTGATTGGCCCATCGGCGTATTCGCGGCCGCTCGTACACGATCGGCTTAAGTTCGATTATCATAATCTCAGTTGACAGTTCGGCCATTAATGTCAATAAATGTTTTTCGTGTTCTCCGACCAAAAACTGGTGAAAAAGTAATTTTATTTTAAGTTGTGATTTGCTTAACCCTTTCGCTGCGCAAAGCGGTTTCACGTAATTCTCGTGTAGTGCGCAATAAATTGACCGCTTGCGAGTATACGCGCTTGGAGCACGCAGATCCGATATTACGTTACTATTTGATTTGGTTTATTGTATGCATGGTCTATTATTATATATAAAATTGAAAGAAAAACAAAAACCAAGTGCCCTAGTTTCAATAATAATAATTTATTTTTTTTAAATGGTTAAAAACAGTACAAGTAAACATAAACATAAAAACAAAACAACATTCTTATCAAAAATATTAAGGTACAACAGAAACTTGCGTAAGTATATAAAAATGTATTAATAGAACATATACGCGTGTTAAATCGCTTTGAGCAGTCTGAACTAATTTAAAAACGACAGGCGAGTTAACACGCTTGGAGTACAGTGGGCCCATTTATTTTTCGCGCGTATACACGCTTTGAGCAGTGAAAGGGTTAATACCTAAATAATATTCTCTATTCATATTTACACAATTTAGTGACAATATATTTTGTGCAAATAAATAGTGAAGTGCTGTGCCGTTTGCAGAAAGCAGTTTAGAAAAGAAGAAAATCGATCGTTCCATAGTCGTAACATGATGAAGTTCAGTTTACAGTTATAAAGTAAATAGCAATTAAATTTTAATATCCTTTCAATACATATTTATCTTACTATAATATCGTATGTCTACATCACGTTATATAAAGAGCCGCTAATGCAGGAATTGCAATAATTCATTTTAATGAAAATATTTACCATTTTACACATTTTCTACACACACAACGCCACTGTTGCCTATGGGATGTGATGTTCATGTCCACGAGGGCTGGGCCCGGCAAGACCCAGAACGTCCCCGGCGCCGGCGACGTCGTGGAGCGACGTCGGAGGCTGGGGCACGTCCTGGCCTTGGGGCCTGCCCAAGCGTACTATGCCCGCTGGTGGCACTGTCCCTGGACCTGAGTGAGGCTCAGGTCTAGGGGAAAATGGGTTGTTGACATGGTTAAGTACCAAAGGGTTGGTTCCATTTGGCGCCATAAATTCAGTACTTGTCTGTAGAGGTGTAGATAGTAGTTCCTCCCACGGATGTGGGGAGAGGGGAGTCGTTGAGTATTCCATTGAGCGGTCCATGGAGCGTCGTTGAGATACCTGAGATGAGTTGTTGCTTGTGGTGACACAGTCGGGCCTAGAAACGGCTGTGCCGACAAAATGGAAGAAACTAGGTCCTGTCACGGACGCCCTGCGGCTGAAGGTCGCGTGCGATGGTACGTCCGGCTGTCGATCCCTAACTGACTGAATTTGATCTTTCCCTACTGTCTGACTCTACTTCGTCTGTCGCGCAATACCCGGTCTTAGTGAACTCGGGTGAGGACCCCAATGGCTTACAAGCCAGTCTCAAAGGTTCTCGCCCTTGTTCACCGCATTTACACCCGACGTGGTAGACTTCCCACCAGGACACTGATAACCAGGACGTGGTTATCGGTGAGCCCCAGAAGGAATCACCGTATGTGCACCCCTTGAGAGGGTGAGGCTTGGACCTGAGGAGAGAGAGGTTTGGATTAATTGGGTGACCTCGGAAGCGGACACTACTGGGACTGGAACTGGTAATTGACGTTGGGATGGCGGTGTTCGGAGTCGACCTTAGGAAGGCGTTGGAGGTGTCTAGGTCAAGGTTCAGGAACTGGATTGACGAGGAACACTGGGCACTTGGGTTTGGATTGGACGGTTGGGTATGAGCATACGATTCCTCTTTGATGTCCTCTTCGTTCCCCACAATATCCTCTGCTTCGCCCGTAGGCACCTGGGCCAACCTTGGAAAAGGCTATAGCCGTGTCAGTCAACGATTTCTTTATTGAAATGATTTGGTGTGTGCTTTTGTGACACACCAAATCTCGAGAGTACCTTACTTCCCTAGTTTTATAAAATAAATAATTTATTTTAAGTGCAAATAGTCTAAACTTGAAAAAAGGCAGCGATGAATAATAAAGTTTTAATGCAAAAGCTAAATGTATCAAGTACGTCCACACACGAGCGCTGCCTAGATACGACTGAGAGTGAGTGACGTTCAGTCGTTGACTTTATGCACTACTGTCATACCAATCATAAAGTCAGCCGCTTGCATTTGAAAAGGGGCGGAGCCTAAGCGGGCTGCGCAGTTTCATACAAATATGACATGCAGCGCGCCGGTCTCGGCATTTGCTTGACAGTAGTCGTACTGTCAACGTCGTGGAGCTCTTATGACATGAATGTTTGTTTACCTCAGGTAAGGATATCCTATTATTATTTGGCTGATGGTCGGTTAATAAGAAGATGAAAGATATATTTTAATTTACGACTAGATATATTGTTGGCTAGGTTATTAGGAAGTTGAAACCATATAAATTATCGATACGCGATAATTTATATTAATAAAATTTTAAGTTTCTTTTTTTTTTGTCCTATGACACGCCCCTCTCGAGACCTGATGTGTGGGTGTTAGAGTAATTTTTTTTTGGTGTCGCTTTATTAACTGTTTTCAAAACTCATATTTTACAAAGAGACAGAGTACAAAATTTCTTAAAACTAACATTAGGTAATAGTAATGAACAGAAAGGAACAAGAACTTAAAACTACGTAGACAGTTCTTCTTTCTTCGCCACTTGACGGCTGCAATACGATGTAGGTTCGTAGGCGAGTGAAGTACTGTCGCGGGCTTAGGCCTACCGCTTAAGCCCCTAAATATTACTTGGAAAGTTTTCCTAATGCTAAGGATGGTGGAAACGTTAATTTTTTTTTTTTTTTTATGGCAAGGCTCTGGACACTACTCCAGAGAGCGGTACTAGTCTGTTAGAATTTATAGGCACTAGGGTTTCTTTTATATTAGGGTTGGGCATTAATGGTGGTAATCTATGTTGATGGTTATAAACACTAGTTGGTAAAATTCCTATACTATGGGATTATGGCACTGGGTACTAATACTACGGAGGGACTTCCTCTACGTCCATATCGCTGTCCGAATCACTTTCGCGAAAAGCGTCTTGTGGCGCTCGAGCCGGAGGTAGCGGTCGTAGATCGTCTATATGTATAGGATAGATGTAGTCTCCCTTTTGCACGTTATAAACACCATCTCCAAGCACTGCGTCGATGACGTGCGGACCGGACCATGTCCTGCCGAATTCTCGTCGCTCATTGTCGTGTGTTCGGGCCAGTACTCGTTGTCCCACCGTGAGTGTGACCGCGGCTGTCCTGGGCTCTGGGAACAAGTCCCTCTGGAAAATAATTTGCCTCCTCTGGGCCCTTTCGATCCTCTCCTCTCGTCCCCGAGGTGTGTTATCGACTGGTGCCCTCTCTGCCGGATGTTGCCAAGACCCTGGTAAAGGCAGATCAGCGCCAAGGAGAGCCTCTGAAGGAGACATCCCCATGGCCTGATTTCGTCGTCGCCTAAGTGAAAAAAGTATTTCAGGTACCCTTGCGTCCCACGAAGTGTCGGGAGCCCTCATAATCTGTGCCCTTAGGGCTTTCTTAAGCTCCTGATTACGACGCTCCACAGGATTCGCTCTCTGGTGAAAAATGGGACTAGTGTAGTGTCCGATGTGGTGTCTGTTTATGAACTGTTCCCAGAGGTCGCTGTTAAACTGATTCACGTTATCCGTGATAACGCTTTCCGGGTAACCCCAGCGTGAAAATACTAGTTCTAAACTTCTAATCATATCGGCCGACGTAGACGCGGGGGTCGCAAAAGCCTCTACCCACTTACTGAAAAGGTCTGAAATAACAATTAAGAATCTATTACCGCTGATGGTCTCCGGGTATGGTCCCATCTGATCCATGCTGATCGCTTGCCACGGTCGCGTGGGCGGCCTAGGCCGTAAAGGAGCTGCCGGCTGGCGTGCGCTCGCCTTCGTGGATGCACAGATTAGGCATGCACGGACGTGGTCTTTGACCCGCTTCCACAGGCCAGGCCAGTAATAGCGTTGTGATATTTGCCGGTAGGTCTCGTCCCTGCCCGGGTGTTCTGCCAGCACAGAGTCGTGGTAAGCTGTCACGACTCTCTGCTGCAGAGGTTCCGGGACAAGGAGAAGCCTTGTCTCCGTTTCAATGTTATAGAGGAGACCCTCCTCGATGGTGAACTTCCGTATTTGTGTCCAGTCTCCCCGCTCGCCAGCCATCATCTGGTGCCAATGGGCTACCATGGTCTGGCAGCGGAGGTCGGCCAGCTGGGCCTCTCGTATGGCCTCGAACAAGGTTTGGTCGCCTGCGTCGATGATGTCTAATTGCACCGTCGCTTGCTCAAGCAAGGGCGGCAGCAGGCGTTCGTCGTCCACCACGTCAGTGATGGCTTGCGCCGGTTCGGCAGGGTGCCTAGACAACATATCTGGGAGTTCATTCTCCCTGCCCGGGCAATGTACGACATCAAAAGTGAACTCTTGTAGTAAGAGGGCCCAGCGTGTTAGCTTGGCCCTCTCGTCCTTATATCGATTGAGCCACACCAAGGCCTTGCTGTCTGTAATCAGGGTGAACCGCTTGTCTTCGAGGTGCTGCCGGTAACGCTTGCATGCGTAAACCACGGCCAGTACCTCCTGTTCATTAATATGATAGCGCCGCTCTGTGTTGTTAAATTTGGCGCTTGAACAAGACTCTATTCGGCGGTTTCCTTGTTCGTCCATTTGCCAGAGAACGCAGCCCATGCCAAGTGAGCTGGCATCCGTTTGAAGATAGAAGTGTTCCGTGGCCACAGGCCGGTGTAGCTTGAGGGGCTGTGAGAGCGCTTCTTTGAGCTGGTGAAAAGCCCGCTCTGCCTCCGGCGTCCACACGAAGCGTTTCTTCCCTGTCAAGTCCGTTAATGGCGCGGCAAGAGTGGCGAAGTCCTTGACATACTCTCTCAGCCACCCTGCCGTGCCCAAGAAACCCCGAAGCTCCTTCATGGTCCTGGGGACCGGATACTCTTTCGTTTGTAATACGTGATGCTCGGTGGGCGCGTTGTGGCGCGCCGTGATGCGGTGCCCCAGGTAGTCCAGGGCCTCCGCGCCGAAAGTACATTTGTCCAAAGCCACCCGCAGTCCGTGAACTCTGAGCCGTTCTAGAACAATTTGCAGGTGCACTAGGTGCTCATTGTGGCTGTCTGAGTATACGATGATGTCATCGAGGTAGACCTTCACAAAGTTGTCCAACATCCCGGACAAGACTTCCGCCATCATCTTTGTGAAGGTCCCGGGTGCCCCTTGTAGGCCGAAAGGCATCACCGTAAACTCATAAGTGGCCCCTTCTGGGGTACTGAACGCTGTCAGCGGGATACTGTCTTCAGCTAATGGAATTTGCCAGTATCCGCTGCGGAGGTCTAGGCTTGAAAATACCTGAGCCTCACCGAGCTCCTTAATTGTTTCTCTGATTGGAGGAAGCTGTGCTACTTCGTCCTCCGTCAAGGAGTTGAGCTGCCGATAGTCAACACAGAACCGCGGCTTACCGTTTTTCTTGGTAACGATAACGACCGGCGAACTGTATTGACTATGGCTTCTCCTAATCACGCCGGAGGCCAGCATCTTTGTCACTTCTTCTTGTATGACGCGGCGCTTGTTTTGCGAAAATTGCGTCCTTCTAATCCTGAACGGTTTGTCATGTTTAAGTTTTATCTTATGAGTACAGATTCGCGTGGTTGGCTGTCGGAGCCCCTCGGCGAAGACGTCGGCGAAAGTGTTCAACGCTCTCTCTTTCCTCCGGAGGGACCTGTCCTTCCGTCAGGACTACAGGTGCATGCTCCCTTGTCGAAGGGGAACTCTGGTCCTGCCAGAACACACTGTGTCTGACCTCAGAGCCGAAATACACGCACCTGTTCAGGAAATCCAGGACGGCGCCTTCGCGCGCCATCCAGTCCCGACCTAGGATAACGTCGTCTGTCATGTCCGGAAGAATGTGGAGGACCACCTCCGACGTGTACCCTCCTATAGAGAGTCTTTGTTGAACCTTTCCCCTTGTCTCCACCGAGTGGTGCACGTCCGCAAGTTGGACTGAAAGCGTCGCTGGTTGGACGCATTCGCTATCCAGCACACCCTGCCTCACGAAAGAGTGGCTAGCCCCACTGTCGAGGAGGGCTAGCACTCGCCGGTTTCGAGGTTGCAGGGCCACATTCAGCCTCGGTGGCAGTGTATTGCCGGCCGCCGTGTGGTGCAGGCTACTGGCCTGCATATGTGGTACAGTCGTCGTTGGGATGCAATAGTCATGGGGCGAGGAGCGGGTTCGAACTCGCCCCTCTCCTAGTTTTCCGCTCGTGGCTGTTGAGGAGCTTGGTTAGTGGTTACTGAGGCCACGTTTGCTTGGCCCCTGTTTTGTGGTACGTTCTCGCGGGGGGGCCTCGGCCTTTCTGTGTCCGGGCGCTGAGGGCAGTCGCGATGGTAATGCCAGCCTCTGCAATACCGGCACGGAGTCGCTGGGCCTTCTCTGCGTTGTGTATTAGAGTTTGTCGCGTTTTCCACTCGCCTAGTGGGGTTACCATCGCCCGCTTGGCGGCTCGTGGCTGAGGCTGTTGTAGGCGGTTTAGCCTGCCTCTTCTTGGCCTGCATTACGTCCGTTTCGACGTCTTCGGCCTGCAGCACAAAGTCGTCGACGTTCCTGAACGGTTTGTTTCTTAGAAACGGCCTGTAATCAGGCAGCAGCAGTTCTACGATATGGCGCATTCTTTCCCGCGGGTCCGGTAGAACCCGCAGGCGTTTTGCCACTTGCCATTTGTTCATTATGAACGGCGCTACAGATTCGTTAGAATTCTGTCTCTGACCGTAGAAACTGCTAACTAAGCTGCTTAGGAACGCTGAGTCGTCAAATCGGTTTAATAGCCTATAACTAAACGTCCGGAAATTAGACCGCTCGTAGCGGAACAATTCGTTCCACTCTTTGGCTTTACCTTTCAGAAAACTGGCTGCCACGTAGCCCTGGTCTTCGTACAAGACTCGTTTTCGAACAAAATATTTTCCGGTTTCCTCTAAAAATTCTCGCGGGTCTTCCCAATCCTTCCCCTCAAAAGTGGGCAGAGGCTCTTTGGGTTTATTTGTGGTTTCGATGCGTGAGATAAGCTCTGTCATCGCTTTAATTAATTCTAATGTTATACTGGGTTGTTGCGTGGCCTCGGCCGTAGGCCTTACAGTTTCCCTTGGGATTACCCTGGAGGCCGTCATCCCGGGTTGTCTGTCACCTAGGTATCTATAATTTTCCCTGTCTGGGTTGTATTGAGGTTGTCTTGTCCCTGAAGGATGGCCAAAGACGTCGCACAATTGTTACTGGGCGCCACGGGGTGTACGTCACCCTCGAAACGTGTGCGTGCTCTTCCGTGTGACGCACAAAGCTTGTTGCCGGCTGGGTCACTGTAGGATCCCAAATTCTACCAGAATTTAACGGCCCCGCCAGTTGGGCGCCATGTCCACGAGGGCTGGGCCCGGCAAGACCCAGAACGTCCCCGGCGCCGGCGACGTCGTGGAGCGACGTCGGAGGCTGGGGCACGTCCTGGCCTTGGGGCCTGCCCAAGCGTACTATGCCCGCTGGTGGCACTGTCCCTGGACCTGAGTGAGGCTCAGGTCTAGGGGAAAATGGGTTGTTGACATGATTAAGTACCAAAGGGTTGGTTCCATTTGGCGCCATAAATTCAGTACTTGTCTGTAGAGGTGTAGATAGTAGTTCCTCCCACGGATGTGGGGAGAGGGGAGTCGTTGAGTATTCCATTGAGCGGTCCATGGAGCGTCGTTGAGATACCTGAGATGAGTTGTTGCTTGTGGTGACACAGTCGGGCCTAGAAACGGCTGTGCCGACAAAATGGAAGAAACTAGGTCCTGTCACGGACGCCCTGCGGCTGAAGGTCGCGTGCGATGGTACGTCCGGCTGTCGATCCCTAACTGACTGAATTTGATCTTTCCCTACTGTCTGACTCTACTTCGTCTGTCGCGCAATACCCGGTCTTAGTGAACTCGGGTGAGGACCCCAATGGCTTACAAGCCAGTCTCAAAGGTTCTCGCCCTTGTTCACCGCATTTACACCCGACGTGGTACGCTTCCCACCAGGACACTGATAACCAGGACGTGGTTATCGGTGAGCCCCAGAAGGAATCACCGTATGTGCACCCCTTGAGAGGGTGAGGCTTGGACCTGAGGAGAGAGAGGTTTGGATTAATTGGGTGACCTCGGAAGCGGACACTACTGGGACTGGAACTGGTAATTGACGTTGGGATGGCGGTGTTCGGAGTCGACCTTAGGAAGGCGTTGGAGGTGTCTAGGTCAAGGTTCAGGAACTGGATTGACGAGGAACACTGGGCACTTGGGTTTGGATTGGACGGTTGGGTATGAGCATACGATTCCTCTTTGATGTCCTCTTCGTTCCCCACAATATCCTCTGCTTCGCCCGTAGGCACCTGGGCCAACCTTGGAAAAGGCTATAGCCGTGTCAGTCAACGATTTCTTTATTGAAATGATTTGGTGTGTGCTTTTGTGACACACCAAATCTCGAGAGTACCTTACTTCCCTAGTTTTATAAAATAAATAATTTATTTTAAGTGCAAATAGTCTAAACTTGAAAAAAGGCAGCGATGAATAATAAAGTTTTAATGCAAAAGCTAAATGTATCAAGTACGTCCACACACGAGCGCTGCCTAGATACGACTGAGAGTGAGTGCCAATATTCTTGGCTAAAGATGTCGGTCTCGGATGTCTGGGGCCGGGCAGGACTATTGCCCTTTACCCCAGTACATCGCTGTAGACCGGGGACCAGCCTCGTGCAGGGCGGGCGAACTTACTTTACGTCGGCCCCACTCACAATTGTGAGCGGTGCAGACGATTTCGGTCCACCTCCCTGGGTCCTGGCTCGTTGGACCTTGCTGGCTAAGGCCTCTTCTGGCGTTCTTCTTTCTTCGTCTTCTGCTCTTCGCCAGCTTGTTTGCCCCCCGGGGGGTAGTCATCGGTCTGTTGGGTGTTTTGGGTTTGTGGCGGGAGTGACTGCCGGTACACAAGATGCCAAGAGGCATCCTGTCATCCGGATCATCGGTAGGGTAAGGATGAGCTGTGTAGCTCGAGGAAGGGCAGACCTAACTGCTTTGGTAGCATTTTTGGTCTGCCCGGAGCTAGGGGGACTACAGATACTGGACGGTTGTTTGTCCGGTACCCGCAGGGTCTTGGGTGGGTGGTTGGGTATCGTCATGTCTCTTCCGTGGGGGTGGGTCGTCGGTTGGTGGTATGCTTCTCATACTCACCCGTTATCCAGGAGCTGCACCTTCGGCCGCTTGTGCCTCGGAGCATCTGCTGGGTCATAGTCAGTTGCCTCCCTGACTAGTGGGTTCCCATGCTCCTCGGCAAGGGCGTACATCTTTCTGGCTCTCTGCTTGATGATCTCAGTGACCGGGGTGTATTCCAGGTCCCTGTAGATGTCCTCGTTGCGGATGAACCAGGGTGCATCGACTGCCGTTCTGAGGGCGACGTTCTCCACTCTCTGGATCTGCTGGAGGTAGCTCTTTGCTTGGTAGCCCCAAGCTACCGAAGCATACGTCAGCTGAGGCCGGATGAGGGACCTGATAAGCGTGAGCTTGTTCCTCAGGTTGAGTCTGCTCTGTCTACCCGTCATCGGGTAGATTAGGGCTCTCGTCCTCCTGGCCTTCTTGACGATGGCCTCCGTGTTCAGTCTCCATGTTAGGCCTTTGTCCATGACCACGCCAAGGTAGTTGGCGGAGTCGTGCCATTGGATGTCCTCACCAAACATGGAAACGTGACCTGTGGGGTTTTGTTTTCTTACCTTCTTGAAGAGTACCGCCTTGCTCTTCTCGGCGTTGACGGCTACCTTCCATCTGTTGCACCAGTCCTCTAGGAGGGTGGCCGCCTCCTGGAGGTTTCTGGTGGCTAGCCTGGCACTCCAGGATCTGGCAGTCAGGGCTGTGTCATCGGCGTAGAGGGCCATGGAGGTCCTCTCCGTCCGGGGTAGATCGGATGTGAAGATGGAGAACAAGTGGGGGGACAGCACTGAGCCTTGGGGGACTCCTGCCTCCATTGTTCTGTACGTGGACACCCTGTCCACGATCTTCACCCTCATCTGTCTCCTGTGGAGGTACGATCTCACTAGCTTGACGAGTGCAATGGGGTAACCCATACTCATCATTTTGGCTAGGAGACCGTCGTGCCAGACCCTGTCGAAGGCTTTGGCAACGTCCAGGAACAGCGCTGCCATGACCTGTCGTTGGTTGAACCCCTTCGTGACCTCCTCGGTGAGGCGGAGCACTTGGAGTTCGGTGGAGTGCCCTGTCCTGAAGGCGAACTGCTCGTCAGGGAGGACTTCCAGCTCTTCTGTCTTCTCGGCTATCCTCTTGAGTATGACTCGTTCGGCTACCTTACTCATCGCTGGGAGTAGACTGATTGGCCTGTAAGAGGAAGGAAACATTAGGTTCTTACCTGGCTTTGGGATGACTATGACGTCGGCCTTTTTCCACCTGGAAGGGAAGTGTCTCAACCTCAACATTGCGTTGATGATGTTGACCATCGCCGCTACTCCTTTCCGGGGCAGCTTCTTGAGGGCGATGTTCCCAATGCCATCACATCCTGGAGCTTTCCTGGGTTTTAGGCTCCTTAGGATCTCCTTGACCTCCTCGGGGGTGGTCGGGGGGATGTGGTCTTCATCTGGCAGACGGTTCATCCTACGTACCCTGCGCCTCACGTCGTCCTCCCAGTCCTCGTCCTCATCATCGAGTTGGTTTTCCCTACACTGCAGTTCCAAGCTGTCGGCAAAAGCCTCGGCTTTTTCCTGGCGAGTGTAGACAACACCATTCTCTCCGTGGATCGGGGGCATGGGAGTCCGCCGGTTTCGCAGGGCCCGTTGGGTGGTCCAGATGCTCCTGTCCTGCGTGTCCAGGGATTCCAGGTGGCGTTGCCACCCTTCTTGTCTGTGTTCCTGAAGGGCGGCCTTGACTCTCCGGCTCAGGGTGTTGTAGTATCTCCTGTCCTCCGGGAGTCGGGTTCTCTGGGCCCGTCTCTTGGCACTTCGTCTGTCCCGTATCAGCTGCCTGGTTTCCTCTGGGAGGTTGGCCAGGGGAGCTGGTGCTCGCCTTGTTTCCGTCTCGGTGGTACTTACCCTTAGTGCCGCCTGGATCTGGTCCTCCAGGGAGGTGATGGCCCTCTCCACGTCTGCCTCGGTTTCGAGTCTGGGAATGTGTGCTATGTTCCTCTGCAGTTCTGCACGGAACACTTCCCAGTCCGTCCTCCTTTTGATGAATGTTGTCGTGTTCTCACCGTCCTTTTCTCCTAGTTCTAGGAGAATGGGGCTGTGATCGGTGGAACCATCCATCATGGCGGTGATTTCGGCTTCGAGGGGGATCTCCTTCAGCATCGCAATGTCCAGGACGTCCGGCCTCCCAACACCATTGTCATGGGTCGGTCCCTCCGGGCCAAGGACCAGCAGGTTGCCATCGTGTCGTCCCAGGAATCGCAGTAGCTCTCGTCCTCGAGTGTTTGTAGTCCTACTGTGCCATTCCGGGGACTTGGCGTTGAAGTCGCCGATGGCAACCGTCTGGGTCCCTGGGGGAAGAACCAAGTCCAGGTCTGCGTCTAGCAGCATGTTGTTGGGTGGCTGGTAGCAGGAGACCACTCTGATGTCGCCATTTCGTGCCGTGGACACTACTATGGCTGTGGCCTGCAAGGTCTCCGTCTCTGGGAGTAGGATCGGGTGGTGTGCGATGCTCGTCTTCACTAGCAGGGCTACTCCTCTCATCACTCGTCTGTATGGCCCGGTCCAGTCCTTCCTGTATACGTGGTAGCCTGGGAAGTTGATAGCCTGGTCTGGTCGCAGCTTCGTTTCCTGCAGTGCCATGATGTCTATGTCACCCCTGGCGAGGAGTTCCTCTACCTCGAGTTTTCTCTCTCGCAGTCCGTTGACATTCCACGATGCGACCTGCAGGAACCCTGGTTTGACCTGAAACAACATTATACATTAGTAAATGCTGGCATTTGTGCAAAAAATGCGCTCATTGCTGAGCACATTTGTTGCATTTGTGCAAGCACCGCGGTGAGGTTTTGGGCCTCAGCGGGTGCTTGCTGCCTGGGGGCTGGGCCTGGGTTCTGTCCCTTCCCTGCCTTGCCCTGAGCTACCCTGGCGTAGCTCAGGCCTCCAGTTGTGGGTGTTGTCTTTTTTAGGGGCAGCACCGGTCTGGGTTGGCTTGGCTGCGGGGGCTGGTTTCGTCGCCGCCGTCTTTTTGGGGTACTTTGGGCACCCTCTGTAGCTGGCTGGATGTGCCCCCTGGCAGTTGGCACATTTCGCCGGCACGGTCTTTGGCTTCACACAGTCCCCTGAGTGATGTGGTTCGGCGCACTTCACACATTTTGCCTGTGCGGTGCATCGTCCCTGGGCATGGCCGAATCGTTGGCAGCGGTGGCACTGCGCGATTTCCAGGGCGGCTCTTTGCCTCTCAGTTCGGACTACCAGTGAACAGCAGCGGTTCACCGATAGGATTTTCTCCTCGCTGAGGGGGACCTGAACCAACATCAGGGGGATTTCCTTTTTGGTCCTCCTAGACGTCATCCTGTGAACTGTGACTGGCGAGAAGCCCTGGTTTTGGAGGTCCTCCTTGACCTCGTCGCTGGTCACTCCACTGGGGATGCCTCGGATTACTATCCTTAGTAATCTGTCCTCCGGCAGGGCGTATGTATGATATTCGCGCTTTTCCTGCGCGAACATCTTCGTCATTCGCCTGTAGTCGTCGGGCGTTTGGGGCTCGATGGCGATCCCCTCTCGCACGGTCCTAGCTTTGACGAATTTGATCGCTGTCTCATCCAGTCTCTGTCTGACTGCGGACCACGTCTCTGCCTTGCGGAGGATCACAGGCGGGATTTTGGGGGCCTTGTCCCGGGGGGGTTCCTGGCTGGGGGGCTCCTGGCCGGCCTGGTTGGACGTTGGTGCGTCCTTGCTGGTGCTGGGCTGCACCACCTGATTATCCTGCTGGGCCGTCTTTTTCGCCCTTGTCCTGGTGACAAGGGTGAATTCGCCGTCACTGTCGGTGTCGGCTTCGGCTGCTTTCCTCTTAGGTGCCTCCTTTGGTGCGGGGGGTTGCACCACGGGGACATCCTGGGCCAGGTGTTGGGTCTGGGTTTGGGCCTGGTGGGCCGGGGGCTGCATCTGGGGGATCATGGGCTGTATCTGGGGGGCCTGGAGGGCCCGCATGGCGGCCAACAGCTCCTCGTGTTGGGCCTTATGTGCCTCGTGATGGGTCTTTAGCGTCTAGTGCTGGACTCTCTGGGCTTCTAGCTGCTTGGCCACGTCTGCCCTGAGTTGTGCCATCCTTTGGCTCATCTCTGCTAGTTGCGCTTTGAGCGCGTTATTTTCTGCGATGAGCTCTTTGATCATCACGTCCCTATGATCGGTCTGGTCCATGGGCTTGGGGGTCCCTCTTTGAGAGGTACCGTCCATCCCTTGGTCGGGCATGCTGTCCTCCCCAGCGATGTCCTGGCTTCCTGAAATTAAAAATTTATTAGTAATAGTAAGGGAGATCTGGAAAAAGGAAGGGAAAGGGTGGAAAATAAATGGTGTCTCCAATGAGGGAGACTTTATTTATCTTTTGTATATTAGCGTCTTAAAAAAGACGTCTAATATTTCTCCTCTTCCGTCTGTTTGTGGGGCTGCCACTTCGTAGTTCTCGCCTCGCTACGTTGCTTGCACTTCACTTCACTACACTACTGCTGCTAGGTGACCTGCTCGCTTCGACTGCTGCTTGAACTGTGAGAGTGAGTGACGTTCAGTCGTTGACTTTATGCACTACTGTCATACCAATCATAAAGTCAGCCGCTTGCATTTGAAAAGGGGCGGAGCCTAAGCAGGCTGCGCAGTTTCATACAAATATGACATGCAGCGCGCCGGTCTCGGCCTGCCCGGCCCCAGTCATCCGAGACCGACATCTTTAGCCAAGAATATTGGCGGTCTCGGCATTTGCTTGACAGTAGTCGTACTGTCAACGTCGTGGAGCTCTTATGACATGAATGTTTGTTTACGTGTGCCCTCAGGTAAGGATATCCTATTATTATTTGGCTGATGGTCGGTTAATAAGAAGATGAAAGATATATTTTAATTTACGACTAGATATATTGTTGGCTAGGTTATTAGGAAGTTGAAACCATATAAATTATCGATACGCGATAATTTATATTAATAAAATTTTAAGTTTCTTTTTTTTTTGCCCTATGACATTCATCTATCCATTTTAATGGACATATAATGTGACTATGTTAGGAGCAAACAAGGTATATAGTGAAAAGATAGCCTGTTATGTATCTAGATATAAGTTCTTTAATCGGAGGTTGACACATATACCGTGTGTGTAGCGGCTCGCTAGGCATAGGTAGTAAGAATTACAACATCGCGTGTGCCAGCTGGCTGAAATGAAATAACTGAGAGCTGGGATACTCCGCTAACGGACGAGTTTACAGCGCTGTCTTGTCATGTCTCTCGCGCTACGTGAATGTACATGCCTAATGGACAATTACATGCACGGTATCTCTGCTGGTGAGTTCTAAAGAGAATGAAAAAGCTGGTACAATTTTTACAGAGGTTTGGTCAATCAAACATTGATTGAAATATTTTATTTATTATGACGTGAGTGAAATTTTATTCCTATATTTCATTGCGCTTTTCAGTAGTTCTTGGCTTTGAAATGTAACAAATGTTTGTTTGTGATGTAGTATCCTCTAGGTGGGGCTAGAGATGCTTGAAAGATATCCTCGTAAGGATGGATTTCTGATAATATATTGGCATGATCAGACTTAGATCTTCAATATATAGAAAGAATGGTTATTTTCTTGTTTATCATATTGAATGTAGTATCCTCTAGGTAGGGCTAGAGTTGCTTGAAAGATTTCCTCGTAAGGGTGGATTTCTGACAATATATTGGCATGATCAGACTTAGATCTTCAATATATAGAAAGAATGGTTATTTTCTTGTTTTTCTTATTGAATGTTAGACATAGTAAATGTATAAAGAAATTGACAAGTTTGTTCGTAAGAAGACTACTCGTTGATATTCTAGCTTAGTCAGATTTAGGTCAATAATATATGAAAGGAACGAATGATTTCCTTGAAAGTTATCTGCTGAATACCCAAAATAATATTTTATAACTTTAATATCTTTTCCACTTTCAAATAACAACGTATCATCAGCAAACAAATTTATGAAGCAGTTTTTTATTGCATCTTTTATGTCATTAATATATACACTAAATAGCGTTGGACCCAGTACGGACCCTTGTGGTACTCCATATTTCGTTCTTTCTCCCCAGATACTTCAGACCCATACGTAGTTTTTTGAAAACGTTCCATCAAGTAACTTTGAAATCACTTTATAACGGTTCCATTCAGATCATACATTTTTAGTTTTTCCACTAATCTTACACGATTTATTGTTTCAAATGCCCGTTTAAAATCAATGAAGACGACACCAACTGCACATCCTATATCAATCTATACTTTCCTTCCAATTCAATATTATATTTTGTAAAGACGTCTCACAAGCATGATTTTTACGAAACCCTGATTGTTCTTGTACCATTATGTCGTATTTTTCAAGATGGTTATAAAGTTGTTCTTTTACTACAATTTCTAGAATTTTCTCATAAATGGGTAGAATATTAACTGGTCTAAATTCGTGGTACCATGTACTTTTGGGATTGGTAGAATGGTGGACGTTTTCCAATGTGTTGGAAATTTACCTGTAAGAAGGGAGTAATTTATAACGCTTAGTAATACTTCTCCAATTATTTCAAATGCATTTCTTATAATTTGCTCATGGCTAATAATTAATTCCGAACCACTTCACATTACCATCAACTGTCCAAAGAGAGAATCCACAACAGAGCTAATCAACAAAAATTCCATCATCAAACTACAACCAGGATGTTACGCCTATGCAGGCATCACCTGAATACAAGCCAGTGCTAAAGACTTTTCCGAAATTAAGGACAACTCATACCCTATCCAAATTCCTTTTGAATGCTGTAATCACATGCCCGACAAAATCGAAATTCCAAAATTAAAACCTCTCAAATTAAACAATCTCGACGTAGAAGACCTAGATACTGCTAAAAACAAATTGGACCAATATTCCAAAGACGTGGATGACCTTATAAACGAACCTTTTGTGACCAAACACATATCTTGGTTCACATATTTCATAATCACTCTCATCATTCTATGAGTAAAAACACACTAGGCGTTTTTCGCCGAGTCGGCAGCCGAATCGGCAGCCGCCTGTAACAACACACACGAAGCGGTTTAACTAGTTGTCGCAGAAAGCATCAAAATACAACGTTGTCAGTTCAGTAGTACAGCTAGGAGGAAGAATTAATTCTGTTGGGTTTATTATATTGTCAATCAAAAAAAAGAAAAAATAGGCGTATGTGGGAACATCCAATTGTTAAGGAACGCCAGACAAAAAATTTATATAATACCTGTCACCCATTCTTGTCTGTTATTTCACGCAAAGTATTTGTAAACAGATTTGATTTGGCAAGCACGCATCAAATTTACAACTGAAACACGCAGCCTCGTGTGTGCGGTTACATGTAATACCCATATACGAGAGGACGAGCGTCAACGCCCCTCAACGAGCGGCCCATGGTCCAGACGATGTGCCGAGGCGTGTCGCCTAAGATCAAAATCACGTGTGTGCGTTTCTATGATTTAGTATAGAACCATGTGCCGAGTCGTCTGCCGAGTCGGCTGCCGACTCGGCGAGAAACGCCTAGTGTGTTTTTACCCTATTAGTTCTACTTTACATAACCTGTAAATGCAGAAGAAGAAGATGTGGAGCATTGTGAATCCAACCCTCAACGGACAACCCTCCTTCACCTCCTTCAGAGCGAAGCAGAGTTTTTACCAAATTTCCTAGACTGATCCCTCCAAGAAAGCGACCCGGTATTAAACCTCAAGAAGAAGAGGACATCGAGTTAACATAGACTTTCATATGTGGAGTTTTACCCTTGTCTATTAATTTAGACCATTGTATTTTATTCTTATTACATTTATGTAATCTACTACTCGCTTATTATTATTATCATCTACCAATTTTAACTTTTATGTATTTTATTATTTTGCTTTGTATTCATTCAACATTGTTTCAAATTATTTCGCATTATATTCATTTAACGTTTCTAACAATTTTCAAAAGTTGCTGCATAACATAACTTTTTTATTAAGGGGGAAGTTGTTATATAAAATTATACGCTATATCATCAAGATATAAAGCGACATTACAGATAGCATCATATTACAGTATTAGATAACAGCTTCCTTTGAATTGCTTATCTAGATATTAAGTTTCATTTTAACTTCTCACAATATTATGCTGATTAGCTAGCTTGCATTTCCTTTGTTCAACTTTGGCTGACACATCATTTGAAAACTTATAAATAAGACTAACGAGCATTTGTACCGGCAGTTATCATACTCACTTCATATTAAATGTATCATACATAAATTGTATCTTTTATTCAGGAATCAACGTTGATTCCTCATGTAACTAAATAAAAAGTTTTTAAAAAGTCAATCACGCAAACAGTGATCTAACATATATATATATATATATATGTATATATGAAGCGACGGTGAGAGGTAAACTCTCATATGGTCAGATGCTACTATATGTCAGACAGATGTCACTGGCGTATAGCGACTTGCTTTTTGCAAGTACCAAGAGCGGCGACCTCTAGCCTTAGTGGGCTATACTCACTATTTATGAAATAGGATTTGAAGGAAACAACTACTCAGCGGGCAAATACCCCGACCTGCATTAAATTACACCTTCAAATCGTGATCAGTAACCAACTATCATTTGTCTGTTCCTAACCAGACATAGACCGGTTTCGAACTTATTATGTTCTCCTCAGTATGCCATAGGTCATGGAACAGACAAATGATAGTGGTCAACTTGCTAGTCCTATACAAACTAAGAAATATTGACTACATATTTGCAATTGTACGGTATTTAGATAAGTACCTATATAAAATTAAAGATGCATGAAGACTAAATAAATCATCTCGCATATTTTTCTTTGTTTTAAATTATGAAAACTCTTTAAAAAATAATACACCCCCATTTTTTGTTTTATCATATTACATCGTTTGATATAAGAAAAATACCTAATAATAAAGTTTTCTCGTGATGCTCGTGACGTAGTTTATCCCGCGCCAATTAGAAGACTCGGGGCCTTCTCATTGGTTGCCGCTTTTGTCGCCGATAACCTAGAAACTGTAGTCTGCTCAACCTTCAAGCATATAAGGGAAAATAGAGGTCGCCAAACAGATGTTTGTTTGTACGACCTACAATTGTAAACAAGCAAATTATTAATCCCCGATTTTCTTGGCTAGTACAAAATAATGATATGTGCTCCGTAAGAGATGCCTTCTAATATGGCGTTTAGTTTTATTTGCGTATTGTTTACTTTCGTGTTCTATTGTGTTTTTGTGGGTGTTTACTACGCTTCTCGCGTCCCTTGCCCATAGGTGTTGAGAACAAACATTCGCATTGTTTTAAAATAGAAAAGGCACCTCTATTTTCCTTTATATGCTCGAAGTGCTCAACTACCTACTGTACTGTACTGTACTTACCTTCGAGCATATAAGGATAGAGGTGCCCTTTCTATTTTACAACAATGCGTATGGTTTGTTCTCAACACATATAGGCGAGAGACGCGAGAGGCGTAGTAAACACTGTAATAAACACCCACAAAACACAATAAAAAACGAAAGTAAACAATACGCAAATGACACTAAACGCTACATTAGAAAGGATCCCCTACGAGGATGAGATTATTATTTTGCACCAGCCAAGGGAACGGGGATTAATAATTTGCTTGTTTACAGTTGTAGCCCGGACAAACAAACAGCTGTTTGGCGACCTCTATTTTCCCCTATATCCTCGAAGGTACTTACTCGGTCGATAAATTCCAGAGACGGCTTTTGCTTGCATGTAGCAATCATAATAATACACGTACCTAAACATCACGTGTGTAAAATAATAAAAAATATTGTTGGAATAAGGAATCAAAAGTTTCTCAGAAATGCGATAAAAGTAATTCTCCAAAAATTCGTTGTTTTACAAGCTTTTATTTAACTTGCAATGTTTGTAACTATGTTCTTCCGGTAAAAAAATTGTGATGGAATTTTATCGCACTTCCTATTATCCTATCAAGCTGAAATTTTGCATACTTGCATAAGTCCCGTGACAATGTTATTGAAAAAAAAACGGCGACGCCAAGATGGAGGACCATTTTTTCATTTATGATCTGATGCGACGGAAAATCGATATCTGTGCGTTTTTGGTAACGCAGAGTACTATTTTTTTTATCGGCGGCGCTAAGATGGCGGACCATTTTTTCATTTATGATCCGATACGACGGAAAATCGATATCTGTTGGTTTTCGGGGACGCGAATTTCGATTTTTTAATCAAAATTGAAATATCAAAATGTTTTCAAAGACGCGGATTACGAATTTTTGGTCAAAAGTCATAAAGTATTAATATAAAATAAAATAATTAAGATGTAACTAAAAATTTAAAAATAAAATAAAATGTAAAAAAAACTTTTTAAAAACACGCTTTTATTATTTAGGTGTACTAAAAAGAAAAAAATTAAAAAAATAAAGTTAATTGTCTTAAAAGCTCGTAGCGTGAATATAAAAAAAATACGTCAAGCTTTAAAGATAAGTAATCAGTTTTTTTTTAAATTTTTTTCGTTTTAGTACGCCTAAATAATAAAAACGTTTTTAAAAAGTTTTTTTTACGTTTTATTTTATTTTTAAATTTTTAGTTACGTCTTAATTATTTTATTTCATATTAATATTTGATGACTTTTGACCAAAAATTCGTAATCCGCGTCTTTGAAAACATTTTGATTTTTCAATTTTGATAAAAAAAATTGTAATCTGCGTTCCCGAAAACCCACAGATATTGATTTTCAGTAGTATCGGATCATAAATGAAAAAGTGATCCGCCATCTTGGCGCCACCACTTTGATTTTCAATTTTGATAAGAAAAATAGTAATCTGCGTTCCCGAAAACCCACAGAAGCGAGAAATGAGATAATGTAGAGTGGAAGAGAAACATCACACTATTTCCACAGAAGAAAACTTCTTCTGTGCTATTTCTGTCCATTTGTCATAATAATATATGCGTGAAAATGTTTTCGCGACACATCTTGACACATCTTCTAAAGTCATCCCTGTTGTTGATTAATAAACATCCCGCCATTAACTTCGGACCGACTCGTGCACGATATTTGAATTTGGGGATAATTTACGTCATCACGCCGGAATTCAAATTTCAAATGTAAAAACAAGCTAAAAACGTAGGTACTCTTCGCCAATTTACTGAGCTTTTTATATAATTGTTACACATTCTATAGGATACTCCTCGCAGTGTTCTTGAAAATAATGTTAGTTTTTGGACAGCCTGAATTTTGTGATACCAACTTTGTTTCGAAAAAAAAAAATATATGAAAAAAAAATTGAAAAAAAAAAAACATCCAACCTGTCGGGGATTCGAACACAAGACCTTTGGATTGCTAGATAACAACAACAACAACAAGCATTTATTAATGTTCATAGGATACAATATGCTAGATAAAATTTTAGCCACTGTACCATCACATATTACTACAAAAATTGAATGTCTAATATATATCTTTCGAGAATCATATTCCAAAGCATTTGATATATTATTATAAAATATATATTAGTATATAAAATGCATAAACAAAAAAAAATTATATTATAGAGATAACATTTCACAAGATTTCTATTTTAGTGCAAGCGACAAACATTAAGAAAATATATATTTTTAAATTAAATGATTAATAACTTTCTTATTTACTGATTGATTTTCTTAAAAACAATAGGGTTCTTCCTCTAGCTAACACTAACTTACTTTCCAAATTTCAATACAATCGGACTTTTCTTTCTTAAGTTATTGTGCTTACAAGAAACGTGACGGACGGACAGACAGACGGACATTTTGAAAGTTGTTCAGAATTCGTTCACTAACACAATGATATGAAATTTTTTTCTTTACGAGCGATATTTCCGGTTTTAGAAATGTGCCGATCAAATGCAATATACCGGGTGACACAGGAGATATGTAACATCCCATAGCATGTTTATTTAAAAAAATATTATTTTGAAATTTGGTAATGCGTGATTGTCCTTTTTTTGGTACAAGCAAGAAATTTTTTCCACTTCCGGTTTCACCGGAAGTGACATCTATTTCGTTATTTTAAATAGCACCCTGTTTATATTTTTTTCCTATTAGATTCTACTTAAATTTCTCTTTTCAACTATGTATAACAAGATGGCATTCGTTTTTAAAATGGCTGCTGAAAACCATTTTATTGCACTAGGTCAAGTTGGCTATGGTATGAAATATGTATTTTGTATTTCATATTTGTTTTGTTCTAATCGGTAGCCGAAGAGACTTTGTAGAATTTTTATATTAAAGAAAAATCTCTAGACTAAATCCCCAAAATCAGATAGAAACACTGATTTTAAATTTGACCCATTTGTAAAATAGTTATTCATCTGTCACTTTTACCCAATACAATTCATTGTTATGTCTGATTTTGCTTGCTTTTAAATAAAATTGTTTTCGAAGAATCTCAAAATGTTGGCCATTATTTTCCCTGCAGCGTCGAATTCTTGTAACAGTACCTCTAAGCATATTTTCTAACTACAATTCAGTAATCTCATTTATTGCTAACCTAACTCTCATTTCCAAGTCTTCCCTATTTTGCAGCGGAGTTCTATAAACTATTTCCTTGCAATGGCCCCACATGAAAAAATCAAGTGGCGTAAAATCCGGAGACCTCGGGGGCCATCTAATTGGTAAAAGTGAAATATGAATAAATATTTTACAAATGGATAAAACTTAAAATTAGTGTTTTTATCTTAGTTTTTATGATTTCGGGGATTTAATCTAGAGATTTTTCTTCAATATAAAAATTGTACAAAGTCTCTTCGGCGACTGATTAGAACAAAACAAATATGAAACACAAAATTGTGTACCGCGGTTTTTTTGATATTGCAGCACACTAAGCATTAATTACCGCTACATTTCATACCATAGCCAACTTGACTTAATGCAATAAAATGGTTTTCAGTAGCCATTTTAAAAACGAATGCCATCTTGCTATACATAGCTAAAAAGAGGAATTTAAGGAGAATCAGTTAGGAAAAAAATATATACACGGTGCCATTTAAAATAACAAAGTAGATGTCACTTCCGGTGAAACCGGAAGTGGAAAAAATTTCTTGTTTGTACTAAAAAAAGGACAATCATACATTATATAAGTCTACCAAATTTCAAAATAATATCTTTTTAAATAAACATGCTACGGGGAGTTACATATCTCCTGTGTCACCCGGTATACTCTTCGTTTTTGCGAAGAGTATAATAAAATACTGTCACGTGTTTCCACCCTTAGGAAACCACCCCCGCAAAATCCGTGGGTTCCAAAAATTATAACAAGAGATGTCCACTAACACACTTTATTAAATATTTACTGGATACTTCACAATACTATTATTAATTTAGATACACTTTACTGACTAAAAATCACAATGTTTATCAATTTGTTTATCTTTGAAGTCTTAACCTCACTTTCTATACTTTCTGAACTACTCGCCGAGAATGCGGTCGGTCTTTTATACCTAAAAATGACAGATCTCGATTTTTCTGTGATGACGCCACTATTCTCTTGATAATTCCAGATTGTCACTTTGGAATCTTCTGGTAGGTTCTTTTTCGAGTAGATGCAAATACATCATTCTAGGGGTTGTAATGTTGTAGAACTCTCCAAAATCGTTCTAAGTTGAAGACATAATCAAAATTCGACTCAGGCAAAAATTTCATTTAAAGACATTTTTGGGAGTCTGCAGAGGCGCAGATCAGTCCATAAGGACCGTTTTCGGTTCTATAAGGCGTTGGAAATGACCAGGTGAAAATTCGAAGAAACACCGAATTTTCACTTAGGAAAAATGTTTTTGGTTCAGAATATGAGAGTAGAAGTATATAATGACAAAGATTTATGAATAATATACTTTTTCAAAGGTACCATAAATTGGACTTTGAAAAATAATATTTTTGGAAGGGCGTCAAAATTTGGCCCAGGAATCGATTTATCGAAAGTACGCCAAAGTTTCACTTGCAGACTAATTTTTCAAAACTGCGTTGAAATTTGGCTTGAAGATCGATTTTTCAAAAGTACGCCAAAATTTTACCCGCAGATTAACTTTTCAAAAGTACCTTGAAATTTGGCTTGAAAATCGATTTTTCAAAAGTACGCCAAAATTTCACCCGCGGATTAACTTTTCAAAAGTACCTTGAAATTTGGCTTGAAAATCGATTTTTCAAAAGTACGCCAAAATTTCACCCGCAGATTAGTTTTTCAAAAGTACCTTGAAATTTGGCTCGAAAATCGATTTTTCAAAAGTACGCTAAAATTGGTCTTAAAATGGATTTTTCAAAAGTACCACAAAGTCAGTTTAAAAAGTACCACGAAAATATAATTTAAATTATTTTTTATTTTTTATTCCTCAACCAAAGGCATTGACCTTTGAGGTACGGTCATTGAAAGCCCAATTCTAAAGTATGAGCATAAAATTTTAACGATGCACTGCATCCGAAAGGCAAAATAGAAGATTTTGTCAAAGCCGGCGTAGTGCCGATAAGCAAAAATTGATAAAAATCAATGCACATGTGCAAGGCCGGTTCCTCGCATAAAAAGAGTTTGGATTGACCCAGCGGCTCGCAATTTGGTCGAGCGCGTTGAGTGGTCCAGACAAAGCGATGGTAGAAAAGCCAATAACAGGGCTTTTCAAATGACAAAGTTATAGAGGAAAACGCCTTGTGCATAAAAATCCAAAAATTCAATTTTGCCTAAAAGTCGCTCGAAGGTGAGACGCTGCCAAATCGATAATATCGAACGACTGTGATAAGGGTTAGTAAGTCGTGGACTGATCGAACGCCACTCAACTTATGCAGTAATAAGTCCTCTGAATGTGTTTGAGTACGTGAATCTCCACGATACAAGAACTTTAAAGCTAAGTAGTCTCTAGCGAAACTAAATTCATTTAGTAAAACTTTTTTAAGTTAATTTCAGTCAGCCTTATTTATTCATTTACCCAGAGTCTGAAATGATTCTAAAAGCTCGCATTTTGATTCTGAGAAGGTATGTATGAATCTTTTCTACCTAATCGATCGTTAGCGTGAGCGCTCTCGCTTGTATGGTCTGAAAGTCACTACCTTGATTGGGGAAGGCACGATTCTTATCTTGAGAATTTTGTATAACCAATTCTGTTAAATAAACGGATTCTTTGAACTATTGTTTCTTAATTGATCTTGAGGCCTGTTGACGGTCTATAATCCCTGGAACTTTCGTATAGAAAACCGGATGTGTCGAGTTAATTCGCATTAACGTTCGACCTTCTGGTTGCTTTACGGAGGTTTGATAGGGATTTTTTTATGCGTTTTTTGAGAAATATATTCCGTTATTAATGGACCAAAACGTGATTTCTGCGTACCAAAACTAATCCCTCCACAGAGAAATTCTTCGGTTGGGATTTTTTTATGCAAAAATTCAGGAAATTAAGAGGTGCCTAAACCCCTAACGAGGGAATTCAGATCCAGAGAGAGTGTAGTTTCCGATCTGTGGTAGTGCAGCCTTGGTCCATTACTCGGCTACCGAAGTGCATCTTATCTCGAACCCGCCTGGGAGGTAGAAGAACGGGGTAATACGCGACTGGCGCCCCCTGAGAAATAAATTGGTGTCGCGTCATTTTGACGCCCGGTAGTGCGTTCTTCTACATGGCGCCCAACGTGGGGCGTTGTTAGTCAGCAGGGCTTTCTGGAAAGGATATGGATGAATCAACGCCTTTCCAGTTTTACGACGAGCCGACATGTGATGGACAACGTCTCTAGAGGGTTAGAGAGGCCGTGCGCGGAGGATGTACTGGGTAGTTCGGGGGTAGGCCCGAGTACCACTGAAGGAGTCATACAGCCCTCCTCAGAACAAGTGTTCGCCCAAATGGCAGCAGGTCTTGCCAAAGCTCTAAGCGAAGCCACGCACCAGCATAAGTATCGGTCGAAGCATCCAAATGCGGAATTTCATGGCTTCGAACACGAAGACCCTGAAACCTTCATTAATCATATGGAGGAATTTTTCGTCCGAGTACGAATTACACAGGATAACGGCCGTCTATATAAAATATCAGAACAGCTCAAAGACGATGCCAGGAAATGGTTCGAACAATACCGAACCCTAATTACCACGTATCCTCTATTCCTCGAGCGGTTCAGAAGCCGTTACGATTCGGGTGAAGTACTCACCGAAGCAGTAGCTAATTTATATGGCAAGAAACAAGATGCCGAGGAAAATACGTCAGTATTTATTTCCAGGAAGGTATGCCTCTTCAAGAGAATCGATCCGTTTAAGCTGGAGGCGATGAAGGCGGCTATTATCTTCAGTCAGTTGAGACCTGATATGAAAATGCTCCTAAAGAGTGCCGACATACTAGATACAAATACACTAGTGACGATGACCGAACAAATGGACAAAATCATGGATGAGAATAAAGAATTCGAGACTCTGCATAATGTCAGGAAAAGCAAGGACCAAGAAGCGTCCACCTCTACTGATTCAGCTCAAGTGAATCAGCAATCGAGCAGTAACTGGAGAACGGAACCCTCCGCATTAGCGAAGCCGTCCTCCAGTTCCTTTGGTGCATCTAGGGCACCATTCAATGGATCTCAACGAAGAGATAATCCGCCAGCACCAAGGGTGCATTTTGCAAATAATATTTCCTCGCTGCCCAGAGGGGATATACCGAGAAGGGGTACTGGAGATGTAAGGAACTCCCGAGTCCCGTATCGCCCTTGCAGATATTGCCCAACGGAGCAGTGGCATTTTCATGCGGAATGTCCAAACAATCCCTATCGTAATATGAATACGGGAAACCAAGCGGGGGTCAGAGGCGATGACCCAGGCCGAACTGTACCAGCCCCGCCTACCAGGCCCCACCAGGCTCGAAGCGACCCTCGGGGGAAGCTCCGAAGCAAGAAGTTTGAATTAAATAACTTCGATGACCTTCCTGACCTTAATTACCTGTTTAAGGATCATGAAGTCAACCTATCTCCCCACCGATTCACTCCATTAGAATCTATCAATCAAACTAACGACGCTTTCCCTCTGCCTCGCATTAAGATTATAATTAATAATCGAGCGGTTAACGCTTTATTGGATACAGGTTCGACACGGAATATTATCCAACCGAAATTTTTGAACGACATTGATCAACTTACAGCTCCCCAAACGTTTGTTATGGCTTGTGGCGATGGTTTAGTAGAATCCCTCGGGACTACGACCATAAACATTAATGTACTAGATGTACCCTTTCAGACCACGTTTCAGGTCATTCAAAATTTAAACGAAGAGCTCATTCTGGGAGCCCCGTTTTTATATGCCCACAATGTCGTATTCGATTATCAACGTAAATGTGTCTACGTCGGCACTGAAGAGCGAATAACCGTCTTCTGGAATCAAGCGGCACATCAAGCAAGGAAGCAATGCCGGCTTCCCGAAGAACTGATCATCGGAAACGATAATTTAAAACCTCTATTCGAGGAATTCGCTGAATTGTTCACCGCGGTGCCTACCCAAGCTACCACTGTGACAACGAAACATAAAATAAAAGTTAAAGACGACCGCCCGTTTAATATCAAACCTTATCCTATGTCTCCTACTAAGAAGAAAGTTATGTACGATCAAATTGAAGAGATGCTGAAAGCCGGAGTTATAGAACCGAGTACCGCTCAGTACAGTTCGCCTCCCATTATAATAGAAAGGCCCGGCAAGAAGCCTCGCTTCTGCATTGATTATCGTCACTTAAATGAAGTAACGGAAGACGAAGCATCCGTCTTACCTAAGATATACGAGAGTATAAAGGATCTAGGAAACGCCAACATATTTACGGTGTTGGACCTCAAGAGCGGATACTGGCAAATCCCTCTTGAGGAGTCGTCAAAAAATTATTCTACGTTTACAACATTGGATGGAGCATCTTACCGATTTAACGTGATGCCTTTCGGATTGAAGACCGCTCCATGTACGTTCCAAAAATTTATGGCAAGAGACGTATTGACCGGCTACTTGCATCATTTCTGCAAAGTATATCTCGATGATATTATCATCTATAGTGAAAACATAAATCAGCATGTAAATCATCTGAGAGCCGTCTTTGAACGCCTGCGTTTACATGATTTAAAGGTGTCACCGGAAAAATGTGTGGTAGCCACGTCAAGCATAACCTATCTCGGGCATCAAATAAATGCCAACACCACTCAGCCGTTAGAAAAACACATATTACAGATACAAAATTATCCGGCCCCTACGACGAGGCGCCAGCTTCAGAGTTTCCTTGGCCTATGTAATTGGGTACGTGAATATATCTCTAATGTAGCAATAATTACTAAGCCCTTGACCCGACTACTCTCGAAAGACTGGCGCTTCAAGTGGAATCCGGAAGCCCAAGAAGCTTTTATTTTACTAAAAGAAGTATTGAATCAACCACTAGGACTACACCGGCCCGATTTTAACAAAATGTTCATTTTACAAACCGATGCATCCCTGATAGGATTATCGGCCGTCCTTTATCAGCTAGGGGATAACGGCCAGAAGCACATCATCTCTTATGCAAGCAATACGCTGTCTCCAACAGAGATAAATTATCACATAAACGAGTTAGAATGCCTGAGCGTCGTTAACTATATAAAGAAATATAAAATTTATTTGGCAGACCATCCTTTCATAGTTAGAACTGACAACAGAGCATTACTATGGCTGAATAAGCATAAAGATCAAAAGACCAAATTTACACGATGGTCGTTATTACTTCAAGAATATAGTTCCTCGATAGAACATTGTCCTGGTAAAGAAAACATACTGGCGGACTATTTGAGCAGAAATCCTCAAGGCCCGAACGTCGAAACAGACGACGAAGAGGAGAGAATGTATCCACCAAAATTCTCGTACAAGGAACGAATATCAGTGATTACCACATTGGAATTAAACGATCAGGTCAGAGAAGCGCAAACGCACTCCAGAGATATCCAAGACCAAATTGAACGATGGAATACTCTAGTGCGACAAGCAGATAAAACCGAGGCAGAGGTGAAATTCGTCAATACACGACAAGTGATAGGCGGCACACTCTGGACGAGAGGCGAAAATGTCAAAGAAAAATTATACGTACCAAAACGTATGGTCATGAGAGTAATATCTCATTTTCACGACCGACCGGAAGTAGGTGACCCCGGCCGCGATGAAACTGTTAGAATCATCTCGGGCCGCTATTATTTTAGTAATTTGTCGAGACTAGTTAACAAATATTTAAATGAGTGCATTATTTGTAATTCCGTAAAAAGCAGACAGTCACAACCGAAGGCTCCTCTCAGAAGCCATGCTCCATCGCATCCGTTCGAAGTTCTAAGCGTCGATGTAATAGGACCTCTTCAGCGAACCAAAGATGCAGATAACCGATATATATTAATGGCAGAGGATGTATTTAGTAAGTGGGTCGAAGCCAAGGCATTCACCCAAGTCAGTGGAAAAACAATAGCACAATTTATCGAAGAGGAACTAGTGGCGAGATATGGCGTTCCGAGAGTCATCATTTCCGACCAGGGAGGCCACTTCAATTCCGGCTTTTACGATACGTTCTGTACATGTAACAATATTGAAAGATTCTTCACAGCAGCTTACCACCAACAGACCAATCCAATAGAAAGGAGGGTGCAAGAAGCTAAGAAGATCTTAAAAACTTTATTATATGGTTCACCCAACGACGAGTGGGATCGACATGTTAGTCAGATGGCATATATCTTGAGAACAAGAAAAAACGCCGCTACGGGGCATACGCCCAGTTTCGTAGTACTCGGCTATGAATTACCGCAGATAGGTGATTGGAATATGTTCGCTTATAGACAAGAGCGTCGTAATCAAGCGGACGTTCCCCGCCTTGAAAGAGTCAAGGAGATTCGTAGAAATCAAACAAATTACCAATGGCGTTACGCGCCCAAAGTGGCGGTAACGCCGGTCGTATATAAAGTGGGAGATATGGTAATGACTAAAAGGATCAGGAAGGATCATACCTTCACACCGTCGTGGAGTGGGTCACACAAAGTTTTAAAGAGATTGTCCGATAAAGTTTACCTCATTCACAAAGGGGTAACTTCGACGAGATTACATGTCGATGCCATCAGGCTGGCACCTAAGGGAGATCCCGATGTTGAATTGGAATTGTCTGAAGAATCAGAAGATAGTCCGGATGAAACTCATCTTAGTGACGACGCTTCCTCATCAGACAATGAGATCGCGCCCAGGTCAGAGCGACGTAGCGATACCACACTAGTTCAAATCAATGTTCCCGCAAGTGCTCAAGATGAGCAGGATGTAATAAGTCGAGATCCCGATGATGCTCGAGATGAGCCAGACATAGAAGAGTCGCCTCTAGATATTTCCGAGGTCGACCACGGCTAATAGCCGTTTTCGCTTTTTTTTATATTTTTTTCTCAAAATTCTAAGTGGCGATTTTGACCTATATGCGGTCGAATCGAAAATTTAAAGTCTACTCCATGAGCAGACATGGAAAGACGGCGAACCCGACGCAAGAGCGCGATCCGGTAAGCCTAGCTTCTCAAGAGCGAGAGCCGCCAAGTTCGAGTAATGGACGTAGGCATAAGTACGAATCAGTACGAGTTTCGGAAGCTGTTTTTCTTATGCAAGAAGGCAACTTCTATTTTAATCATTTTAAGTCAACAAAATTAACGTATACCCCAAATGGAAACTACGAGTTTCAGAAGCCGTTCTTCGCTCAAGAAGACGCTTCAATTTTTTTTTTATACTTTTTTCACAAGTCGTGATGACCGCACGAGTATCGTAAGCCGATTTAATCTGCCTTACGAAGTAGAAAATACGAGACGAGTCTCAGAAGCCGTTCTTCGCTCAAGAAGACGCTTCAATTTTTTTTTATACTTTTTTCACAAAGTAGTGATGACCGCACGAGTATCGTAAGCCGATTCAATCTACCTTACGAAGAACCAATTTCTAACCATTATAAGTTAACAAAATTCATGTTAGAAAAATATTTCATTAAAAACAACACATTGTGTTTGTTAGTCGATGCGTCCCAGTCGACGACTTGCTAAAAAGTCAATCTAGTTGCAGAACTGCATTTTCCATGTGCAGAAATGGAAAGATGACCCAGCCTGTCGCAAGGGCGCGGCATGGTGAAGTCTGGAACTCAAAGGCGAGGACCGTCCAAGCTGCGGCATGGAGATATAGACAGCCTCTTCTAGAAAGGGCCGAAGTTAAGCAAGAGCGAGACCAGGGCGAAAAAGCGAGTGCAACGAATTAGTGAGAGTGGACGCTAATCAAAATTGTGCTACGCTTCGCTTCGCTTCGCACCTCGACGCGGGTGTAATTAAGTTGATAAAAATGTTGTATCAACTTGGCGTATTGTTTAAAAAATGTATTTATTTTTAAGTTAGATAGGCGAATCAGCCGTCTGCCCCAATTAAGGCCGTTATTTTTAAACATCTGTACCATAGGTCAGACCGTCAAATGAAGGCATACAGACATACAAGTGAATATGGAAATTAAAGGCAATCGATGAGTAGAAAAGATTCAACCAAAGGAGGGGAGTGTTGTAGAACTCTCCAAAATCGTCCTAAGTTGAAGACATAATCAAAATTCGACTTAGGCAAAAATTTCATTTAAAGACATTTTTGGGAGTCTGCAGAGGCGCAGATCAGTCCATAAGGACCGTTTTCGGTTCTATAAGGCGTTGGAAATGACCAGGTGAAAATTCGAAGAAACACCGAATTTTCACTTAGGAAAAATGTTTTTGGTTCAGAATATGAGAGTAGAAGTATATAATGACAAAGATTTATGAATAATATACTTTTTCAAAGGTACCATAAATTGGACTTTGAAAAATAATATTTTTTGAAGGGCGTCAAAATTTGGCCCAGGAATCGATTTATCGAAAGTACGCCAAAGTTTCACTTGCAGACTAATTTTTCAAAACTGCGTTGAAATTTGGCTTGAAGATCGATTTTTCAAAAGTACGCCAAAATTTTACCCGCAGATTAACTTTTCAAAAGTACCTTGAAATTTGGCTTGAAAATCGATTTTTCAAAAGTACGCCAAAATTTCACCCGCGGATTAACTTTTCAAAAGTACCTTGAAATTTGGCTTGAAAATCGATTTTTCAAAAGTACGCCAAAATTTCACCCGCAGATTAGTTTTTCAAAAGTACCTTGAAATTTGGCTCGAAAATCGATTTTTCAAAAGTACGCTAAAATTGGTCTTAAAATAGATTTTTCAAAAGTACCACAAAGTCAGTTTAAAAAGTACCACGAAAATATAATTTAAATTATTTTTTATTTTTTATTCCTCAACCAAAGACATTGACCTTTGAGGTAGGGTCATTGAAAGCCCAATTCTAAAGTATGAGCATAAAATTTTAACGATGCACTGCATCCGAAAGGCAAAATAGAAGATTTTGTCAAAGCCGGCGTAGTGCCGATAAGCAAAAATTGATAAAAATCAATGCACATGTGCAAGGCCGGTTTCTCACATAAAAAGAGTTTGGATTGACCCAGCGGCTCGCAATTTGGTCGAGCGCGTTGAGTGGTCCAGACAAAGCGATGGTAGAAAAGCCAATAACAGGGCTTTTCAAATGACAAAGTTATAGAGGAAAACGCCTTGTGCATAAAAATCCAAAAATTCAATTTTGCCTAAAAGTCGCTCGAAGGTGAGACGCTGCCAAATCGATAATATCGAACGACTGTGATAAGAGTTAGTAAGTCGTGGACTGATCGAACGCCACTCAACTTATGCAGTAATAAGTCCTCTGAATGTGTTTGAGTACGTGAATCTCCACGATACAAGAACTTTAAAGCTAAGTAGTCTCTAGCGAAACTAAATTCATTTAGTAAAACTTTTTTAAGTTAATTTCAGTTAGCCTTATTTATTCATTTACCCAGAGTCTGAAATGATTCTAAAAGCTCGCATTTTGATTCTGAGAAGGTATGTATGAATCTTTTCTACCTAATCGATCGTTAGCGTGAGCGCTCTCGCTTGTATGGTCTGAAAGTCACTACCTTGATTGGGGAAGGCACGATTCTTATCTTGAGAATTTTGTATAACCAATTCTGTTAAATAAACGGATTCTTTGAACTATTGTTTCTTAATTGATCTTGAGGCCTATTGACGGTCTATAATCCCTGGAACTTTCGTATAGAAAACCGGATGTGTCGAGTTAATTCGCATTAACGTTCGACCTTCTGGTTGCTTTACGGAGGTTTGATAGGGATTTTTTTATGCGTTTTTTGAGAAATATATTCCGTTATTAATGGACCAAAACGTGATTTCCGCGTACCAAAACTAATCCCTCCGCAGAGAAATTCTTCGGTTGGGATTTTTTTATGCAAAAATTCAGGAAATTAAGAGGTGCCTAAACCCCTAACGAGGGAATTCAGATCCAGAGAGAGCGTAGTTTCCGATCTGTGGTAGTGCAGCCTTGGTCCATTACTCGGCTACCGAAGTGCATCTTATCTCGAACCCGCCTGGGAGGTAGAAGAACGGGGTAATACGCGACTGGCGCCCCCTGAGAAATAAATTGGTGTCGCGTCATTTTGACGCCCGGTAGTGCGTTCTTCTACAGTAACACATTACACTGCCCCCTCCTTAAGCCTGAACATCCCGGTCAGGCAGTTCAGCCTCTTTCACATACTTCGCCAGTCTATCCAAGTGTACGATCTTCATCTTGGACTTTTTGTTTCGTTGAATCCGATAGACGACATCATTAATTCGGGTAATAACAGTATAAGGTCCTTCCCAAGGAGGTTGAAGTTTCGGTGACTTCCCTTTCTTTCGCTGTGGGTTATACAGCCAAACCAGATCTCCTGCCTTGAACCCTTCTGATCTACCCTTACGGTCGTATCGAGCCTTCATTCGGTCACTGGCTATGGTGATTTGGTCTCTAACCAGCTCATGAACATTTCTTAGCCGTTCACTAATTTCATCCACATAGCTGTTCACAGGAAGCTGTTCTCCGCCTGGTGTTCCGAAAATCAAATCACACGGCAGTCTGATCTCATGTCCAAATACTACACGGGCTGGTGTTTGTTTCGTAGACTCGTGGATAGCAGCTCTGTATGCCATGAGGAAGAACGGTATGTGGAGATCCCAATCACGTTGATTCTTATGAACCACTTTAGAGAGATGTTCTTTCATGGTCTTGTTATGTCGTTCCACCATTCCATCTGATTGCGGGTGAAGGGCTGTTGTCCGTGTTTTGTGTATCCCCAATAACTTGCAGATTTGGTGAAACACCCCTGAACTCAAAGTTCCTCCCTTGATCTGAGTGCAGCTCCAGGGGTACACCAAACCGAGATATCAAATTATCTACCAAGACTTTGGCAACAGTGACTGCTTCTTGGTTTGGAATTGCATAGGCCTCTTTCCACTTACTAAAATAGTCCATGGCAACCAGTATGTACTTGTTACCTTCCTTGGTTACTGGGAATGGGCCGGCTATATCGATCGCAATCCTCTCGAAAGGAGCTCCGACGTTATATTGTTTCATTGCACCCCTACTTCTAGTCTGCGGTCCCTTACTCGCTGCACAAATTTTGCAATTGCGACACCAAGCTTCCACATCCTGACGACTATTTACCCAATAAAATCGTTCTCGTACTTTATTCAGGGTCTTATTAACGCCAAAGTGTCCACCGGATGCTCCATTATGCACTTCCTGAAGTACTTTCGGTACTCGACACCTGGGAATCACTAGTCGCATAACAACTTCCTTGCCATCCGGGCTTTCCCAAGCTCTCTTTAGCAGCCCGTTCATAACTTTGAGTGAATCCCATTGGGCCCACAAAGCCTTCAATCCAACTGCCTTGTCCGAAACATCCTTCCACGCTGGTCGAATTTTTTTCTCCTTTGCTCTCAATATATCCCCAATCTCTGTGTCATTCAGTTGTTCTTGTCTCAGGGCTTCAGTTGTCCAATCATCTGGAACCTCTATTTTAATAGTGTTGACGGCCACCGTACCCTGAAATTTCTCAACGTGGCGGCAGTGCTTGCAATCTTCCTTGCACGGTCTTCTAGATAAAGCGTCTGCGTTCTTATGAGATCTTCCAGGTCGATGTTCAATTTTGAAATCATACTGTTGCAGCCGTTCTATCCAACGAGCCAGTTGACCTTCAGGGGTTTTCAACTGCAACAGCCATTTTAATGCAGCATGGTCGGTGCGAATCTTAAAATGTCTTCCATAAAGATATTTATGAAAATGGTCCACTGATTTAACGATGGCCAGTAACTCTTTCCGGGTTACACAATAATTTCTTTCCGGTTTGGACAGCACCTTGCTGAAATATTCGATCACTCTTTCCTGCCCATTCTGGATTTGGGACAGTACACAACCGACCGAAGAATTGCTGGCATCCGTGTCTAAAATAAAAAGTCCTTCCCGTTGTGGGTACGCTAGCACAGGACCAGTGCATAGAGCTGCCTTCAATTTTCTCCATGCCGTTTCACATTCCGGTGTCCATTGGTACTGCAATTTCTCTTCTGTCAGCCGGTGTAATGGCTTCGCAATTTCGGCAAACCCTTCCACAAAGCGCCTATAATAAGTGCAGAGGCCAAGGAAGCTCCGTACTTCATGAACGTTAGATGGTCTTGGCCAATCTCGTACAGCAGAAATTTTGTCGGGGTCTGTTTGTATTCCATCCGAAGACACCACGTGACCAAGAAATTTGACTTCTTTCTGGAATAGCAAGCACTTCTTCGGGTTCAACTTCAGATGGGCATTCCTGACTCGCCCAATTACTTCTTGAAGATTTTTCAAATGTTCTGTAAAGTCCTGTCCCATAACAAGCACGTCGTCAAGGTAAACCTGGCACGTCCTCCAGGTTAGCCCTCGCAGTACGAATTCCATCAATCTTTCAAAGGTAGCTGGCGCATTGCAAAGTCCAAAAGGCATCACGGTAAATTGATAAAGACCACTGCCTGCTGAAAACGCTGTCTTTTCCTTATCATCCGGATGAAGCCCCACTTGCCAGTATCCACTCCTAAGGTCTAACGTAGAAAACCATCGTGAGCCTGCCAACGTGCTTAACGTGTCGTCAATTCGTGGTAATGGGTAACTGTCTTTCTTCGTGACATCATTTAATTTTCGATAATCGACACAAAGTCTTAATGTTCCGTCCTTCTTGGCAACCAAAACTACTGGCGATGACCAGGGATGAACTCAATGACTCCATCTTGTAGCATCTTGTCTATCATTGCCGAGGCATCCTCTTGTTTCGCTAATGGAAGCCTCCTAGGTGGTTGTCGAATAGCGGGTGAGTCGCCAGTATTTATCCGATGCTGGACTATGTCTGTTTTTGTAAGGGCCTCTGTATTCTTGGCAAATACTGAACTTTCCTTTTCCAGGAACTTGATTGCCTCGCTTCGTTCATCCTCAGATAAATGCTCCAACTGGGTACTCAGCAAGGTCAAAACTTCCTGGTCTATTTTCGTAGATGAACTTCCCTCTGTTTGTTCCTCGCACCTTGCTACCCATGAGACCGGTTCATAGGAGCCAATCGGTTTGCCTTCCTTAATTGTCACCGAGTGGAAATTTAAATTAACGACTCTAATTGGGATTTTGTCTTTAGTCCGGGTTAAAGTTCTCGCCACAATAATATTGGGTAGGGACTGAATCGATTCGTCATCTTCAACTAGGCCAACACGGTACCCTCCAGGATTTCCTTCTAAGGCAACATCAATCATTTGTTCTGAATAAGCAGGAATCTTGATTGTTTGTGTTGTTAACAACCTTGCTTTATGGAATTGGTCGTCTGCGGTTGCCAGAATAAATTCCTCATTTCCAATTTTTAAGACTCGCTCCCCTACGTCAACAATAAATCCCTGCTCTCCCATGATGTCTAGACCCAAAATGAAATCATCCATAATGTCAGCCACAATGACCTTGTAATTGAACCTCAACCGTCCAACCTGCAGTTCCAAGTTGACCTCTCCATGGACCGCAGCCCTGTCCCCCGTGGTTGTCCGAATGATTACTCCATTTTGCTTCTTGTCAATCTGCAAGCCTGATATAAACCCTTGCCGTACTATTGATGACGTAGCACCGGTGTCAATCGTAAACACGCATTTTCTTCCATTCACATATCCTTGCAACAACAGACTACTTGGTATTCTTTGGAGCTGGGAAATCTTTATTTCTCTGGGGGCACCGCATTCCCTAGCCAGCACAGCCCCCTTGGTGCTGGCTATCTCTGGTTTTCCTGCTTCTCTTCAACATTCACAGCATTTACTCGACTCTCCGAGTTCTGCTGTCGACAGTCTCGTTTCATATGTCCCACCTTGCCGCAGTTGAAACATTTAATACCTCCGCTCTGAAGCTTGGCCCCTTAGCGCTAGAACTAATGCCATGGCCTTTTCCTCATTATCCCAGTTGTTGGCACACGCTGCTGCCTCAAACTGCCTCTTGTACGTCGTCCAGGAACTTTGGCCATCAAAGGAGGGAGGTTTTAATCGAGGGCCTGATGATGTTACTAGCTGGCCTTCTTTTTCTCTCAATTGTCGTTTAAGTCTCTCCATTTCTCCTTCGAACTCGCTCATTTTTCCTCTGATTTGACTAACTTCTGTCTCGACCACAACTACTTTGTCTTCGACCTTGTTTATCTCTTCTTTGACCTCACTCTTTAATTCTTCGTTGGCAGAAATGATAGCGTCCTGCTGTATTTTCATTTGTTCATTCAGAATTTTCCTTAATTCTTCTTGCCGTCTTTCTTGTTCTCTTTTTCTTGTTGGCGTCCTATTTCCAGATTTTCCATCATTTTCTTTAATTCATCTCTTTCTTCTTGACGTCTTGTTTCTTGCTCTTCTTTTTCTTCTTGACGTCGCTTTTCTTGTTCTTCTTTTTCCTCTTGACGTCGTCTTTCTTGTTCCTCTTTCTCCTCTTGACGTCGTCTTTCTTGCTCTTCTTTCTCCTTTTCATGTTCTTCTTTTTCTTTTTGGCGTCTTATTTCCAGATTTTCCATAATTTTCTTTAATTCATCCCTTTCTTCTTGACGTCTTCTTTCTTGCTCTTCTTTTTCTACTTGACGTTTTTTCTCCTGTTCTTCTTTGTCTTCCTGCCGTTGCTGCGCCATCATTTTTTGGAATTGTTCGAATAAGTCCTGTATTTGTTTATCGGATGCCATACTTCTTGTTGTTACGGGCATACGATGAAAATAAAATAAATTTAACTGTCACGTCACTATCGGTAATGGAACTTTCCAGACATCTCGAAATAGCACGAAAATGTCTTTTGTCACTATCCAGTTCAGAGAATTTAATAATCTCCACTAATGTCCAAATAGAAAAGTTCTAGAAATTTTCACTCACTAAATGAGTCTTTTTCAGTGTCTCTATCACTTCTCAGTTCAAAGGATTTAATTATCACACTAATGTCCTAATAAAATGTTCTACAATGTCTCAAAAATGCACTTAACACTATTTTCCTGTTCGAAAATAACCCTCAAACAATGTCCAGTAAATTAGTCCTCCGTGCTAGCTCGAACACTCCAGCACAACTTCAGAGCTCCTCTTGTCATAAAATTCCGCTTCTGACACCAATTTGTCACGTGTTTCTGTAGAAGAACGCACTACCGGGCGTCAAAATGACGCGACACCAATTTATTTCTCAGGGGGCGCCAGTCGCGTATTACCCCGTTCTTCTACCTCCCAGGCGGGTTCGAGATAAGATGACTTCGGTAGCCGAAAAGCGGGACCAAGGCTGCACTACCACAGATCGGAAACTACGCTCTCTCTGGACCCGAATTCCCTCGTTAGGGGTTTAGGCACCTCTTAATTTCCTGAATTTTTGCATAAAAAAATCCCAACCGAAGAATTTCTCTGCGGAGGGATTAGTTTTGGTACGCGAAAATCGCGTTTTGGTCCATTAATAACGGAATATATTTCTCAAAAAACGCATAAAAAAATCCCTATCGAACCTCCGTAAAACAACCAGAAGGTCGAACGTTAATGCGAATTAACTCGACACATCCGGTTTTCTATACGAAAGTTCCAGGGATTATAGACCGTCAACAGGCCTCAAGATCAATTAAGAAATATTAGTTCAAAGAATCCGTTTATTTAACAGAATTGGTTATACAAAATTCTCAAGAAAGAATCGTGCCTTCCCCAATCAAGGTAGTGACTTTCAGACCATACAAGCGAGAGCGCTCGCGCTAACGATCGATTAGGTAGAAAAGATTCATACGTACCTTCTCAGAATCAAAATGCGAGCTTTTAGAATCATTTCAGACTCTGGGTAAATGAATAATTAAGGCTGACTGAAATTAACTTAAAAAAGTTTTACTAAATGAATTTAGTTTCGCTAGAGACTACCTAGCTTTAAAGTTCTTGTATCGTGGAGATTCACGTACTCAAACACATTCAGAGGACTTATTACTGCATAAGTTGAGTGGCGTTCGATCAGTCCACGACTTACTAACCCTTATCACAGTCGATTAATAATATCGATTTGGCAGCGTCTCACCTTCGAGCGACTATTAGGCAAAATTGAATTTTTGGATTTTTATGCACAAGGCGTTTTCCTCTATAACTTTGTCATTTGAAAAGCCCCGTTATTGGCTTTTCTACCATCGCTTTGTCTGGACTACTCAACGCGCTCGATCAAATTGCGAGCCGCTGGGTCAATCCAAACTCTTTCCATGCGAGAAACCGGCCTTGTACATGTGCATTGATTTTTATCAATTTTTGCTTATCGGCACTACGCCGGCTTTGACAAAATCTTCTATTTTGCCTTTTGGATGCAGTGCATCGTTAAAATTTTATGCTCATACTTTAGAATTGGGCTTTCAATGATCGTACCTCAAAGGTCAATGTCTTTGGTTGAGGAATAAAAAATAAAAAATAATTTAAAGTATATTTTCGTGGTACTTTTTAAACTGACTTCGTGGTACTTTTGAAAAATCCAGTTTAAGACCAATTTTAGCGTACTTTTGAAAAATCGATTTTCGAGCCAAATTTCAAGGTACTTTTGAAAAACTAATCTGCGGGTGAAATTTTGGCGTACTTTTGAAAAATCGATTTTCAAGCCAAATTTCAAGGTACTTTTGAAAAGTTAATCCGCGGGTGAAATTTTGGCGTACTTTTGAAAAATTGATTTTCAAGCCAAATTTCAAGGTACTTTTGAAAAGTTAATCTGCGGGTGAAATTTTGGCGTACTTTTGAAAAATCGATCTTCAAGCCAAATTTCAACGCAGTTTTGAAAAATTAGCCTGCAAGTGAAACTTTGGCGTACTTTCGATAAATCGATTCTTGGGCCAAATTTTGACGCCCTTCCAAAAATATTATTTTTCAAAGTCCAATTTATGGTACCTTTGAAAAAGTTTATTATTCATAAATCTTTGTCATTATATACTTCTACTCTGATATTCTGAACCAAAAACATTTTTCCTAAGTGAAAATTCGGTGTTCCTTCGAATTTTCGCCTGGTCATTTCCAACGCCTTATAGAACCCAAAACGGTCCTTGTGGACTGATCTGCGCCTCTGCAGACTCCCGAAAATGTCTTTAAATGAAATTTTTTTGCCTAAGTCGAATTTTGATTATGTCTTCAACTTAGGACGATTTTGGAGAGTTCTACAACACTCCCCTCCTTTGGTTGAATCTTTTCTACTCATCGATTGCCTTTAATTTCCATATTCACTTGTATGTCTGTATGCCTTCATTTGACGGTCTGACCTATGGTACAGATGTTTTTAAAAATAACGGCCTTAATTGGGGCAGACGGCTGATTCGCCTATCTAACTTAAAATAAATACATTTTTTAAACAATACGACAAGTTGATACAACATTTTTATCAACTTAATTACACCCGCGTCGAGGTGCGAAGCGAAGCGAAGCGTAGCACAATTTTGATTAGCGTCCACTCTCACTAACTCGTTGCACTCGCTTTTTTGCCTTGGTCTCGCTCTTGCTTAACTTCGGTCCTTTCTAGAAGAGGCTGTCTATATCTCCATGCCGCAGCTTGGACGGTCCTCGCCTTTGAGTTCCAGACTTCACCATGCCGCGCCCTTGCGACAGGCTGGGTCATCTTTCCATTTTTGCACATGGAAAATGCAGTTCTGCAACTAGATTGACTTTTTAGCAAGTCGTCGACTGGAACGCGTCGACTAACAAACACAATGTGTTGTTTTTAATGAAATATTTTTCTAACATGAATTTTGTTAACTTATAATGGTTAGAAATTGGTTCTTCGTAAGGTAGATTGAATCGGCTTACGATACTCGTGCGGTCATCACTACTTTGTGAAAAAAGTATAAAAAAAAAAAATTGAAGCGTCTTCTTGAGCGAAGAACGGCTTCTGAAACTCGTCTCGTAGTTTCTCCTTCGTAAGGTAGATTAAATCGGCTTACGATACTCGTGCGGTCATCACGACTTGTGAAAAAAGTATAAAAAAAAATTGAAGCGTCTTCTTGAGCGAAGGACGGCTTCTGAAACTCGTCTCGTAGTTTCTACTTCGTAAGGTAGATTGAATCGGCTTACGATACTCGTGCGGTCATCACGACTTGTGAAAAAAGTATAAAAAAAAAAATTGAAGCGTCTTCTTGAGCGAAGGACGGCTTCTGAAACTCGTAGTTTCCATTTGGGGTATACGTTAATTTTGTTGACTTAAAATGATTAAAATTGAAGTTGTCTTCTTGCATAAGAAAAACAGCTTCCGAAACTCGTACTGATTCGTACTTATGCCTACGTCCATTACTCGAACTTGGCGGCTCTCGCTCTTGAGAAGCTAGGCTTACCGGATCGCGCTCTTGCGTCGGGTTCGCCGTCTTTCCATGTCTGCTCATGGAGTAGACTTTAAATTTTCGATTTGACCGCATATAGGTCAAAACCGCCACTTAGAATTTTGAGAAAAAATATAAAAAAAAGCGAAAACGGCTATTAGCCGTGGTCGACCTCAGAAATATCTAGAGGTGACTCTTCTATATCTGGCTCATCTCGAGCATCTTCGGGATCTCGACTTATTACATCCGGCTCATCTTGAGCACTTGCGGGAACATTGATTTGAACTAGTGTGGTATCGCTACGTCGCTCTGACCTGGGCGCGATCTCATTGTCTGATGAGGAAGCGTCGTCACTAAGATGAATTTCATCCGGACTATCTTCTGATTCTTCAGACAATTCCAATTCAACATCGGGGTCTCCCTTAGGTGCCGGCCTGATGGCATCGACATGTAATCTCGTCGAAGTTACCCCCTTGTGAATGAGGTAAACTTCATTGGACAATCTCTTTAAAACCTTGTGTGGCCCACTCCACGACGGTGTGAAGGTATGATCCTTCCTGATCCTTTTAGTCATTACCATATCTCCCACTTTATATACGACCGGCGTTACCGCCACTTTGGGCGCGTAACGCCATTGGTAATTTGTTTGATTTTTACGAATCTCTTTGACTCTTTCAAGGCGGGGAACGTCCGCTTGATTACGACGTTCTTGTCTATAAGCGAACATATTCCAATCACCAATCTGCGGTAATTCATAGCCGAGCACTACGAAACTGGGCGTATGCCCCGTAGCGGCGTTTTTTCTTGTTCTCAAGATATATGCCATCTGACTAACATGTCGATCCCACTCGTCGTTGGGTGAACCATATAATAAGGTTTTTAAGATCTTCTTGGCTTCTTGCACCCTCCTTTCTATTGGATTGGCCTGTTGGTGGTAAGCTGCTGTGAAGAATCTTTCAATATTGTTACGTGTACAGAACGTATCGTAAAAGCCGGAATTGAAGTGGCCTCCCTGGTCGGAAATGATGACCCTCGGAACGCCATATCTCGCCACTAGTTCCTCTTCGATAAATTGTGCTATTGTTTTTCCACTGACTTGGGTGAACGCCTTGGCTTCGACCCACTTACTAAATACATCCTCTACCATTAATATATATCGGTTATCTGCATCTTTGGTTCGCTGAAGCGGTCCGATTACATCGACGCTTAGAACTTCGAACGGATGCGATGGAGCATGGCTTCTGAGAGGAGCCTTCGGTTGTGACTGTCTGCTTTTTACGGAATTACAAATAATGCACTCATTTAAATATTTGTTAACTAGTCTCGACAAATTATTAAAATAATAGCGGCCCGAGATGATTCTAACAGTTTCATCGCGGCCGGGGTGACCTACTTCCGGTCGGTCGTGAAAATGAGATATTACTCTCATGACCATACGTTTTGGTACGTATAATTTTTCTATAACATTTTCGCCTCTCGTCCAAAGTGTGCCGCCTATCACTTGTCTTGTATTGACGAATTTCACCTCTGCCTCGGTTTTATCTGCTTGTCGCACTAGAGTATTCCATCGTTCAATTTGGTCTTGGATATCTCTGGAGTGCGTTTGCGCTTCTCTGACCTGATCGTTTAATTCCAATGTGGTAATCACTGATATTCGTTCCTTGTACGAGAATTTTGGTGGGTACATTCTCTCCTCTTCGTCGTCTGCTTCGACGTTTGGGCCTTGAGGATTCCTGCTAAGATAGTCAGCCAATATATTTTCCTTGCCGGGACAATGTTCTATGGTGAAGCTGTATTCCTGAAGTAATAATGACCAACGAGTAAATTTCGTTTTCTCGTCCTTATGCTTATTTAACCATAGTAAAGCTCGATTGTCGGTTTTGACTATAAATGGACGGTCTGCCAAATATATTTTGTATTTTCTTATATAATTAACGACGCTCAAACATTCCAATTCATTAATATGGTATTTTCTCTCCGTCGGAGATAACGTATTACTAGCATAAGAGACGATGTGCTTCTGGTCATTATCCCCCAATTGATATAATACTGCAGATAATCCTATTAAGGATGCGTCCGTCTGCAGTATGAACATTTTATTGAAATCTGGCCGGTGCAGTCCTAGAGGTTTATTCAATACTTCTTTTAGTAAAATAAAAGCTTCTTGGGCTTCCGGATTCCACTTGAAGCGCCAGTCTTTCGAGAGTAGTCGGGTCAAGGGCTTTGTAATTATTGCAACATTAGGGATATATTCACGTACCCAATTACATAGACCAAGGAAACTCTGAAGCTGGCGCCTTGTCGTAGGGGCCGGATAATTTTGTATCTGTAATATGTGTTTTTCTAATGGTTGAGTGGTGTTGGCATTTATTTGATGCCCGAGATAGGTTATGCTTGACGTGGCTACCACACATTTTTCCGGTGACACCTTTAAATTATGCAAACGCAGGCGTTCAAAGACGGCTCTCAGATGGTTTACATGCTGTTCTATATTTTCGCTGTAGATGATAATATCATCGAGATATACTTTGCAGAAATGATGCAAGTAGCCGGTCAATACGTCTCTTGCCATAAATTTTTGGAATGTACATGGAGCGGTCTTCAATCCGAAAGGCATCACGTTAAATCGGTAAGATGCTCCATCTAATGTTGTAAACGTAGAATAGTTTTTTGACGACTCCTCAAGAGGGATTTGCCAATATCCGCTCTTGAGGTCCAACACCGTAAATATGTTGGCGTTTCCTAGATCCTTTATACTCTCGTATATCTTTGGTAAGACGGATGCTTCGTCTTCCGTTACTTCATTTAAGTGACGATAATCAATGCAGAAGCGAGGCTTCTTGCCGGGCCTTTCAATTATAATGGGAGGCGAACTGTACTGAGCGGTACTCGGTTCTATGACCCCGGCTTTCAGCATCTCTTCAATTTGATCGTACATAACTTTTTTCTTAGAAGGAGACATGGGGTAGGGTTTGATATTGAACGGGCGGTCGTCTTTAACTTTTATTTTATGTTTCGTTGTCACCGTGGTAGCTTGGGTAGGCACCGCGGTGAACAATTCAGCGAATTCCTCGAATAGAGGTTTTAAATTATCGTTTCCGATGATCAGTTCTTCGGGAAGCCGGCATTGCTTCCTTGCTTGATGTGCCGCTTGATTCCAGAAGACGGTTATTCGCTCTTCGGTGCCGACGTAGACACATTTACGTTGATAATCGAATACGACATTGTGAGCATATAAAAACGGGGCTCCCAGAATGAGCTCTTCATTTAAATTTTGAATGACCTGAAACGTGGTCTGAAAGGGTACATCTAGTACATTAACGTTTATGGTCGTAGTCCCGAGGGATTCTACTAAACCATCGCCACAAGCCATAACAAAAGTTTGGGGAGCTGTAAGTTGATCAATGTCGTTCAAAAATTTCGGTTGGATAATATTCCTTGTCGAACCTGTATCCAATAAAGCGTTAACCGCTCGATTATTAATTATAATCTTAATGCGAGGCAGAGGGAAAGCGTCGTTGGTTTGATTGATAGATTCTAATGTAGTGAATCGGTGGGGAGATAGGTTGACTTCTTGATCCTTAAACAGGTAATTAAGGTCAGGAAGGTCATCGAAGTTTTTTAATTTAAACTTCTTGCTTCGGAGCTTCCTCGAGGGTCGCTTCGAGCCTGCTGGGGCCTGGTAGGCGGGGCTGGTACAGTTCGGCCTGGGCCATCGCCTCTGACCCCCGCTTGGTTTCCCGTATTCATATTACGATAGGGATTGTTTGGGCATTCCGCATGAAAATGCCACTGCTCCGTTGGGCAATATCTGCAAGGGCGATACGGGACTCGGGAGTTCCTTACGTCTCCAGTACCCCTTCTCGGTATATCCCCTCTAGGCAGCGAGGAAATATTATTTGCAAAATGCACCCTTGGTGCTGGCGGATTATCTCTTCTTTGAGATCCATTGAATGGTGTCCTAGATGCACCAAAGGAACTGGAGGACGGCTTCGCTAATGCGGAGGGTTCCGTTCTCCAGTTACTGCTCGATTGCTGATTCCCTTGAGCTGAAGCGGTAGAGGTGGACGCTTCTCGGTCTTTGCTTTTCTTTGCATTTTGCAGAATCTCGAATTCTTTATTCTCATCCATGATTTTGGCCATTTGTTCGGTCATCGTGACTAGTGTATTTGTATCTAGTATGACGGCACTCTTTAGGAGCATTTTCATATCAGGTCTCAACTGATTGAAGATGGTAGCCGCCTTCATCGCCTCCGGCTTAAACGGATCGATCCTCTTGAAGAGGCATACCTTCCTTGAAATAAATACTGACGTATTTTCCTCGGCATCTTGTTTCTTGCCATATAAATTAGCTACTGCTTCGGTGAGTACTTCACCTGAATCATAACGGCTTCTGAACCGCTCGAGGAATAGAGGATACGTGGTAATTAGGGTTCGATATTGTTCGAACCATTTCTTAGCATCATCTTTGAGCTGTTCTGATATTTTATATAGTCGGTCGTTATCCTGCGTAATTCGTACTCGGACGAAAAATTCCTCCATTTGATAAATGAAGGTTTCAGGGTCTTCGTGTTCGAAGCCATGAAATTCCGCATTTGGATGCTTCGACCGATACTTATGCTCGTGCGTGGCTTCGCTTAGAGCTTTGGCAAGACCTGCTGCCATTTGGGCGAACACTTGTTCTGAGGAGGGCTGTATGACTCCTTCAGTGGTACTCGGGCCAACCCCCGAACTACCCAGTACATCCTCCGCGCACGGCCTCTCTAACCCTCTAGAGACGTTGTCCATCACAGATGTCGGCTCGTCGTAAAACTGGAAAGGCGTTGATTCATCCATATCCTTTCCAGAAAGCCCTGCTGACTAACAACGCCCCACGTTGGGCGCCATGTAGAAGAACGCACTACCGGGCGTCAAAATGACGCGACACCAATTTATTTCTCAGGGGGCGCCAGTCGCGTATTACCCCGTTCTTCTACCTCCCAGGCGGGTTCGAGATAAGATGACTTCGGTAGCCGAAAAGCGGGACCAAGGCTGCACTACCACAGATCGGAAACTACGCTCTCTCTGGACCCGAATTCCCTCGTTAGGGGTTTAGGCACCTCTTAATTTCCTGAATTTTTGCATAAAAAAATCCCAACCGAAGAATTTCTCTGCGGAGGGATTAGTTTTGGTACGCGAAAATCGCGTTTTGGTCCATTAATAACGGAATATATTTCTCAAAAAACGCATAAAAAAATCCCTATCGAACCTCCGTAAAACAACCAGAAGGTCGAACGTTAATGCGAATTAACTCGACACATCCGGTTTTCTATACGAAAGTTCCAGGGATTATAGACCGTCAACAGGCCTCAAGATCAATTAAGAAATATTAGTTCAAAGAATCCGTTTATTTAACAGAATTGGTTATACAAAATTCTCAAGAAAGAATCGTGCCTTCCCCAATCAAGGTAGTGACTTTCAGACCATACAAGCGAGAGCGCTCGCGCTAACGATCGATTAGGTAGAAAAGATTCATACGTACCTTCTCAGAATCAAAATGCGAGCTTTTAGAATCATTTCAGACTCTGGGTAAATGAATAATTAAGGCTGACTGAAATTAACTTAAAAAAGTTTTACTAAATGAATTTAGTTTCGCTAGAGACTACCTAGCTTTAAAGTTCTTGTATCGTGGAGATTCACGTACTCAAACACATTCAGAGGACTTATTACTGCATAAGTTGAGTGGCGTTCGATCAGTCCACGACTTACTAACCCTTATCACAGTCGATTAATAATATCGATTTGGCAGCGTCTCACCTTCGAGCGACTATTAGGCAAAATTGAATTTTTGGATTTTTATGCACAAGGCGTTTTCCTCTATAACTTTGTCATTTGAAAAGCCCCGTTATTGGCTTTTCTACCATCGCTTTGTCTGGACTACTCAACGCGCTCGATCAAATTGCGAGCCGCTGGGTCAATCCAAACTCTTTCCATGCGAGAAACCGGCCTTGTACATGTGCATTGATTTTTATCAATTTTTGCTTATCGGCACTACGCCGGCTTTGACAAAATCTTCTATTTTGCCTTTTGGATGCAGTGCATCGTTAAAATTTTATGCTCATACTTTAGAATTGGGCTTTCAATGATCGTACCTCAAAGGTCAATGTCTTTGGTTGAGGAATAAAAAATAAAAAATAATTTAAAGTATATTTTCGTGGTACTTTTTAAACTGACTTCGTGGTACTTTTGAAAAATCCAGTTTAAGACCAATTTTAGCGTACTTTTGAAAAATCGATTTTCGAGCCAAATTTCAAGGTACTTTTGAAAAACTAATCTGCGGGTGAAATTTTGGCGTACTTTTGAAAAATCGATTTTCAAGCCAAATTTCAAGGTACTTTTGAAAAGTTAATCCGCGGGTGAAATTTTGGCGTACTTTTGAAAAATTGATTTTCAAGCCAAATTTCAAGGTACTTTTGAAAAGTTAATCTGCGGGTGAAATTTTGGCGTACTTTTGAAAAATCGATCTTCAAGCCAAATTTCAACGCAGTTTTGAAAAATTAGCCTGCAAGTGAAACTTTGGCGTACTTTCGATAAATCGATTCTTGGGCCAAATTTTGACGCCCTTCCAAAAATATTATTTTTCAAAGTCCAATTTATGGTACCTTTGAAAAAGTTTATTATTCATAAATCTTTGTCATTATATACTTCTACTCTGATATTCTGAACCAAAAACATTTTTCCTAAGTGAAAATTCGGTGTTCCTTCGAATTTTCGCCTGGTCATTTCCAACGCCTTATAGAACCCAAAACGGTCCTTGTGGACTGATCTGCGCCTCTGCAGACTCCCGAAAATGTCTTTAAATGAAATTTTTTTGCCTAAGTCGAATTTTGATTATGTCTTCAACTTAGGACGATTTTGGAGAGTTCTACAACATTTCCACCCTTAGGAAACCACCCCCGCAAAATCCGTGGGTTCCAAAAATTATAACAAGAGATGTCCACTAACACACTTTATTAAATATTTACTGGATACTTCACAATACTATTATTAATTTAGATACACTTTACTGACTAAAAATCACAATGTTTATCACTTTGTTTATCTTTGAAGTCTTAACCTCACTTTCTATACTTTCTGAACTACTCGCCGAGAATGCGGTCGGTCTTTTATACCTAAAAATGACAGATCTCGATTTTTCTGTGATGACGCCACTATTCTCTTGATAATTCCAGATTGTCACTTTGAAATCTTCTGGTAGGTTCTTTTTCGAGTAGGTGCAAATACATTCATTCTACACATTACAATACTAAGAGACGATAAAATAAAGTTCTATCTCTGTATTTATTAACTAGAACCTCTAAGCTGTTCATCACATATATTAGAATATTACCTACGATTTAGACGTACGGGGTAGAAGAGACGTGTAGTAGGAGAATCGAGACAGAGACAAATTAATTAGTTTTGTGGCAACTATTTATTGTACATACGTTATAAATAACAGTAGTTTGTTTGTTTTTTTTTTTTAACTTTTTATTAAACGTCGGCCTATTTCCGCTACCAGGGCCTATCACAGGCGCCAGGAGACGAGCTACCCCCAACATGGAAATTTTGCCGAACCTGTTCTCGTAAGAAGAGTAGGGGCAGATTTAGGGGGGGGGGGGGGTCTATAAGGGCTATAGCCCAGGGCGGCAAGTTTTTGTAAAAATACCAAAGGCACAAAAATAAAAATAAATAAAAATGTTAACCAATTTAAAAATAAAAATAACATGTTTTAAGGACGTGTATGAAATTACGAGAAATTACTTTAACTAGGTCTATGTCTAAATAAATAACATTTTAAATGCATCCCAAAGTTTATTTCAATTTTATCTTGTTCTTTGTTCTCACATGATAAAACTAGTGGTAGCACTAGCGTCGATTTACTGAGCTTTTTATATAATTGTTACACATTCTATATGATACTCTTCCCATTTTTCTTGTAAATAATGTTAGTTTTTGGACATTCTAAATTTTGTGATACCAACTTTGTTCTGAAAAAAGAAATATATGAAAAAAAAACACTACGTGAGGGATCAAACCCGGGACCCTTGGATTGCGAGACAACAACAACAACAACAACAACAACAACAACAACAACAAGCATTTATTAATATTCACATACAATAATGCGTCATTCCGGAGTCCGGCCCGGAGCCAGCCAGACAACCACGGCGAACATCGCCGAGGTGGGTGTGAGGTTGGGCAGGGAGGGTCCGGTTTGGCGGTGACGAAAATTAATTGTTAAGTTAAAACTCCTGCCTAATGGAGAAAGGAAACGACTCTCTTGCCGCTACACCACCATTTCTTATTACTGAATTCGTTAATGAGTGTAATATATACTATTGGTAAATTTATTGTGATTATTAGGAAACACACATTAGTAAAATGTATAAAAAAAATAGTGAGGAAATAACATTTCGCAAGATTTCTATTTATTACAAATTTTAAATTACTAATAACTTTTTTATTTACCAATCTATTTTGTTAAAAAACAATAGGGTTCTTCCTCTAGCTAACAGTAACTTACTCTCCAAATTTCAATACAATCGGATTTTTCTTTCTTGATTTATCGTTCTTACAAGAAACGTGACAGACGGACAGACGGACATTTTGAAAGTTGTTCAGAATTCGTTCACTAACATAACGATATAACATTTTTTTTTCTACGAGCGATATTTACTGAATGTGCCGATCAAATACAATATACTCTTCGTTTTTGCGAAGAGTATAATAAACAATATTATATGTCGATCTGTCGAACAAAGTTAGGCTAGTACTAATGATTTTGTGCTTTGTGCTATCGACAAATCGGAGAAAGGAGAAAGCATAAAAGCATGTCGACATAGGAGAAAGCATAAAAGGCACTCCCATAACGAGGATGGAGTTCTCCCTTTAAAAGGGGAGGTGGGGTGCAGAGTGACTATCATTTTTGAATGCTGAGGGCAAGGACAGGAGAGTGGGAAGGGGGGCGGCAAGTTACCGTATAAATCCGCCTCTGGGACCGCCTGCTTTACATCCCCTCCGAAGGATGGTATATCCACTACGTAATAATCCTCGTCTTGAAATTATATTGCTTCCGCGTATACGCTGATATACAAGTCGCTATAAGGTGGGACGAGATCGCTGTGTTTCGCAAGATGGATTTCACCCATCCAAGTACTAACCGGGTTTAACGTTGCTTCTCAAGAGTATCGAAATACAATCACAGTCGAAAAATGTCTTTGTTTATAAATTGAGAAGCACTTCTTACCCATGTAAACTAGGTGGTGCCACTAGCAATTTCTTTAATAGATAATGCAATACAACCAAGAAAAATAATTTCATAGCCGATATCATGTTGTAATAAGGGCCCAGGTATTTGCTGGGACTTCCTGATTTAGTTTGATTACAAAAGTTTTCTAAAGGTGTACCAGAAAAAGGTTACTTACTTTTACTTTTCTCTTAGCGACAAAAGAAAAATATAGGTAGTCGAGTAAACTCTCTAAGCTGGCGCGTCCAAAGGTCACTTCATCATATAAACTAAGAGAATAAGACATACGCAACTAGTTCATCTCTATGTCACTGCGATAGCTTTATGCGCATCGCATATCAAATCGTACGTCGTGTTACCAACTCATACATATGCCACCTGGAATAATTTTCGCCCGACCTACGGCGATCGCAAGGGGGGCAATTTCAATTACCTTCGCAAAAATTTTTTTTGGATTTCTCCCCCGCTTACCAAAAAATTTTTCGGACTAAAAAAATTTTTTTTGGATTTCTCCCCCCGCTCATCAAAAAATTTTTGCCCCCCCTGAAAAATTATTTGCCCACCCTTAAAGCACTTTCTAGCTACAGGCCTGTAGCTAGAAAATGCTTTAAGGGCAAACAATTTTTCGGAGAGGGCCCGTGGGCCAAAACATTTTTTATCGTTTTTTTCCATTTACAGATAACCCCGTAAAAATAGCACCTTATTATTTTCTGCGGTCGCCGTAGGTCGAGCGAAAATTATTCTGGGACGAGCTACGCCCGTCCTGGCCCACCCCTAGCTACAGGCCTGTACCCAAACGATGACGATTTTCCTTTCCCTTGCATGAGATCTGGTCATAACAGGTGAGATCAGTGGGTGCGACAAGGACAAGGAAAATTATCATCGTTATCGCAGCATTTAATTGTGTAGACTGTATTCCTGGCATTATGTGGAGTGTATAAGTATTTTTCCCCGAAAGTTTGATGTTCACTATTTAGTATACTTACTTAAAATATTTCATATTATAATATACAGACTGTCCATTTTGTTAGGACCCTCCTCGCTTAATATCGTACAAAAAATCATGTCGATCTTTATAAACTACAAAATGGTTTAAAGATATTCGAAATCCATGTTCTGTTTTAAGAGTTATGAAGGAAAATCTCAAAAACCGCTGCCCAAGGAATCACTACTTCCACATCCAAGTCTCTTACAACGAAAATACTATATTTGTACTCCACTATGTGGAAATAATTGTTTATGGAATTTCAATAGTATAATATTTGAAATCATGTACCCCAAAAACCCACAAAATTATTTGCCACATCGGTAATAGGGATGACAAATGGCATGACAAAGATATAAAAAATCGTTGTGTGCCGTAAACTACAGATAGAAGTAAAGCCTCTACTTCAAGCATTTTCTCCGAGGAAACCTACTACGCATCCGCACTACTCAAGGTAACCCATTGTGCATACAATTTACTCGAGGAAAGCCACTGCGCATTCATACTTCTTGAAGTAACCCACTGAGCATCCATTTTACTCGAGGAAACCCACTGCGCATCCATACCACTTGAGGTAACCTACTGCGCATCTATAGTACTCGAGAAAAGCCACTGCGCATCCATACTACTCGTGGTAACTCACTGCGCATCCATTGTACTCGAGGAAAGCCACTGCGCATCCATACTACTTAAAGTAACCCACTGCGCATCCGTACTACTTGAGGTAACCCACTGCGATCTATAATACTCGAGAAAAGTCACTGCGCATCCAAAATACTCGAGGAAAGCCACTGCGCATCCATAATACTCGGGGAAACCTACTGCGCATCCATAGTAGTCGAGCAAAGCCACTGCGCATCCATATTATTCGAAGTAACTTTAACAACATAATATTTGAAATCGTCAAAAACCTATAAAACGATATGCCACATCGGTAGTGGGGGTGGGGGTGGTGGTAGAGGGTTGGTAGTGGGGGTGAATGCAGTAAAAAAAAAGATTGAAGCCTTAGGTTCTTGTATACACGCTAAATTACAATTTTATTTTTTTCACTCACTTTAATAATGGGGTGGGGGTAATAATGGGGGTGGCTAATGCCGAAAAATTTTTTGAGGCCTTAACTTCTTTTATATATACCTACTAAATATCGATTTTGTGGACTCTTACCTGCTTGATTTACCTATTTACCTCCATTTGCCCCAATTTACCCCCTAACCCTTCAACGGAATAAGATGAAAATATAATCTAGTTCCAGATCTCGTTAAAATATACGTGTACCAAATTTCAAGTCAATATCTTAAACGGTTCCAGAGTGATCGTGCGCACAAAAAAAGTTACAGACAGACCGACAGACAGACAGAAAATTTTTTTTTCGCTCAACTTAAAATCTCGACGTTTCATGACATTCTAAGCCTATCTGAGCAATAAAAATTTTAAAAAATTTTTTTGTCGTTACTATACTTCCACTGGATGTGGAAGTAAAATGCGGAACATAGGTATGAAAGTCAGATAGAGAGGTTGGTGGTGTGAAAAGATGGCCAGCTGACGCGTGTATGTTGGGAGAAATTATTGTTAATAATTCGCGTATTTAAACGGATAGTTGTACACGTTTAGCTTAACAAGACGTCGTCCATTGTTGGATATATGGATATCTGGTACCTCACAACTAACTCATTGTGTTATGAATGAGATATTGACTTGTTTACGCCGTCTTGATCAAAATTTGGATAATCATCGGAGGCACGTGTTTGGAACCAATTTGCAATTTGTTAGAGGTAGGCGTTTATTTTCATTACCTTCCAGAACTTAAAACACATTAGGTGCGATACATATCCCCCACGATATGTATTGAATTATTTTGATATGCGCGTCACAAATCTGACATAACCTTCCAGCATGCGAAACCAGACTTAACTACTTATACTTAGAATTTTACCACTTCAAATATAGCTTTAGAATCGTCGGAAGTTACTGAATTCATATCAGAAACAGTACAATACATATCGCGATACATATGTAATGCATATGAATAGAAAAACATAGTTCACTTGCGGTACATATCCTCGAGGATATGTACAGGTTTTATTAAGTCGGTACGTGAGTCTGCGCCAAGATTTGTAAAAGAGACAGGTTGCCCGGTAACTCAGGAGCCAATAAAATTCTTGCGCGGGAGTGACGTGTCCAGAGGACCATTTAAAATTAACATGCACAACAAATGATCTACTTCAAATATGAATATCCAAAATAATATTTTCAATAACTCTGTAAGCAGAAATAAAATATATTAAATAAAGTACGACGAGATCAACGAGGTTAGGGATACACTGGTTGACCTTTGCATCGTTTACCTCCGTGAAATGAGTTGTAGAAGCGGGTCCTCTGGATGACGCGCAATATGGCGCTCCCTAGTTACCAGGCAACCTGTCCTCTACAAACCTTGAGTCTGCGCTTATGTATCTGTCAGCTACCGGAAAAACAGACATCAGTAAGCGTTGCCAGTGTCAGTACATCAGTGCTACTTTCATTGTGTCAGTACATTTTTCGCATGAAGTTTTATTTGCTTACTTTGTGACTTTAGACTCCAAATTTAAAGAATTTATTCGGAAAACGAAATAAATGTTGTTCGGATTTGTCTCCCTGCTCATCAAAAATTTTTTTTGGGATTTCTACCAACTGGTATCTGATACAAAAAACCGCTGCCCAAATAATCACTACTTCCACATCCAGATTCTCTATCCAAGTCACTCACAACGAAAAAACTTTGTATGTGAAAATAATTGTTTATGGAACTTTAGTAATATAATATTTGAAATCTTCTACCCCAAAAACTCATAAAACGATACCCCACATCGGTAGTGGGGTGGGGGTGGTGATAGGGGGGTGGTAGTGGGGGGGGGGGTGGATGAAGTAAAAAAATATTTTGAGGTTTCTGGTTCCTGTACATACACTAAATCACAATTTTTTTCATCCCCTTTAATAAGGGGGTGGGGGTGGTAATGGGGGTGGCTAATGCCAAAATTTCTTTTTGAGACCTTAGCTTCTCTTGTATATACTAAATACCAATTTCGTGGACTCTTACCTGCTTGATTTACCCATTTACCCCAAATTTACCCCAATTTACACCCCAACCCTTCGACGGAACAAGATAAAAATATAATCTAGTTCTAGATCTCGTTAAAGAACATATGTGTACCAAATTTCAAGTCAATATCTTAAACGGTTCCAGAGTAAACGTGCGCACAAGAAAAAGTTAGACAGACCGACAGACAGACCGACAGACAGAAATTTTTTTTCGCTCAAACTTAAAATCTCGACGTTTCATGACATTTTAAGCCTATTTGGACAATAAAAATTTTTAAAAATTTTTTTGTCGTTACTATCCCAGATAGCACGATTTGATTCCTGGAATATTCATTGATTATACGTTTGGAAGATTTGATTATTCCTAAAATAATTTTTAAATAATCCAGACGTTACAGGAATATTCTTTTTTTATCGAAATGGCACAATTTTTAGATATTCTACGATTATCCAAAACGCATATTACAGGAATAATCAAGTTACTCTAGGAATATTTGAAAAATATTATAATAATAAAATTTCTCCTTAATAGAATATTCCTAGATTATTATTTCACTCTTTCACGAATATTATGTTATTATATATTATTCTCACATACAGATTGATTCCTATTTTATTGGATTTTTATGTTGCATTACATAATATGTAATAATAAGTTGACGAATAATACCCAATTTTAAACTGAAATGGCATTTACCAGTTACTTATATATGATTATTTTCTTGCCTTATCATTGTTTAATATACGAGAATGATACCAGAATGGAACGAAACTACAACAAGAGACACGATAATTGCTTACAACTATCGATTTTTAACTCTTGGTTTTCGTCAGAATCATCAGTGTAGCGCATATTTCATGTAAGATTCTGTCTCAAGGTATCACACCGGAGAATTATGTTAGATTGCCGATACGAAATATTAGGTGAATACTCATAGACCAGTAGTAGGACTAAGTCGGCGAGTTATAACCAAATTTATCTACAAAAATCTATTGCAAACTTGGAAAGGCTTCGAAATGAGTCAAATATCAATAAATAAGCGGTTAATTCTAAATACACGTGACATAACAGTTAATTGCCTTCGCTAACATTATTACATAATTGGCATTTGATGCCATCTCTTACCTATAGTTCCAACCGACGTTTGCGTGTTTAATGGGAATATTCCTGTATTATTATACTCTTCGCAAAAACGAAGAGTATATTGCATTTGATCGGCACATTTCTAAAACCGGAAATATCCCTCGTAGAGAAAAAATTTTCATATCATTGTTTTAGTGAACGAATTCTGAACAACTTTCAAAATGTCCGTCTGTCTGTCCGTCCGTCACGTTTCTTGTAAGCACGATAACTTAAGAAAGAAAAGTCTGATTATATTGAAATTTAGAAAGTAAGTTAGCGTTAGCTAGAGGAGGAACCCTATTGTTTTTGAAAAAAATCAATCAATAAATAAAAAAGTTATTAATCATTTAAATAAAAAAAAAAGTTTTCAAAATTTATGTCATTTGTACTTAAATAGAAATCTTTCGAAATGTTATTCTCTATAAACTTTTTGTTTTTACATTTTACCAATATATATATTTCATAATAATGTAACTAATCCGATGAAATACAATTCTTGAATGACATTTATTCAAGTTTTCTGTTAAGATGAGATAGCCCAATGGTTAAAGCATTTGCCTTTGCACTGGCCCAGCCGGTGGAAGTGCGCCGTGGTCGTGCCAATACTGAAACCGAACAAGAACCCCAAACTCGCCGGCAGTTATCGACCGATCTCGTTGCTGTCGGCGATCTCCAAGCTGGTGGAGAAGGTCATCCTGGTCAGACTAGACGCTGCCCAGGATGAACTCCACATCGACGATGAGTGTCAGTTCGGTTTCAGGAAGGGCAGGGGCACTGTACACCAGGTCGTCAGGATCGTGAATGACGTCAAAGTGCAATGCAACCGCGGAAAAAGCACAGTGATGGTGCTGCTCGATATTGAGAAAGCTTTCGATACAGTATGGATCCCGGGCTTACTCTACAAACTTAATACGCTTAACTTTCCTACGCACATCACCAAACTTATTCACTCTTTCCTGACAGGCAGGTCGCTGCAGGTCAGGGTGAATAATAAACTTTCAACTCGAAGGGATATTCGCGCGGGCGTCCCCCAGGGGTCGTGTCTGTCACCAAAGTTATACAATCTATACGTCTCCGACTTCCCGGAGTTCCCGAATACGAATCTTGCCAAGTACGCCGACGACACGGCCATGTACGTGCATTCGCATAACGCACAAGCGGCGAACATGCTACTCAAGGCGCACATGGCTCGTGCCACGGCGTATTACGACAAGTGGAAGATTCGGATCAACGCCGAGAAGTCGGAGTCCATACTCTTCACGCGCCGATTTACCGAAAATCGGATTTTAACGCCACTTTCGATCGGGGGTAGAGAAATTCCAATCAAACGGTGCGTGAAGTATCTGGGGGTCAACTTGGACAGGAGACTGACATTCAACACGCATATAAACGAGACTGTACGTAAGGTCTACTCCATGTCCAGGAGTCTGTATCCGCTCTTGGCGCGGGGCAGCGGACTAAACAGGACTAATAAAAAATTATTGTATACGATGGTGATCAGACCGGCCATCACATACGCGGCGCCGGTGTGGTGCAGCATCCCGGCCACGACAATGCGGAAACTTAGAGTTTTAGAACATAAATATATGCGCCTCATTTCAGACTCCGGTAGGTACACCTCCCTCAGAGATCTCTATGCACGTTGCCACGACATAACCCCACTAGCGGACTTCGTCCGGGAAACTTCCCAAAAATTCTACCAATTCAAACTGGGCGAAAGTCCGCTAACCCGAGACATCACACGAATCAGACAGCATAATGCCATACATTTCAACCTGAAACACCCATTACCATACCAGGCGTTGCCTATCTTTCGGCAACCTCCCTAGCCACATCATTCCTATACCACAATTTACTTTCACCATCTTTTATTTTCACCACCTTTTACTTGTATCCCCTCTATTCCCCCATTAGTTGCATTTTTATTATTTTTGTCAATTTTTGTTCTTTTGTCCCTTTTTGTTCTTCTTCCAAATTCCCTTTAGACCAATAACTGCTAGTAAATCCCAACTTTTAAAATCATAATCTCCCCTCACCCCATCCTTCCAGAGGCAGGTAGACCACTGGATAAATCCGTGACTCTCGAACGGGTTTTTTCACTAAGTTTTTCCCGTATGGACAACAAGATTTTCTTCGTAAATTTAGTGCGCGCGTGCGACAGTGCGCGTGTGTTAAAAATGCAATTGTTTATTCGTATTTCTAGCTATTTCTAAGTATTTTAATATCTTCCCGGATTATTGTTCAACGAAATTGTTAGGTTTAAGTTTTTTTTTATATATGTTAAACAGGAGCCCTGACGCCCCAATTGCATCTGTTGTTACAGCCGAAGCTAAACCCCTCCACCCGATCACCTACTTACCGCGACGTTGCACGCCGCGGTGGGGTGATCGGCTCTAGACTGGACCCAGCTGAGGCGCATTCATGTCTCTAAACTTTAATAAATATCTTTGATTTGATTTGATTTGATTTGCCTTGCAATCCAAAGGTGTTGTGTTCGATCCCTCACATGGAGATTTTTTTTTCATATATTTTTTTTCCACAACAAAGTTGGTATCACAAAATTTAGAATGTCCAAAAACTAACATTATTTTATTAAATCGGCGAAGAGAATAATGCTTCCTCTAGTTTTTCCTGGAATATTATTGTCTTCTTCTCAAAAATCATATATCTTCTAAAAATATTAGACTATTGTTCAAAAAGAATATTCTTGTATTATTTTCTTGGAATATTATTGTTTCCTTCTCAAAAATTATATATATACTAAGAATATTATACTATTGTTCAGAAAGAATATTATTTTATTATTCGTATGAAATATTCTAGTATCAACATGTTAAATTATATATATTCCTGGAACAATACAATATTATTTCGAATATATATACTCCCTAGAGGACATTTACAGATAATTCTTAGAATATCTTGTGCTATGTGGGATACTTCCACTGGACGTGGAAGTAATTAAGTATAATTGAATTTCGAAAGCAATTATCAAATGATTTAGTGCAACTTGGATTGCCAGGCGTCCGGCTTTAGCCGGACATGTTTGGCTTTTTACGTCCGGCTAAAAATTAACATGTCCGGCATGTCCGGTTTTTGTTTGGCTTTTTGCCTAAGTCTCTAAAAATCATTTAAAATAAAAATTTGTTAAAATACACGCATAAAACAGAAGGCAGTATGAAGTACGTTTGTTACGTGATGAACTTACCAAAATAAATTTGTATGAATTAGTTTCATATGTGATTTTTTCGTTTCTTTTTTTTTCGTTTCTTTTTTTTTCGTTTTTAGTTGCTTTTCTATAGATACATTTTATTGTTTTGCAATGACTTTCTGTTCCTATGTAACAAATGTTTATTTTTAAATTAATCAAGTTTAATAAGTGTATTAAAAGACTGATTGTGTTTTAGTTATTTTGTTATAGCGAACGAATGCTGTTCGGCTATTTATACCAAATGTCCGGCCCAATTTATAAGTAAAGTCCGGCTTTTCGAATTTTAGGCCTGGCAACCCTAGGTGCAACTTACTGAGAGTATAGAAAATATTCCACCTAATCCACGAAAAAGAACACATCCCTAATAGCATACGATGTCCACCGGACGTCCGTTTTATGTCCATTTAATGTACTGACGTCCATGGATATAAACTGGACGCCTACCGGACGTTTATCATCGGATTTACTTTGAAATTGTATGGAATGGACGTCCTCTGTATGTCCATTTTATGTACGGGAAGTATTTACATTTTATGTCCATATAGGGACAGGAGATGGACGTCCTTTTCGTGTCCGTTGATTTAAATATTATATTTTTGCAATAAATGATAATATCTCCATACCGCATTTTCTCCAACACGTTTCCAAAATATGTATACATACCAGTGAATAGCACACTTAACGTCCAACATATGTGCCGCAACGGACGTCCTTCGGCAAGTACGCACATTTTAGGTCCCTATAGGGACAGCAGCAGTACGCGCGTCTATTTAATATAAAAACAAAAAAACGTTAACAAAACCGGTTTTTCAATTTTACAATGTTTTTTTGTTTACATTTGACTGTTATTTCTGTAAAATTTGTAGTTTATTTTTTATAGTAATTTGTAATTTATCATTAATAATTTAATTTTAATCTTTTTTGTAAATTATTTGATACTAAATATTTATTAAACATTCAAATACCTTCTACATTTTGAAACAAATAGTTATATTTAGTCAACTGTGTAGAGTCTTTAAGTAAACACTAATAAGCCAAGTTGGTGGCCGAGTGAGAGAACATCGAGTTACAAATCACGAGATCGACGGTTCGATCCTTGCTCATTCCGGTTTTTTTTCTAAATAATTAAAATGTACAAATATTGTCCCAAGTTGTGACATTTGCACGTCCTTCGGCTGCCCGTCGGATGTACTTTGGACCAAAAACGAACGTCCATCGGATGTACTGCATGTCCTTCGAGGACGTCCTTCAGATGTCCACAGGACAATGTTGTGCTATTAGGGATACTTTTATCAAACCACTGGGATCTGGTAAAAAGAAAAGGAAACCCTACAGAGGGTGCTATAATAAGCTAAGGGCAATGTTATCCAGTCGGGAATCGGACAAGAAGGTTCGGCGTGTAATCCGTGTTTGTGAAGATTGTACGAAGAAATTGGACTATTTATGCCTTCATTGCTTTCATACAGATCATATTTAAAATACCGTATTATAATATATATCACACATTGGTTGAAAATATTTGTTTTGTTACGAATTTTTCCTCACAAATAAACCTTAAAACTGTAGCTGTTCATTTCCTCATTCATATGCGGCTCTAGTTCTCAGAGATATGTACGGCCGCAGTACCATATTAATTGACTATCGAACTAACAGATTTCAGCATTAAAAGTTTTTATAATTCAGCCTACTCTAGTCTAAAGGGCATTAATCCGTGGCCTACGTAAATGATTTTATCCATTTACGTAGGCTACGATTAATCTCGAAATAGTTTACATATCCTCGGAGATATGTATCGCATATTAGTACAGTTTTCTTACATATCCCTGAGGACATGTATCGCAATATTGGAGAGGCAACAAATTTCTATATCGCAGTTAACGTGTTAATGATCTGTGAACTAATGTCAGCTTTCGTATTTTTAGGTGCTTTTTTTGCCCCTTTTTGCTGTTGTTGTAACGTGCTGACGTCCAGGTTAAGAGTTTGGAAGTACTGGACCATAGATTTAAGGAGCTATGTAATTTATAATCAAGCTGTCGCCTAAGTTTCAACGCGGAGGGCCCCATATTTTTCCATAGAGTAGAATAAAATCATATGTTTCGCTGGGAACCTGAGGGAGTCCGTACGAGTGTATTCTGTAGGAAACGAGGTGCTGCACCGACGAATGGCTCTCTTTATTCATCTACGAGAGCCGTGGAGACAAGTGCTAAGTACCACCTAGTGGAAAGATTTTTTTTATTATTCGTTTTATGTATTCAATGGCTTATACGCCATTTCGTTGTATTTATTCGGAAGACAGTGGTATTAATATAATTTTTGAGTGATCAGTTCAATATTAACTGTAATCTGATTTAGTATTAACAAATTATCATATGGTATATAAAACCATCTCGTATATATTATTTGGTGTCCCCATAACATACTATCTATCTATACTCGTAATATATGGCTGTGGCTGCAGAGCCATTCCCATAACACCAAATATAACTATCAAGTCTCTAGGAATTTATTGTAGAGTGAAATTACTTAGAGAAGATAACATACGTCACGGCTTCGCGCATCGCGTGTAACAGTTTGCATAATATCAGTTCCGTGCCATCCATTTTATATTTAAATATTGATGGTAGTAGGCAGTGCGTCGCCCATGCAGCTGTAAAAATAGGATCGTTACCTAGGTGACGAAGTAACGACATCTGTCTGCGCATTCTCTAAGTAATTTCGCTCTACCTCTTGCAAGAGCGAATTCTTTTGAATGCACTGGTAATAATAATTACACATATTTTGTTGACCAGTAAGTTACTAAACTGAATTTTACTTTCACATCCAGTGGAAGTATAGTAACGACAAAAAAATTTTTAAAAATTTTTATTGTTCAAATAGGCTTAGAATGTCACGAAACGTCGAGATTTTAAGTTTGAACGAAAAAGAAATTTCTGTCTGTCGGTCTGTCTGTCTGTCGGTCTGTCAGTAACTTTTTTTGTGCGCACGTTTACTCTGGAACCGTTTGAGATATTGACTTGAAATTTGGTACACATATGTACTTTAACGAGATCTAGAACTAGATTATATTTTCATCTTGTTCCGTCGAAGGGTTGGGGGGTAAATTGGGGTAAATTTGGGGAAAATAGGTAAATCAAGCCGGTAAGAGTCCATAAAATTGGTATTTAGTATATACAAGAGAAGCTAAGGCCCCAAAAAAAGTTTTGGCATTAGCCACCCCCATTACCACCCCCACCCCATTATTAAAGGGGATGAAAAAAAATTTGTAATTTAGTGTGTGTACAAGAACCAGAAACCTCAAAATATTTTTTTACTTCATCCACCCCCACTACCACCCCCATCACCACCCCCACCCCGCTACCGGTGTGGGGTATCGTTTTATGGGTTTTTGGGGTAGAGGATGTCAAATATTATATTATTAAAGTTCCATAAACAATTATTTCCACATACAATTTTTTTTCGTTGTGAGTGACTTGGATAAAAAATTTGGATGTGGAAGTAGTGATTCCTTGGGCAGCGGTTTTTATTGTATGTAACACACATAATAATAATAATTTTATTTATTTAATACAGATTAATACAAGCATGTATAAGGTTTAATAATATTCTTCGTTGTATATTGGGTTTATCAGTATTTATTGAATTTGTAATAAATGTTTAATGGTTTTTTTTATTATTATCACTTACCTTTGGCTCTAGGGCATATGTTGAGCAGAACAGTGGAGGATTTAGGGGGCGCTATAGGGGCTATAGCCCAGGCAGGGTGACAAAATTCAAGGGCGGCAAATTTTTTGCAAAATACCAAAGGCACATAAAACAAAAAAATTATTATTATTAGTATGTATACCAGAAGATGTTTACCCACTAAACAAAATATATATCCGTAATATTACGCAATATTAAACTGAAGTAACATATTTAATGTTTTCTTGCAATATGATATTTATATTAAAACAAGCTAAAAACGTACTCTTCGCCTGTTCACTGAACTTTTTATATAATTGTTACACATTCTATAGGATACTCTTCGCAGGTTTTTTGTAAATAGTGTTAGTTTTAGACATTTTTAATTTTATAGTACGTAAAAGACTCCGTGTAAAATAAAATAAAAATTAAAAAAAACATACCAAACCCCATTTGGGTTTCGAACCCGGGACCCTTGGCTTCCGAGTCAAAAGCATAAGAACTACACATACACTACAATTTTTACATTATAAGACATGAGCTAAAATCATATTTTCACGGTTGTATATTGCATTATGAAATGCATATTTGTAGAATATATAAATATTCAGATATTAAAGTGAAATATCATTCTACCAGATTTCTATTCAATTACAAAAACAAAAAAAATCAAAAATTTTTTTTTTCAAATTTAAATCATTTATAACAGTTTTATTTACCGATCGATTTTGTTCAAAAACAATAGGGTTCTTCCTCTACCTAACACTAACTTACACTCCAAATTTCAATACAATCGGATTTTTCTTTCTTGAGTTATCGTGCTTACAAGAAACGTGACGGACGGACGGACAGAAGGACAGACGGACAGACGGACAGACGGACGGACGGACGGACGGACGGACGGACAGACGGACATTTTGAAAGTTGTTCAGAATTCGTTCACTAACACAATGATATGAAAATTTTTTGTCTGCGAGCGATATTTACTGATTTAGAAATGTGCCGATCAAATACAATATACTCTTCGTTTTTGCGAAGAGTATAATAACCTAACTTTGGTATAGCTGAGAAATGTTAAATTGCAAAATATTGAAGAAACATTTAGTTAATATTAGCTCGAAAATATTTCCGTAATATAAAAAATTATATTTAACAAATGTATGTCACATATTATAATCAATGTATCTTTAATATTGCCATTAAAATAAGCATATTATATTACAAGAATGTAACTTGTAATATTACACGAAAATATTTCACATATATAACTGTAAATGTGTTACGAATGAATCTCATACATTATGAATAATATGCATTTGATTAACATTATTTGCAACGTTTATTCTATGTAACTACCATGAACTTCTATGAAAACTCGCCTATTCTCGTCTAAAATAGCATGAACATAACCTTAAAATCTTCGATATCTTGTGAGTAAGTGTGCGCCTTAATGCCATTATTTTCAGAAATGGGTGATAAAAGCGAGAATAAGGTAAGTAGATAATTACAGTAATGTAGAAATTCGTGGAAACTTAGCAACAAAATTGCTGATTTTTTAATTAACAGTTATTTAAAAGTACAAAAAAAACAAACGCTCCTATATGATTTTATTATATCAGCCAGTTGTTTTAAACGTTGCCTGTCAATATGACATTGATATAAATGCAGTTGGCTGAAATCTATGTGTCTGCGTTTTTTTTGTAATTTAATTTTTTTAATTAATTTATGATATACTAAAAATTAAGTGATTTTATTGTCGCTGTACCATATATCAAAAGTTTCGCAAAGCGGTAAGAAACAATAAAACAAACTTCAGTCACCTATGTACTGCTGCATTTAAAGGAGGTGAATTTTCAAAAATGCGAAAAAAAAAACGCTTCTATATTATTTTATTGTTTCAACCACTTTGCAGGAAGCTTTGTTTGTAAAGCACATAAAAAAGCAGTGGCTGAAATTTACAATGCTGATTTCTCATTGGCTGACGTTTCTTATTAATAATTAAGAAGTGAAAAAAAAAAAAAAGTTTTTTCGAAATAATTTAGCAATGCTCGATCCTACGAGAAGAATATTCAAGACAAAGTTGAAGAGGACAAAATTTTATACATTTTTTGTATATACATTTTTATTGTAAGTCTAATAGGTAACGAGATACAGCGGTGGGAAAATGAAGTTTAACGATTTTTTTTTTTCAAAAAATGCTCAAACTTCATTGTTGCGCGAACGGTCCTACCTTTAATACGTACAGGCTTAGAGAGCAGTGTTTTTGATTTGATAATAATTAGGGTAAAGTCACCAGTGAATGAACATTTAAGGAAGTTGTGATGTTATGGACTACATTGTCAATGTATTTTTAATCTATAAAACTTAGGGAAAATTTTAAAATACGAAATATTTATTATTGATTCTATTAAAAACAACAGAATTATCATGGAAAAATTTGAAATTTTTTTTATTACTTATAAAAATACAAAATACAGGAAACCCCAGTAAATGAACACAAAGTTCTATTGAATGAACACGGAAGATCCAATAAATGAACTAGATATTGAAATATTTGTTTATATCCTTAACTATAAAAAAACCTTTGAAATTAGCTGGCTTTGGGGTAGTAGTCTCTTTGAACCACTTTTTGCCAGGTTTGTCATCGTTACATGGGTTCTCGCGGCTTAGATATTTGAAAGCTTTTTGTACTGCCAGTTGGACTTCATTGTGGAGCATGGGAAAGCCAAGTTTGGCTTTCCCCATTATCCATTTTCCAGTTTTGTTTCCTCTTCTTGAGCCAGGATTGTTGGTAGTCCCATTTTATGTTCTAAGGGAACGTTATTCCTTAGTTTGTTGTTCGGAATATTGTATTTTTTTGAGGCTGCATTTTGGCTCGTTTGGCCACTTGTAATCTCCTTAATTGCTAATTCTATGCCTTTTCTCAGTATCTAAATCGGACATACGACCTTTTATCAGTTTACGTAGACGTCTAGAAAAAATAAAAATGATCTGCTAGGTACGTAGTAATAATAAGACATAAAACTGTGTGTGTTCATTAATTGGGATATGGTGCACCATAGCTAGATCAGTGAATGAACACTACATGAACACTACCAAAACACCCCGTTCATTTACTGGATAGACCGTTAAAATGCAGGTTTAGCTTATATTTTTACATTCAGCTTGAAATTCCGAAGATTTTGGTATATATAGATCATTGAAATACACGGTATTGTGTCTAAATCCAGTGAATGAACACAATGTTCATTCATTGGTTTTTAGCGAAAGCGCGAACCAGTGAATGAACACAGCGATATTTAAATAAAAACATAACCTTTATGCGGTTTTGAATATCTAAACATAATTCTTACACCTTTGTATACTAGGGTAGTAAATAATTGGTCACTCACCATGTTCTGGTAAAATTAGAAACATTCTAGTAAACATGTGGTTCTACAGTAGGGCCTTTACTAGCTACGCCACTCACCACTACAGTTCGCGACCCTGTCAACTTTAGGCCATCATGGAATTAACGGATCACATGACTAAAATTAGCCAATGGTATCACAGCAAGGGAAAATGGTCTAAAATTGAGGTGTATTAAGGATTATTATCGCCCAGTAGTTCAATTCCTTAATATTTTGTAATATATGTGAAATTGTTCATTCACTGGTGCATGTTCGTTCACTGGTGACTTTACCCTACTTACATTTTTGATATATCGAATGTCTCTAAGCAATTGTGTAAGGATCAAATGTGTGTAAGGATTTTGTAAGGGATTTAAAATTTTGTAGCCAATAGTCTGGACATAAAATTTTATAATTTGAAGTTTCCTTTAAAAATGTTGGATTCTTATCTAAAAATTACAAAAAGGGTATAAAAGCAAGTACGGACTCTTTGCTAATTTTTCTGAATACCCATCATTAAAATTAATAACTCTTGTTTCCTATTTTCGAGGAATGATGTAAGCCACTGTAATACTATCCCGTCAATTTAATATTTTTTTTTTAGTTTCAATACAAGTATTATTATAATATATCTTTATTATAATAATACAAATATTATAAAATATGTTGTTATAAACACGCATTATATAATAAAAAAAATTTTTCTTCTTAAATTAATTTGTCTAACGCTGTATCTCTTTAAAAATTAGACTTACAATAATAATGTATATACAAAAAATGTAGGAAATTTTGTCCTCTTCAACTTTGTCTTCAACATTTTCCCCCCACCTCCAAAGTTGAAAACTTGTGTTTTTTATCATGGCCTCGACTTAAAAAACATATATCAAAATCATTACTACTTCACTTTTTGCAGGGCAAAATTCCCGACTGATTGTCTTACTTTGACATTTTTTGGAGTAAATTGAGAATATTTCTGAAAATCAGCAACGTACACGTCAGCCAATGTTTTTCTCTGCTAATGGATATAAAAACTAACAAATTACCGAACACCATTCGAGGTTTCTATTTTAAATAGCATACATTTTTATTTGCACTTAAGCTTGGTTGCCATTTTGATAATATAACTCGATAACTGAAAGACACTCGACCTATGGTCTCGTGTTTTTGTACCATAATAAAGATAATGATTAACTATGTTATGTCAGTAACTACGATACTTCTATACTGTATTCTCGATCAGATATTAATATATTCCATTTTTTAACAGAGGCTGTCAAAATTACCTTCTCAGCCACCACAGCAAAACAATTCGAAGATGTGGTAGCTGAATGGCTGCGTTTCGCCAAACAAAGGAAACAGCGAGAGAGGCAAGGAATAATACGGAATTTTTTTTATAACACTTGTTGAGAATTTGCATTTTTATTCTTATTTATTTTTATACATTGTATATTTTTATGTATATTTTTAACAAAATATATTTTTGATTAAATGTTTTCTTTTTATTTTAGGTTTAGGTGATTATTTATTAAATACTATAGATGCCTCAACTGATGCAAGTTAGTGCTGAAGGATTATGGACAGCCTGTCGAATAATGTGTCCCCCACTCATTTGTACAGTACATCTTACAATTTCCTATGAGTAGAAACACATAATTTGACACAATATTTCTGTCCGTAATCCTCTAATACTAACTGGCACTGGGACAACTATAGTATACAACCAAGGTTGTTACTTTGGGTCAATATTAATTCAGAACTAAATTAATGTTGCCTTAATATTTACATTTATCTTGATACTACATTGCCTTGCTAGTATTCGAATCAAGTGCGGGTCTAGAAATTTCAATAATTTTTTTCTCGTCTGTGGCGCATGGGATCCATACGAAATATGGGAAATAACATCTCGAGAAGTGCTTCTCGAGATGTTATTCTGTAACGACCCCTAAAAAATTTTGAAAAAGCAGTTTGCGAAATTTTTTTTCAAAATTCGGTTACCCTCCCAGGTCTAGGGACTCCTGTTTAATTTTTTTTTGTCATGCATTTTACTTTTCATAAAAATGAGTTTAAGTTCTTGCAGCCAGGTTGTGCAAACATCTACGGAACAATTCGACACGCATTTATCCTCATTCAATAGTATTATAGCCGCTTCTTTAATTGTATTTTTATGAAAAGTAAAATACATATAACAAAAAAAAAATAATTTTAATCGAGTGCCTAGACCTGGGGGGGGGTAACCGAATTTTGAAAAATTTTTTTAGGAGTCGTTAGAAAAGTGCTTCTCGAGATGTTATTTCCCATATTTCGTATGGGTCCCATGCGCCACAGACGAGAAAAAAATTATTGAAATTTCTAGATCCGCGCATGATTCGAATATTAAGCATACATTGCAGCAATGATATTCATGGTGAGATATAAATAAGTATGTAATGTAACACGTTAAATAAGTATGTAATATGACATGTTATATTGATAAATTATTACGACAATATGTTATGAACATTAAGTAATATTTTCACAATGTTACCTTTTTAACAATGTAACAGAGTAACATTTAATAGTATGACAAATTACTTTGTAGTAACATTACGACACTGTTCATGATCTGTTTTACATAACATTACATGTAACTTTGTAATATTGAGGTTCTATTAAAGTAATAATGCATTGTTTATTGGATAATTTATTTAAGAACGTGTTTCTTATTTTAACTAGACTAGTTCCTTATTATAGTCAATTGTACAGGGTGGTCACGCGAACTTTAGAACCTCATTTAACTTCGTTATTTTTGGAGTTACGTAAAAAAGTTCAAAAATAAAAGTTATGAGAAATGACATGTTTTCCAAAAATCATTTCAGAAAAACAATTAAAAGTCGAATTTCGAAGATATGAGCTTTACCTTGCTTATTTTAAACGGAACACCCCATATATTTTTATACCATTTGAAAGGCCATAGAAAAACCTTTCCAATGATGGATGACACATAGTATTTTTCTTAAAAACTATAATAGACATTGAGTTTTATATTTTCTTACATTAAGTCATGGTAGTCCAAAAAATATATATCAATTATTGATTTTCTCCATTTTATTTAAAATAAAATGGAATTAGATTCTAACAGGTATTTTGACAGAACTAACATATTGTTTATTTTAATTTACATACTTTTGTTTTCCATGGCTAATTTGATCAATTGTTTTATAGTAAATTAGACAAAATTTTTTTAAGATAAAAACCACGTATTGCATATAGTTAAAAAGCTTTTTTATGGCCTTTCAAATGGTGTAAATATTGTAAATATATATGGAGTGTTCCATTTAGAAAAACCGAAGTAAAGTTCATATCTCCGAAATGCGACTTTCAATTGCTATTCTGAACTAATTCTTGGAAAATACATGTGATTTTCTATAACTTTTATTTTTGTACTTCTTACGTAACTCCAAAAATAACGAAGTTAAAATGAGGTTCTAACGTTCGCGCGACCACCCTGTACATAGAATTTTCTCAATATCTGTTATAGAACTTAAATTAGTAGGAGTTGTTTTGCTGATTGCTGATAAGCCTATCTGGCCTAGGCCTATTTGACCTATGTCTAAATGAATAACATTTTAAATGCATACCAAAGTTTATATGATATGATAAAATAATAGTATATTACGTAATGAGTGTTGTAAGAAGCGAGTGCGTATTTCCATGGGTGAGCAATTGCTTTACAACTCGAATTATGTACTATTCTTTACCTACGATCATATTTATTTATTTATTTAGTAAAATCTGGATTTAGTTTACTTGTCAACAATATTATTCAACAAATATTATGTCAGTTTCGACAGCGTTTGAAAATTACGTAGGCGCATTTGTTTTTTTAAACCCCGCCTCAGCGATATATAATTGCGTGTCCCGTGCGTTTTTTTTACCGTGCGATTTGTTTACAGTGCGATTTATTTACAATATGTAAAGTTCAACTTACATAGATGGCAGGTAGTGTGTTTTTTACTATTTACAGTAGTGATCGTAGGTAATAGTATATTACATAATGAGTGATGTAAGAAGCATATTACGCACGAATGGAAAAGTTACGCACGATGCCGCGTAGCGGCGAGTGCGTATAGTGGAAGACCAGACCCTCTGAATTCGACACCCTCTATACAACTCGCGAACACCCACTTAAAAACCGCTGCCCAACGAATCACTACTTCCACATCCAGATTCTCTATCCAAGTCACTCACAACGAAAAAAACTTTGTATGTGAAAATAACTGTTTATGGAACTTTAATAATATAATATTTGAAATCCTCTACCCCAAAAACCCATAAAACGATACCCCACATCGGTAGTGGGGTGGGGGGTGGTAGTGGGGGTGGATGAAGTAAAAAAATATTTTGAGGTTTCTGGTTCCTGTACATAGGTACACTAAATCACAATTTTTTTTCATCCCCTTTAATAATGGAGTGGGGGTGGTAATGAGGGTGGCTAATGCCAAAAATTTTTTGAAACCTTAGCTTCTCTTGTATATACTAAATACCAATTTTATGGATTATTACCTGCTTGATTGACCTATTTACCCCCCAACCCTTCGACGGAATAAGATGAAAATATAATCTAGTTCTAGATCTCGTCAAAGTACATATGTGTACCAAATTTCAAGTCAATATCTTAAACGGTTCCAGAGTAAACGTGCGCACAAACAAAAGTTACAGACAGACCGACAGACAGGCAGACCGACAGACAGACAGAATTTTTTTTAGCTCAAACTTAAAATCTCGACGTTTCATGACATTTTAAGCCTATTTGGGCAATCAAAATTTTTAAAAATTTTTTTGTCGTTACTAGACGTGGAAGTAAAATAGGTAATCTGATGTAAAATAACCTGCTAAACTTGATTTTTGAATTCGCCCATTGATTTGAGATTGCCAAAATGTCCAAATTGGCAATTTTCTAAAAAAAAATAAAAATTGTGTGTTTTTACTTCCATGTCCAGTGGAAGTAAGTATAGTAACGACAAAAAAATTTAAAAATTTTTTATTGTCCAAATAGATTTAAAATATCATGAAACGTCGAGATTTTAAGTTCGAGCGAAAAAAAAAATTCTGTCTGTCTGTCGGTCTGTCTGTCGGTCTGTCTGTAACTTTTTTTGTGCGCACATTTACTCTGGAACCGTTTAAGATATTGACTTGAAATTTGGTACACATATGTACTTTAACGAGATCTAGAACTAGATTATATTTTCATCTTGTTCCGTCGAAAGGTTGGGGGGTAAATTGGGGTAAATTTGGGGTAAATGGGTAAATCAAGCAGGTAAGAGTCCATGAAATTGGCATTTAGTATATACAAGAGAAGCTAAGGTCTCAAAAAAAATTTTTGGCATTAGCCACCCCCATTACCACCTCCACCTCCTTATTAAAGGGGATGAAAAAAAATTGTGATTTAGTGTATGTACAGGAACCAGAAACCTCAAAATATTTTTTTACTTCATCCACCCCCCACTACCACCCCCCTATCACCACCCCCACCCCACTACCGATGTGGGGTATCGTTTTATGGGTTTTTGGGGTAGAGGATTTCAAATATTATATTATTAAAGTTCCATAAACAATTATTTTCACATACAAAGTTTTTTCGTTGTGAGTGACTTGTATAGAGAATCTGGATGTGGAAGTAGTGATTCCTTGGGCAGCGGTTTTTTTTGTTTTTCATATACCACGTCATATATTTTTTATTTTACTTCAGAATTTTTTAATTTTTTTTACATAATATTCTCTAACTATTCTTTGATATATTGAAAGTAAAAAACTTTACCAAAAAAATAATTAGTTGGCAAAAAAAAAAACTTTTCTTTGAAGCAAAATCTTTAAAATTTACAGAGTAAAATGTCCGATCGAGGTATCTTTTTTACTTCCACGTCCAGTGGAAGTATGGTAACGACAAAAAAATTTTAAAAAATTTTTATTGTCCAAATAGACTTAAAATGTCATGAAACGTCGCGATTTTAAGTTTGAGCGAAAAAAAAATTCTGTTTGTCTGTCGGTCTGTCTGTAACTTTTTTTTTATGCGCACGTTTACTCTGGAACCGTTTAAGATATTGACTTGAAATTTGGTACACATATGTACTTTAACGAGATCTAGAACTAGATTATATTTTCATCTTGTTCCGTCGAAGGGTTGGGGGGTGAAATGGGTAAATCAAGCAGGTAAGAGTCTATGAAATTGGTATTTAGTATATACAAGAGAAGCTGAGGTCTCAAAAAATTTTTTGGCATTAGCCACCCCCATTACCACCCCCACCTCCTTATTAAAGGGGATGAAAAAAAAATGTGATTTAGTGCATGTACAGGAACCAGAGACCTCAAAATATTTTTTTACTTCATCCACCCCCCACTACCACCCCCACCCCACTACCGATGTGGGGTATCGTTTTATGGGTTTTCAGGATTTCAAATATTGTATTATTAAAGATCCATAAACAATTATTTTCACATACAAAGTTTTTTCGTTGTGAGTGACTTGGATAGAGAATCTGGATGTGGAAGTAGTGATTCCTTGGGCAGCCGTTTTATTTTTAAAGTTAGGTGCCTACTATAACCGAAGAAAATGTTCCGAATGAACTAAATAAAATCTTTTATAAGAAGTTTTTTTTGAAATTTTGCTCCCTTATCAAAATATTCATTGATTGTTTCAGCGTCCGAACGAATGCGCGCTACTATGAATCGGCCGCAATCGCATCTAGAGCTAAACGCAGACACGTGCCGGGTGATTATTATTTTCCAGTGTCCATTTATGTTAAGTTGAAAGTGCTTTTTGTCTCAGTCCTTATATTTAGTGCGTTATAAACACATAGTTTGGCATAATAAATTATAATTACTCGGATAGGAAATCAAAGGAAACAAGCTAAAAACGTACTCTTCGCTTGTTCACTGGATTTTTATCTAATTGTTATACATTCAATAGGATACTTTTCGCAGTTTTTTGTAAATAATGTTACTTTTAGACATTTTTAATTTTATAGTACGATCTTAGTTGGTAAAAGACTTGGTAAAAAAAACTATACCAAACCCCATTTGGGTTTCGATTCCGAGTCAAAAGAACTACACCGCCACCTTACACGTAAAAGAATGTAAATTTTTACATTATAAGACACGAGCTAAAATCATATTTTCACGGTTGTATATTAAATTATGATATGTATATTTGTAAAATATATAAACATTTAGATATTAAAATGAAAATCATTTCACCAGATTTCTATTCAATTACAAAAACTTTAAACTTTAAACTTTTTTAAAAATTAAAAAAAAATTTTTTCAAATTTAAATCATTAAGTAATAACATTTTTATTTATCGATCGATTTTGTTCAAATAGGGTTCTTCCTCTAGCTAACAACACTAATTTACTGTCCAAATTTCAGTACAATCGGAATTTTCTTTCTTCAGTTATCGTACTTACAAGAAACGTGACGCACTGACAGACAGACGGACATTTTGAAAGTTGTTCAGAATTCGTTCACTAACACAATGGTATGAAATTTTTTTGTCTGCGAGCGATATTTACGGTTTTAGAAATGTACCGATCAAATGCAAAATCCGATGACATTTCTGTGGCTCTAAAACTATATTTAGAACAGAAAAATTAATTTTTATCACTAAATCCAGTTTACCATGCACAATGTAGAAGATCGTATACCCGAACTCCTTATAAAAGAAAATCAGAAATTGTAAATCCTAGTACAGAGAATACAAGTAAAAATGGCATTTCTGCAATGTGCTATTTACAAGACAGCCTACCAAATTAAGCCAAGAATTCCAAATGTTTTAGATTTTGGATGGTACCTAAAGGAGGAAATCTTATTTCCAAAGATGATTTTAAAAAGCCCAAAACCCAATTTTATTGAGTTAACTCCATTTTGTAAATGTAAATTATATAACTACTACAAGCTGCAAGTGTAGCAAAGCAAACGTGCAATGTAACATAAGTTGTTTATGCGAAGGAAAATGTAATCTTTAGTACCCATTTGCTATTTTTTTTTTTAATGTATATGTTTCGAGATTATCTACATAATTTTATAACATTTAATTGCATAATTTTATAACACTTAATTGCAAATAGAAATTAAATAATCCGTAGACTCACTTGATCGCTTAAACGACACCACAGATGAGCGACGCGCGACGTTAACAGAAGTTATGCTCTCTTTATAAAAAAGTTTGTTTAAAGTATATGGAACATTTTTCTCGTTTATATTATAACTAAAAATAAAAAAGTTACCTCGATCGGGTATTTTTCAATGCAAATTTTAAAAAACCGCGACAATAGAGGGTAACTATATTTTTCTTAGGCACTATATTATTAGTTACACTATATTCTTTGCCGTCAGCCTGCCCAAGAATATTGGAGGGATAATGTGTAAAATATTGGTCTAAATCTGAATTAAAATAAAAAAGATATGATGTGTTATGTGCAAAACAAAAATTAACACATAATTTTAAAATTTTTCAAAAAATTTGCGAATTGACCGATTTGGCAATCTCAAATTAACGGGCGAATTCAAAAATCAAATCCAGAAGGTCATTTTACATAATATCATCTGTTTTTTCGGTGGGTGTTCGCAAGTTGTATAGACTACTTTTAAAATGCTTCCTACAGATTGGCTGCTCTCCGACTAGTATTTCCATGAGTGCGTAATTGCCTTACAACTCGAATTATGTACTATACTTTACCTACGATCATTTTTATTTAGTTACTTAGTAAAATCTGGATTTAGTTTACTAGTCAACAATATTATTCAACAAATATTATGTCAGTTTTGATCGTAGGTAATAGTATATTACATAATGAGTGATGTAAGAAGCATATTACGCACGAATGGAAAAGTTACGCACGATGCCGCGTAGCGGCGAGTGCGTATTTCCATGAGTGCGTAATTGCCTTATAACTCGAATTATGTACTATACTTTACCTACGATCATTTTTATTTAGTTACTTAGTAAAAATCTGGATTTAGTTTACTAGTCAACAATATTATTCAACAAATATTATGTCAGTTTTGATCGTAGGTAATAGTATATTACATAATGAGTGATGTAAGAAGCATATTACGCACGAATGGAAAAGTTACGCACGATGCCGCGTAGCGGCGAGTGCGTATTTCCATGAGTGCGTAATTGCCTTACAACTCGAATTATGTACTATACTTTACCTACGATCATTTTTATTTAGTTACTTAGTAAAATCTGGATTTAGTTTACTAGTCAACAATATTATTCAACAAATATTATGTCAGTTTTGACAGCGTTTGAAAATTAAGTAGGCGCACTTGTTTTTTTAAACCCGCGTCAGCGATATAAGCCACCTATAATTGCGTGTCCCGTGCGTTTTGTTTACCGTGCGTTTTGTTTACAATATGTAAAATTCAACTTACATAGATGGCAGGTAGTATGTTTTTTACTATTTACAGTAGTGATCGTAGGTAAACAATATTATATATCGATCTGGTTTTTAATTTATCCAAAACCACTGTTGCTAGTACTAATGATTTTGTGCTTTGTGCTATTGAGTATGTATGGGGAGAAGGCGTAAAAGGGAGTGAGCGAGGAAGGAATTGACTGAAAAGGGGAGGTGAGGTGTAGAGGGAATATCATTATTTACTGCTGAGGCAAGGAGCAGAGAGTGGGAAGGGGCGCAAGTTTCCGATAGCCCCTAAGCGGCAGAAGTATAATTCCGCCACAGGAGCAGAGAAAATCATTTTGCGCCCTTTTAGTCACCTTATGTAATTGTTCCTCTAGTATATAATTTTTTTGAAGCCAGAGAAAATACAACAGTGTAATTTACTTACCCACGCCCCCACTGAAAAACTAACTAAGATAAAGTACAATACTGTTCTCCCTTGTGAACATTATTTAATTCCGTAGCAATTGAAAATTACACAGTAAGTTAGTGTTACCTAGAGGAAGAACTCTATTGTTTTTTGAACAAAATGGATCAGTAAATAAAAAAGTTATTAATTATTTAAATTATTTTTTTTTATTTTTATGTTTTTGCAATTGAATAGAAATGTCGTGAAATGATTTTTCGTTTTAAAATCTATTTATATATTTTATTAATATACATATCAAATCATGGAAATATGATTTTATCTCGTCTCTTATAACTTAAAAATTTACACTTTTCTACTTGGTAGGTGGTTGTGTAGTTATTACGCTTTTGACTCGGAATCCAGGGTTCGAAACTCACATGGGGTTTGATTAGTTTTTTCTATTTTTACTTTTACACTAAGTTCGAACTATAACATTAAAAATGTCTAAAACTAACATTATTTACAAAAAACTGCGAAGAGTATCCTATAGAATGTCTAACAATTATATAAAAAGTTCAGTAAATCGACGAAGAGTATGTTTTTAGCTTGTTATCATCTTGGCAAATACGAAAACAAAGAGTATATTGCATTTGATCGGCACATTTCTAAAACCGGAAATATCGCTCATAGACAAAAAATTTTCATGTTATAGTGTTGGTGAACGAATTCTGAACAACTTTTAAAATGTCCGTCTGTCCGTCCGTTACGTTTCTTGTAAGCATGATAACTAAAGAAAGGAAAGTCCGATTGTATTGAAAATTATACAGCAAATTAGTGTTAGCTAGAGGAAGAACCTTATTATTTTTAATAAAATCGATCAGTAAATAAAAAAGTTATTAATTATTTAAATAATTTTTTTTTTAATTTTTGTGTTTTTATAATTGAAAAGAAATCTGGCGAATTGATATTTCATTTTAATATCTAAGTATTTATATATTTTACTTATATACATTTCATAATATAATATCCAACCGTGGAAATATGATTTTGGCTCGTCTCTTATAGTGTAAAAATTTACATTTTTCTACGTGGCAGGTGGTGTACTTCTTACGCGGAATAAGGGTCCCTGATTCGAAACCCATAGGTATAGGTTTTGGTATAGTTTTTTTTTATACTTTTTACTTTAATTTACACTGAGTCTTTCACCAACTAAGTTCGTACTATAAAATTAAAAATGTCTAAAACTAACATTATTTACAAAAAACTGCGAAGAGTATCCTGTAGAATGTGTAACAATTATATAAGAAGTTCAGAAAAATGGGCGAAGAGTATGTTTTTAGCTTGTTTCCATTTTGGCGAGCAATAAACTATTATTATTATACCTTAGGCAGCGAAAATATTATCGTTTTTGCAATGGGCTCATTTGGCATTTTTTTAAATTCATATTTCGAAAGTACACCCTGTAGTTAGTAAATGTGCAAAATATTAGATTTTTTCAACTCCTTCTCCCTCAAAATAAATAATAAAAATAGAGCGCGCGAAAACGCAGTGCGACGTCAAGCCACCCGCACTCCAGGCAGCGGTCGACCATCTGTAGGTCGATCGCTAGCCTGCACTCACATAGTTTGATATGGCAAGCACAACAGACCGAATAACTCATAAACAGCGTTGACAGTGGATAAAAAAATAACATATTGGTATCGAAACAAAAAAGTAATGATCTTATGAAAAAAGTACAGATGTTAATTAAATCTTTTATACGATATCTAGGAATTTTAATAAATATAAAAAATACTTTCCCACTCAGATAGTTTTTATTTGTTTTATGTATAAAAATATGTTCGCAATATTCACTTGAACTGTTACTAAAAACCGCTGCCCAAGGAATCACTACTTCCACATCCAGATTTTTTATCCAAGTCACTCACAACGAAAAAATTTTGTATGTGGAAATAATTGTTTATGGAACTTTAATAATATAATATTTGAAATCCTCTACCCCAAAACCCCATAAAACAATACCCCACATCGGTAGCGGGGTGGGGGTGGTGATAGGAGGTGGTAGTGGGGGTGGATGAAGTAAAAAAACATTTTGAGGTTTCTGGTTCTTGTACACACACTAAATCACAATTTTTTTTCGTCCCCTTTAATAATGGGGTGGTGGTAATGGGGGTGGCTAATGCCAAAATTTTTTTTGGGACCTTAGCTTCTCTTGTATATACTAAATACCAATTTTATGGACTCTTATCTGCTTCATTTACCTATTTTCCCCAAATTTACCCCAATTTACCCCCCAACCCTTCGACGGAACAAGATGAAAATATAATCTAGTTCTAGATCTCGTTAAAGTACATATGTATACCAAATTTCAAGTCAATATCTCAAACGGTTCTAGAGTAAACGTGCGCACAAAAAAAAGTTACAGATAGACCGACGGACAGAAATTTTTTTTCGCCCAAACTTAAAATCTCGACGTTTCGTGACATTCTAAGCCTATTTGCACAATAAAAATTTTTAAAAATTTTTTTGTCGTTACTATACTTCCACGGGATGTGGAAGTAAAAAGAGCCAGTGCATATTCTATGCGAAATACTTTCAGTGTCCTGTAATCACATGTTAAATTTTTATTAGTGTATGCAATAAGTATTGAATTTTTAAATGTCCCTCAGTGCACTATAACTTCTCAAGGACCACAAACATTTTTACAATTCCTATATACACTGTAAATACTTAACTTCCTTGCGGATAACCCAGGTTGGTCCCTATTGCCATGCATCCATTAGACATTTTTTAAATGCCTTATTCAAGCGAGATACAGAGTAACAGAATTTGCGAAAGTGATGGAAAATCCGGAACTAACTTGCGAACAAAAACATGGTGTTCTTTTGATCCTGCTGTATTTCATTTCACGGATCATGATATAAATTATTTTAAAATTTGTCGTCAAAGTTGCAAAATAAGTAAATAGGACGTCATACAAAAAAATGTAGCGATACAATGAAAGCAGCACTGACGTACTGATTGTGCTCTAAAAGTATTGATTTCAGTACAAATGTACTGACACTGGCAACGCTGCTCAAAAAACCAGTCATCCGCTCGCTATCGGGCGTTTCAAATATGTTACGAATAGAAAATCAAATATTACAGTTAATATTAACGCTAGCGGCCTAATTTTTTCACTATATACTTAAAGGGTTAAATACTTACAGAAAATGCAAAAATAAATTGTAAATTAAATATCACTAAATTAGGGTGACCATTTCGCTGGAAAGTCCAGCATTTTGGAGTACTGTCCAGCATTTACAATTGTAAATGCTGGACAGTACTCCAAAATGCTGGACTTTTCAGCGAAATTCCGGACTTGTAAATGCTGGACAGTACTCCAAAATGCTGGATTTTCCAGCGAAATTCCGGACGTATGGCCACTCCACACTAAATGAGCCCATTGTTATATTAGTGGGTCTGGTACGAATTTTTTTACTGCTCTTCAACTTCACGGGGCGCCATTTGGCACGGTTAGTCCTTACACCAAAGAGATTTCTTTTCGATTAGGACCCGTCAATATTTCCCCTTAAGAACCAAGATGGCGTCCATTTTTTGAAAAAAAAAATATATTTAATCACAATCACTCATATTGGTACAAAACATACGTTTGGAGTAAATTATATATAATTTAACCAGAGATCATACTCCAAACGTATGTTTTGCACCAATATGAGTGATTGTGATTAATTTTTTTTTTTTTCAAAAAATGGCCTCCATCTTGGTTCCTAAGGGAAAATGTTGACGCATCCTAATCGAAATTAAATCTCTTGTGAAAGGACCAACCGGGCTAAAACTACCAAATGGCACCCTGTGGAGTTGAAGTGCAGTATTTGCCCTATTTATGCGGCGTACCGCATCCACTATAATTAAAGATAAGCATTCTCAAGACATGAAATACAAAAGGAGTTAGGCGAGGTAAACAATAAACTGCTGAGGAACACTCAGGTATTCAATATAAATTGACCGTCAAATGATACGAATATATTGACTAATCGCAGCAAAACGTATGCGTGATTTTTACTGTAGTCTGGTGGGAAGATGTCAAGAACCAAGAACCGTAAACAGAGGAAGGATAGCCAGTTCCCTATGCTGCAACATTCGCCACTTGCCAAAGCTATGACGTCACGACGAGACCTAAAATGTGTTGTTTACGTTTCTGATGGCATATTGTCTCTCTGTGTTTAGTGGTGTGAAAAGTAGGAAAGTATAGGAAGGTGGTTGAGGTGGGCAAGATGGTGCGATAGTGAAAGATACGGTATCCATATTAGTACAGAATCCGTACTAAGGTCGACCTTCACTGATCAGGTAACCGAATAAAATCTATTTTTTATAAAAAAAATATGCTAACAAAAGTAACCGTGATGGGTTGCCTAATGAAATACCTATGTCCAAGGCTATATTTAATTGAAAATTTAATAATTAATTTTTTTTCCATACCTTCGCCGATCTTCTAGCCAAAAAAATTTAACACTAATCGAAAGTAAGAAACCTATAGAATATGTAAACATAGGGTTGCTTACATTTTTCTGTTCAAGGCTGTACGGTTGCTAGGTTTAAATAGGTGAATCGAAAGTGGTACCTTCACTGATTGGTACTACTGGTAACCAAATAAATTATATATCAAAATAAAGATAATTTTATTGCGAAACGATAAGTATAAATAAAATTTAAAAAAAAATAAAAAAAAAAACAAAAAAAAGCCTTGAACATATTTCGTTAAGCAACCCATCACCGTTACTTTTGTTAGCATATTTTTTTTTTATAAAAAATAGATTTCATTCGGTTACCTGATCGGTGAAGGTCGACCTTAGTACGTATCTTAGACTATATGCTAAGTTAACGGTGGGTGCAGAAGCTTATAAAAATAAATTTGAAATAGTGTATTTTTTCACCATGCCATTTTTTATATACCTACTCGAATAAAACTGTGCTTTCTTAGGTGTTTGCTTGGGGGGTATTTTTTGTGGAAATGCCTTGGAAAATGTAATCTGTATCTCATCAGGCAGTTGCAGTAAAGTTTTGTCCAGTCTGAAAAATGCGAGCATTTTTTAAAAACTATGTTTTAATTTTGAAAAACTTGATTTTGTCGTTTTTTTTTCATTATCTCAGGTTCTGTTCATCATATTAGGCCAAACAAAAAAATCGAAATATTTGTAAATAAATTATAAAGAAAACCGATATGAACCAAATTAAATCTGCCATTTTGTTTTTTTTGCAAAAAAATAAAAACCACGAAAATTTCCAATTTTAAATTAACAGAAACTACTAAAAATTAATTAATCTTTTTTGATGAATCTTAGTGTAATTATAGGTCTTGTGGTCTGTTGTGGAAAATTACAAATAAAAATATTCATTATTTTCCCTAAAATACGACCCTTTTGAAAAAAAATTGTAGCTTCATGAAAAACTTCATACTAAGAATTTTAGCTTTTTGAATGTGCTTTACAATGATGATTTTTTATATTATTTTATAAGTTCATTTCGCTAATTTTTGTAAAATGCATTTTTTGTAATGCACTTTTTTATCAAAAAAATATATCCAACCAAATAGTTTTATCCTAGCAAACACAAAAGTTGCGGTCCTTAAATGGGTCATTGTAGCGATCAATGGCTTTCTTATGGCATAGGCTAACCTTTTGAGGTCCATAATAAATTATATGCAGGCGTACCATAGCTTCATGTTGTTATGAATTGCCACATAATAACCAGAAATGGTCAATTATTGTGCAACCATAAAAAATGCTGCTTCGGTTTATACGTTGATAGTACTTTTATGGTAATATACAGGCTAATATTTTTATGATTACGCGCATGCACATTGTGAAAAATCTCTCAAGGCTTCACCGAGCATAGCATCCGTCATTTGCATTTTCGTTCTATGCTTGGCCTGTGGGTTATTAAAATTTGTGTAATCTGACTTAATCTGACCGTTATTTCTATAAAATTTGTAGTTTATTTTTTATAGTAAGTAATTTGTAATTTGTCATTAATAACTTAATTGTAACGTTTTTTGTAAATTATTATTAATGATATTATTTGAGACTACTCGTAAACATTTATTAAACATTCAAAGACTTTCTACATTTTGAAATAAATAGCTACATATTCACATAATATAATAAAGACTTCATACACATCACCATAAATACTGTTTTTAGCATCTGTAATAACGGTTATTAAGATAGCTCAGTTGGTAGAAGAGTCAGTACTGTAATACGAACATCGGAGACATGCAGGTTCGAACCCCACCGACTGCAATTGATACAGGTAAGTAAAAATGAATTTAATAACTTAATAAACATTATAATTTGCAGGCAACCCTTGTGAGAATAAATTGGAGCTATGGTAAACAATATTAAATATGTAAATACGGATGATAATAAACAAATTCATATTACAATATTTATGCATTAATAATTACTTCATTTTTATCAAGTAAAATACTTACATGTCAAAGCTGTTGACGGCTCTCTGTACGGCCTCCGATCTAGGCGCCGGCACTCGATCAGCGATGTTAAGCAACGTCGGTCGCGTCCAGCGCTTGGAATGGTGACCCAAGTTCTCGCTGGAGATCTCAGTCCATATGCTGAGCTGTAAAAGCCTGACTGGACTGAGGCGGCTCGGCGAGAGAAAGACAGAGGCTGATAACCGTGCCTGGGGGCCCTTATCAACAGACTCGAAGTCTAGGAAGACCATGTTTGGATGGGAAGCCTTGAGGCACACAAAAAGGAGTACTACAATAGACCTTATAGGTCGCAGTGGGGGAAGGCCAATCGCCCGCTCCTTCAGAGTAATCTAAAAATCTACATGTCAAAGCTGTACTTTTTCGTAAAAAGCGCCATGAATAATGTATCTATATAAAAAAAAGTAGAATCTCCATACATCGTACTTTATGGATGTATAAATATTATTGTACACTGTTGACAAATTGAAGGATGGCCAGCTGCTGGCCGGTGGGACATTTCGCCAATGGTCCGCTTATGGCTCCCCATAAAAGTGCCAATTATGATAATGCTGGCGACATTGCGTATGACCATTTATGTGCCAATTATGAGTGTTTGCTGGGATCATATGTTAAAAGTGCTTCTCGTTTTTTAGAGAAAATAATAAATGTTTTTATTTGTAATTTTCCATAACAGATTACATCTACAAAACTTATAATTTCACCAAGTTTTATTAAAAACGATTAATTATTTTTTTAGTAATTTCTGAGGTAATTTCGGTGTATGTAAAGTTAGAAGTTATCATAGATTTTATTCTTTTGCAAAGTTAGAAAACAATAATAATTTACTGAATTATAAATTAATAAAACAATATAACTATAAAAATGTTCAAAGAAGAACTGACAATAATTTGAATATAATAAAAAAAAAATGCGTGAACAAAATCATCTGGAAATCGCCAAAAAACCCACTCCAGGCAATTCAGTGAAAACGAACGGCAATGTAAGACCGCTTAATTTGTTATTGTCAAATATTATTAATTTGTTAATTATGGTTGAAAGTTATTTGTTAAGAAGGAATAAATTAGGAAAAGCAAAAAGACATAAATTAATAAAAAGAAACGAAAGGGAAAAGAGTATAAAGGTTGAAAATTGTGTTAGAAAGCCTTTTGGCTAGAGTTCTTGCGAAAAGATGGGCACCGAGCTTGGTGTATATGGTAGTTCATATGTTTTATGTGAAATGATGCATTGTGCTCCCTAATTTGATTAATGCTGCTTGTAAGCGAATTATCACCAAGTTTCAATTGATAATAATTGTAACATTGATGTAGTCTCCTAGTGGCAATATGTCACTACAACGTACATATAGATCTCTTAAGGTGTAACGTCATAAATTTGTGATCAGATGACGATTTTTTTTCCAAACTGTTAGTTTTTCATTGTAGTGGCCGACGAGCTGCACCACACCTCGTTGAGAGATAAGTGTACTAACCTCTCACCCAATCAGTCATATAAACTAAAATAAATAACAAAATATATTTTTTATTAGCAAAAGTGTATTACACAAGTACGTTTCAACTTTTAATCTGGTAATAAGTGTATAAGTACATTAGTTACACGAATCCAGCAAACATCCTGTTTTAATAATATTAGCAAAATATTTCGATGATTTCTTCGCAATCCTAGGTCTTTCAGGGTCACTCATATTAACATAATACATACCCAGTTTTGCACTACAACAGAAAAATTATTTTCCTTGGTACTTTATATATAAGCATGCTTGGGTTAATATTTTTATCAAAAAATATATTTTATTGATTTTAAGAATTGAGTTTTTGATAACAAACAAATTTATTATAATACATTTGTTTCACAGTGTAGGAAAGCCTTGTGTAGAACTAAATAATTAGTAGGTATGGATAATTTGAAACATTTTGATTTTATTGAAAAACGAATTATTAATTAAAAATTATTTTTAATAAAATATACCGGGTGACAACGATATCACTTGTTTTTCAAAATGAACCTCAGCATCGTTAATATAGACGTAAAATGCCACGTTTTGAAGTAATTGAAGATTTTTTCGGTCTTCCGGTTTAGCCGGAAGTGACATCAATATTTGATTTTTAAATAGAACTCCTTGAATATTATTGCATTTTCAGAATCCTGGGAAAATTGGTGAGTATTTACGCCCACTTGGTTTTGTAGAACCCGTTTTGAATCTAGAGTGTTGCCATTAACTTTAAATCATCATAAATGACATAAAGAATAATGGAAAAATACGAATATTTGACTTTTAACCAACTTTAATAACTTTTTTTTCAAATGGCACCACCCCGCAGCACCCCCTCAGTTCAATACAACTTTTCAAGACCAATCCAATGGTACCGTCAAACCCAAGATCCATTGAGTATTAAACTCGAAAAAACTTATTATTTGTTTTTTATTATGATAGAAAAATAGTATAAATAATTTTTAAAGCCATGAAAAATAAAAATTGTTTGCGTGACAATTTAGAAAGTGGCCTCTAATCAACATAAATTAATTCAGTTTAAAAATTAGAAAAACATTTTTATTTATTAAATATTAAGAATAACATTTTATTGGTTCACTGTATAAAAGAACTTACCTACAAACACAATAACAATTTCGCTGACTATCAACGTAACAGATGTTCGAAGTAGATGTTCAAAGCTTCGAGGATATAGGGGAAAACAGAGGTCGCCAAATAGCTGTTTGTTCGGGCTACAACTGTAAACAAGCAAATTATTAATCCCCGATCCCTTGGCTGGTGCAAAATAATGATCTCATCCTCGTAGGGGATCCTTTCTAATATAGCATTTAGTATCATTTGCGTATTGTTTACTTTCGTTTTCTATTGTGTTTTGTGGGTGTTTACTGCAGTGTTTACTACGCCTCTCACGTCCCTTGCCTATACGTGTTGAGAACAAATCATACGCATTGCTGTAGAATAGAAAAGGCGCCTCTATTTTCCCTTATATAGACCATGTGCCAGACCTACCAGTCATTATAATTTGGGGGGACTGAATGAAACCTTTACCACAGGTTTCTGGGGTCATATGGAGCAAAAAATTCGGGGAGGTCCATCATGGGGAGGTAGCTTTCAAATATGGCGGCCGTTTAAAATGGCGGCCCGACTATGAATTTTTAAATTCAATTATCTCGAGATTGGATAGAGTAATCTTGAATTTCTTTTTTTCTAAATGTAGGTGAATGAACGAACTATAGTTTTATTCCCAATGTTTATTGCCGAAAAAACAGTATTTATCCGTCAAAACTCGAAAAAACGAAAAATAAGGATTTTTTAAATTTGCGGTTTGCTGTTTATTAGACTAACGGTTGGGTATATTGAGAACATGTTCTGAATAAGGGTTTTAGAGAAACATCTCGCCTTTAAAATGCAAAAAGAAATTGAAGATCGGATGAACAGAACCCGAGATATCGAGATTCAAAGCAGACGGGGCAGGGTTGAGCGCATTGACAAACCGCTCGATGCTTTGAGCACCGTGAGTCGAGACGAGACGGCCAGCCATATTTGAAAGCAACAGAGGGATATGTGATCAACTAAGAGAAATAAAAATGCCTTATTAATATTATTAATAAACTTGAATTTATTCTTCTTCACTATTCAGCTATTGTAATTGTACTCTTCCTCATCTACTGTTGCTTTGGTACACCCCTTGCACCCACAGTTCTCGATGCATTGGATTTGAGTTGCTAAGCACGAGCAACTTTCTGGCACAGTTCCTCTTGCAGTGGCACCGCAAAAAAGAAAATACGCACTCCGGTGCTGGCAAGCCTTCCATCCACTTGACGCATAAGTTACCAGAAATGTCCTTTTCCCACCCATGAGAAAAGGGGTCCGGAATTATGGGCCTGGTTTCCAGGCTTTTGAGCCATATTCAGGCCTGGTAGTTGGCACGTTTATTGTGCTGTCTCAAGGTGTCTTTACAAGGAGGCATTTGGAAACTCTCAATTTGCCCCTCCTTCCCTCTGGGCAACGCAGCTCATAAACAGGTTTCACCTTGCATTTAGGGGCATATAACTGGCAGACGAATTCCTCTATGGTGTCATCAACATCATTAGACAGCACCCAATCTCTGCCTAACTTGCTGAACGCAACTCCTACCTATATTCAAAATCTTCTTGAGAAAAGTCGTTGTCAATTCGTCAAACGTTTCTTGTTCTCCTTTGATGGACTGAAGTACAGCCATTGCATCAATCATGCAGGCCGAATCTTTTTTCGGCAGACTGGCAGGATTATGAAACCCTTCTCCTTTGGCTAGGCGAACCGTGAACTCTTGATACGCTATTTTCCCCTTGTTCTCCGAATTAATGATATCAGCAGCTGTTGATTCATCAACACATATTTCAGTAGATAAATGTACAATATCTGAAGGATTAGGATCAAAGGGGTTCGTCCACTCGTGGGCTAGACGTTCTGTGAGAGCTGTCACATCTTTCTCATCTCCAATTATCCGTGGGCTTTGGAGGTCAGGGTGGCAGTGATTTGTTTCGCAGGATGATAGAACGCTGCGGAGGATTCCAACTGCAGAAGCTCTGTGCTCAGCATTAACATAGTACCGTCCTACAGCCTGCTTTTTTAGACTGAAACCCTTAGTACCTCCAGCAGTCTGGGTGTCTTTGTTCACAGTCTCTTCGATGGCTTGGTCTACTGGAATTCTAGAAAAAGGGTTTTTGCTTCTTAGTTGTACTGAAAAACCTCCATCTACAAAGTATTGGTGAACAAATTAACAATTTGGTTAATTCAATGAAGTGGTATGATAGATAGCGTGAATAGTTCACCCTATCCAGTGCAAAACACGAAGGCACCATTTTTTCAACCGCAGCTAAGAACAGAAACCAATTTCCTTCCCGATTAGTTCGAATAAAAGCGAGAAGTAGCTCCACTAGGTCTATATATTTTATCCAAAAGGACGACATTGCTCCATTACTTGTACGAAGATGTGTCAAGTAGTTGTGAAAAGACTTTAGAGTGGCTTGAACATGTTCATCTTGAAGAACAGAGTTATGGGATGCATGGTTCGTCTCACGGCTCAGAGAAGTGAAGCATTGAGAGACGTAGGAAAGGTCTAACTCATTTGTATCTACCCATTCCAAAAACCCAGAGTACAGATGTCGATTTAAAATATAACTGAATCAGCGAAACGGTGATTTTTGAATTTGTATTTGTGATTGGCCGGATGCAGTGAATTATGAATCGATAATTCACTACAGTGAATTATAAGTACGATTTTTCACCAAAAAAATGCAAATAATCGTCATATAATTAAATGGGTGTAGAAAAACCCTATTATTTTAAAATACAGTATTAATGCTCAACCCCGCCCCGTCCACTTTGAATCTCAAAATGTCGGGTTCTATTGATCCGATCTTCAATTTCTTTTTTGCGTTTTAAAGGTGAGATGTTGCTCTAAAACTCTTATTCAGAACACGTTCTCGATATATCCAACCGTTAGTTCAATAAGCAGGAAAACGTAAATTTCAAAAAACCCAATTTTTCGTTTTTTCGAATTTTGACTGATTAATACTGGTTTTTTGGCCATAAACATTACGAACAAAAATGTAGTCAATTTATTAACCTACATTTAGAAAAAAAGAAATTCAAGATTGCTCCACACGATTTCGAGATAACTGAATTGAAAAATTCGCAGTCGGGCCGCCATTTTAAACGGCCGCCATATTTGAAAGCTACCTCCCCATGATGGACCCCCCCGACTTTTTTGCTCCACATGAGCCCAGAAACAGCTGGTAAAAGTTTCATTCAGTCACCCCAAATTATAATGACTTTAGGAGGTCTGGCACATGGTCTATATATGCTCGAAGGTTCAAAGTGCAGACCTCCCTCTTCTACGCATCTTCTACTTCTGGAAATTGTATTTTGTGTAACTTCCTCAAGCATTATAGGCGTATTCTGTTTTTCAAAATTGCCAACGTTGCTGGGAATATATAATATATATACGTTCTTTTAAATAGCGCCATAGGAAATAAAACGGAGAATGGTGGGGCCAACATATAGGACCATTGGTTGCAATAACCCGTTGATTAAACCTTATCTGTCAAATGATTTAGTACTTGGGCAGCATTATGGGGAGGAGCCCCATCTTGTTAAAAGTTTAGTCTCCTCAAAATCTCAAGAGGTAATTCTTCTTCTCATTTTGTAGACAATCTAATACTAAAAAGTATTGATCCGATAATCATATTTCCAATTATTAGTGCCCACACATTGACCCCAAAACTTTCCTGAAAGTTGCTCTGCCTCATTAAATTTCTATTTTCATGAGCCTAATATGTAGTATTCTGCCTATTGAACATACCATTATTCGTGAATCGCGACTCATCAGAGAAAAGGATACATGATATATTTCATGAATTTCTGGTCTGATCTGATCTGATCATAATAATTGTGAAGCAATCAGTCACAGTAATCTTGCCTTCGATCAGCATCATCTTCATATGCATGTTGTTAATGCAACTGATATTTATATGAAGAAAATCCATGCTTTTTAAGAATTTTTCTAGCTGATTCTCGACTTATATCCGATTCGTGAACTATTTTTCTGAGCGAACAGTACAGGCCATTTCTGTTGGTTCATCTATAACAAAATTGTGGATTTTGAGATTTTCTTCTTCTTTAAATTTCCTCCATAAAAATGAGAAATATTGGCTGCAGGGGTGTTGTCTTTCAGGTTACCGTTGCTCATACAGACTTTCAGCTGCCGTTGCGTTCTAACGGCATTCGCCCATTCGCCGTAAATATTAGTAAGATGTCTACTCGTCTTATAATACATATTAACGCCAAGAACCATGAATAGATAAGCAATTATTGCACAACGCATTAACAGAACTTGATTCTTTGTTAATAAAGTTTCTTATAACTGTCAAACAATTTTTGTTTTTCAATGGTTTTCTTATATTCGGAAATCTGTATGTATGGGGATCACATTTAGTGATTGAAATTTCACCCACTTCCCGTTATCCGATGGAGCTGAAATATTACACACAGCTTTGGTTCTGATGACAATACAATACATATGGTGTATCTAATGTTGTTCTACACCCAATATGGCGGACGCTCCAAGATAGCGGCTTACTTTTTCTTCACAACCCCCTTGACTACCTATGTCAAGGATTCAATGATCAAATGAAAGGATTTGATGAATGGAATACGATAAGCTACGTGACGAAGATTAAGAAGTTAAAAATAAATTAATCTGACAATTCTGACTTCGGATTCGGTTTCAGCGGGTTCAAGTACATACGGATACACTGGTATAGTTTGCCGGACAGACCACTTTGTTTTTGTTTTTTGGGGTTGGGGGTGAAAAACGAGCCAATCTGACAATTTTGACTTCGGATTCGCTTTCAGCAGGCCCAAATACATAAGAATACACTGGTCTGGTCCGCCGGACAGACCATTTTTTTGGGGGGTGTGTTTTTCGGTGGTAGGGGTAAAAAACGAGCCAATCTGATAAATCTGACTTCGTATTCGGTTTCAGCGGGTTCAAGTACATACGAATACACTGGTATAGTTCGCCGGACAGACCACTTTGTTTTTGTTTTAGGGGTGTTTTTTTGGGGTTGGGGGTGAAAAACGAGCCAATCTGACAATTCTGACTTCGGATTCGGTTTCAGCGGGTCCAAGTACATATGGATACACTGGTCTAGTCTGCCGGACAGACCACTTTTTTTTTGTGGGGCTGTGATATTTTCTATTTACAAAGTTGAAATTATTTTCTACTTTTTAGTGCAATTTGGTTTTAAAACAAAACCATTGTTATTAAAAAGTTTTTTTCGTGGCTTACTTTAAAAATCATTTATATTGCTTTTCTACCATAATGGAAAAGAAATTATAAGTTTTTTTTAGTTTAATATTCAATGGATTTTGGGTTTGACGGTACTGTTGGATTGGTCTTGAAAAGTTGTATTTAACTGAGGGGGTGCTGCAGAGTGATGCCATTTGAAAAAAAATGAAACTATAATTTCAAAAGATTAGAAAGTTATTAAATTTGTTAAAAGTGAAATTAGTATTTTTTCATTATTTTTTATGTCATTTATGAGGATTTAAAGTTAATGGCAGCACTCTCAAAACAAAACTTGACTCTGAGAGAATCAAATCGCCGTAAAAACTCACCTACTCAGACTTTTCCAAGACTTTCAAAGCTACTCAGACTTTTCCAAGGATTCTGAAAATGCAATAATATACGGAGTGTTCCGTTTATGAATCAAGAATTGGTGTCACTTCCGGCTAAACCAAAAGTCCGAAGAAATCTTTAAATACGTCAAAATGTGGCATTTTACGTCTATGTTACTATACAGAGTTTCATTTTGATATCTTAAAAAATAAGGGACAAAAGATATAAAAATGTAAAATAAAAAATATGCGCCTATAAATAAAATAATTAAGCAATCAAGATTGGACAAACTCATTTAAAAAATGCAAACGTCAATATGTTTAACTAGGTATGAACAAAAAGTATGAAGTATGGAATATTTACCCTAGACATGAGGTTTTTGCTGCTCAAAACTTTGTATTTAAAATGAAAAGTTTGTTGATTATCCATCAAAAAATGAAAAAAATGTATTATTATCTAAATTATTCATTCCAAATAAGTCTTCGGTCCTAGAAAACGCGTTTTTAAAAAAAAACAAAAAACTTTTAAATTCACAAAAAACAATTTTCGAGACAATTTTATTCTAAAAATGTTACACGGATATAAGTTATAAGCTCAAGCGTGGATAAAAATCTGGTGAGCGTTCTCACAGTACCAGTATTTATAAACTTCGTCTTATCTTATTAACTAGAAATAGGTCATTAGGCATAGTCAGCAAAGATAGAGATGATGCTCACATAACTTATGTCCAAACATCTAATAACTATATTTTCTAACAATATGTACTAGTTTCGTAAAGTGTAGATATAAACTCTTTTTATCAATTATTGTTAATATACGTACTTGTAACCTTGATTCCATTCAAAATTGTCAATAATACTCCACGCTGTATAGCCAGTTATATTGATGTTGTCTTCATACATGGCATCCAAGATATGGCTCATGTACAGCTGAAAACGATATCGAATATTTTACTAATTATATGAATATTGCCGTGTTGTAAATAAATAGGGGGGTCATTTTCAATTAAGATAACTATACAATATGTAGTTATCGAATTGTTATTTCAATTTTGGGATCTTTCCCTGACCTGAACCGCCTAGTGCGTCCACTAAAAATAATAAAAAAAATATATAAGTTGTTTGATTGTCTTTTTTGTTTTTAGTTGTTTTGTTTTGACTGTTTCTATAGCATAAAAAATAAAGAAGTTATGACATAAACAATGTGCGTCTTCACACTTCTATTCATATAATATATCGATAAAGTTGGCGCAGGCCTGTAGCTAGGGGGGGCAGGACGGGCGGTGCCCGTCCTGCAATAAGTTTTGCCCGACCTACGGTGATCGTAATGGGGGCAATTTTAACTGTCTTTTTAATATTTTGAAAGAGATTGGGTAAAAATTTTTTAATTTTTTCGGATTAAATTTTTTTTTGGATTTCTTCCCCTCCGCTCATCAAAAAATTTTTCGGACTTTTCTACGGGCCCGCTCTGAAAGCACTTTCTAGCTACAGGCCTGAGTTGGCGTGTCTACATTGAAAATATTTGTAAAAAACTGATCTGGGGGATGTAAGATGAGTAATAGAATACATTAAGATAGTTTTTGTCTGTTTGTTTGAATGCACGCAGAAACTACTGAACCAATTGAATGGGGTGTTCACAGGTAAATTGACCTATGCTTGGAATAACATTTAGTTTTTATTTCATCGAAATCGGCCTACTCTAAGCCAAGTTTTATGAAAATTGTTTTAGTAGAACCGGATATACAGCTTGATCTCTACAATAAGCGTATTTGCACGGCATAAACTTTCATGATTGAACTTCTGTAATATTCCAGAAAATTCGAGGGTACTCTGGAACATTCCAGAAAATTTGTGAGTTTTCCGAAATATTCCAGAATGGTGATCCTACCTCAAATGTCGTTTCCAAAGAAGCTTTTTAGTTAATTTCAAAATTTCACGCGAACGTAGTTGCGGCCACAGATACACTCAATGAAATAGTATGGGTAAATTCAACAAAAAAAAAAATGGTTAACTAACAATATCGTTAATTTTGTTAAACCAAACTATATTGATGGTATTTTTAAACAAGAGGTGATTGTTATTTTAATTAATAAAAAGTTGTCGTACAACAAAACAAACATTAACTTAAAAAATAGATGAATAAGACTATTATTTTGTTCGTCTGACTATTATTTTGTTGAATTCTGTCAAATTAAACTAGATAATAGTATATTTTATTTTTAACTATTATCGAATTGTAATTCTAACCCAGTATTAGTTCGCTGTACTATTGTACTTGGTAGACAAACCAATATTATTGTCGTCTTCTAGAAGTTCTAAAATTTGCTTGCTTACAAATCACTAACAATAATCCATCATGCATTATTATCTTGCACTCTTATGAATTTATAGAAAATTAATGACATGATTGCAGTGTTCAAATTCTCTCAGGGATCATCGATATATTTGGATGGATCTTATAAACGATCTCTAATCTTTGGTTTGGGTGGTCTGATGTCTCAATACTGAGATTTTGGCTAACCAAAAAAAACTTCATAATACAATAAAGTGTAGATCAACCTAAAAATTAGTTGGTGAACAAAAAACAAAGTCGTTGTACTATTTAATTGTAGACCAAATTGAAAATGGTTAGTAAACATAAAAAATGTCATTGTACTATTTAATTTGTTACAAGAAGATATGATTATTAAACTACTATTTGTTTACGAAAACAAATAAAGTTGTATAACTATTCTTTACTGATTGATTTAACTATGAAACTAGATAGGCGCGATTTCATATGCTCTTTTTGGTTGAATTTATCTATCCTTTTATTTGAGTATAGTTTTTAATATAAACGTTGCCATGTTGTTAATGTAAGTATGTAGTCAGTAATTAAAAAACTATATTCTCATATACTGTTTTTCGTTAACATGTATTATGACCTAGATGCTCAAATTTTTTCGTTCGTTTACAGCACTTGCTTTAGCAAAAAAATGCATTTTAGCTATAGAAAAAAGAATTTTTGAAAAAACGCAAAATTTTTCTTTCTTTGCAAATATTTCAATAATTATTAGTTTCAGCGAAAAAATGATGAACCTCAAAAATTAAGCTTATAAAGTGAGAGTAAATTTGATTTCGTTTCGTTTTTATGTAGGATTAATAGTTTCGGAAATACTTAAGTTCATAAATGGCATCCGAACGTTGATAGAATGAAGAATTTAGTTTAAATGTTGAATAAACTATGACTCTTCCATAAAAAATTCCAAGGAACATAATTAAAGGCAATTAATGAATCTATAAAATATTTTTTTGTTTTTTCTGTGTCAAAAAAAAAATAAAAAGTTATGACAGAAGCAGTGTGCGTTTTTATATTTTTTACCTAAACGTCGCCATTTTGTTATTGTAATTGTCCAGCAATTAAAGCTTTTTTTAAAAATGCTGTCTTTCGTTAATACATTTTGTTCGCATTAAAATTTCCAAATTTGTGTGCTCAAATTAAAAATGGGTTTAAATTCATAATTTCTGTCTTCCAATCTATTGGATGGGTTCATTAATATGTCTAGTAACAATATATATTGATGGAAGACATTTTTTTTTTAATTTAACAAAAGTTAAATAAAGATTGTTACATTTCAAGCATTGGGACTGTATTTCTGAACTACTTAATTTCTCAAGAAAGGATTTTGCCCCGTTAATGGATGGTTTAAAGGGGTAAATCAAAAAAAAATTGTCAATATCAATATAAATCGTTAAATTCATACACCTGGAAACCAAAAGCTTTGGGGACGGTCATATAGCGCTATTGCATAGTTACTTTGCTCAATTGACTGCCCCCAAAGCTTTTGGTTTCCAGGTATATGAATTTAAAAAACAAATTTTTACTTTTTAGTAGTTTTTTCAAATAAAAGCTTTTTCTTAAAAATTTTTTTTACATAATTTTATTTTTTACTTTTTAGTCTACTTATTTTACAGACAGACAGACAAAACCCTTTCATTTAAACTGAGTTAATCGCGAATCCGCAGTTTCCGCGACCTTACGACGCGGTTTTCACGATGTTATATATGTACTAGGATATGCTATATATGTACTAGAATAAAGGTTTAAGTTAAGCTTAAACCTAGGGAAACACCTTTTGTTTAATAACAAATACGTTAGTTGATATTTTGCTGTAATTATTATATTATTTCAAGTGATTCAGTTATAAATAAATGATCAAGGTTATCTGTATTATTAATACTGTATTCTATTCAATATACATAACATAATTTGGCGACGAGGAAGTGGAAAGAGTTTGAAAATTACTGACAAATATACCGAACGACAATGTCCAGGTCCAGGCTCAGCAAGTGCCAGGTCCAGTTATCGGACAATTGGGGTCATTCGATATTAGTACGTCATGGTTTAGTTATCAGGAGAGATTGGAGTTTTTTTTTTTGAAGCTAATGATATCGTTGATGCAACGAAGAGACGTGCTATTTTATTAACACAAATCGGCTCATCAGCATACGATGTTATGTCCGAAAGAATTCACGTATGAACAACTACTAATTAAACTTAAAACCATTTCAACCCGAATCCAAATGAGATTGTGGAACGATTCAATTTTAATAAGCATACACAGAAGCAGGGCGAATCTATCGCAAATTTTGTTGCGGATTTAAGAAGATTAAGTACATTTTGCAGTTTTACTGAATTAAATAACATGCTACGTGATAGAATAGTCTGTGGCGCGACAGACGAAGGATTACAGAAGAAACTTTTCGCTGAACCTAACCTTACGTTTGACAGAGCATATGAACTGGCTATAGCGGCAGAAACAGCACGAAAAAATGTCGAGGAAGTCAGAATTGCAGCCGAGAATTCAGTAGCAGCGGTGGATCAAAAGAAGAATGGATCAAATCATAATCCTTGCTACCACTGCGGAAAAATGCATGATGGAAAAACATGCAGATTCAGAGATGTGACATGTAATTACTGCGGGAAGAAAGGTCATATTAAAGCGGCCTGTTTCAAAAAGAAGAGCGATGAAAAAAAAGGGAACGCAGACAAGAGAAACGAAAAATCTAGAAATTGCAACCAAGTAGCGGAAGATGACTGTGATTTATATTCGCTGAATGCAATTCACGCAGTTCAGGGTTATAAGAAAATCCTGGCAAATATTAGATTAAATGGAGTTCTTCTCCAGATGGAAGTAGACTCTGGTGCGGTCTGTTCAATTATACGTCGACAGACTTGGGAAAAAATCAAAAATAAAAATAGTGTCATTAAGACAGCTACGCTGAGGTTACATACATGGACACAAGAAAATATTTCGATTATGGGAGAAGCCACGATCAAAGTACAGTATAATCAAATTCAAAAATACTTACGAGTGTTTATTACAAATGGAGGAGGATGCGACCTACTTGGTAGAGATTGGTTTGAACAACTAGGAATTTCTGTTCACGGAGTTTATGGTATTAATTGCATGGTCAAGCCGATGAGTTTGTACGAACGATTTCCAACTGTTTTTGGCGGAAAACTGGGCCAATTTCGAGGCAAGCCGATAAATCTGGAATTAAATGAGGCAACCACTCCAATTTTTTTAAAACACGGGCAGGTTCCATTTGCTTTAAAACCAGTAGTGGAGAAGGAATTGGACAAACTTGTGCAACAGGGTGTGTTGGAACCAACAGAATATTTCGAGTGGGCAACGCCTTTGGTACCGGTTCGAAAAAGCGATGGTCAAATTCGTCTGTGCGGTGATTATCGAAGCACTGTAAATAAAGCCATCAAGAAAAATTCTTATCCTCTACCAACGATAACAGAAATGATAACCTTAACAGATCCCAGCACAATTTTCTCAAAGATAGATTTGTCACAAGCTTATCAACAGCTACGAGTAGATGATGAAACTGCAAAAGTGTTGACTGTCAATACACATAAGGAACTTTTCCGGGTCAAGAGACTGCCTTTTGGTATCAATGCAGCCCCAGGACTTTTCCAAAAATTCATGGAAATGCTGTTAGTTGGCATTCGTGGAATAAAAATCTATTTAGACGATATCATGATCAGAAGAAAGGATAAAAGAGAGCATGACGACAGACTGTTGCGCGTATTGGAAGAGCTGGAGTGACCGTGAAAAGAGAAAAATGTGAAATTGGTAATTCTGAAATTACTTTTCTTGGATATCGGTTAGCAGCTGATGGAGTACGGCCAACGAAGGAGGGAATTAAAGCAATAAAGGATGCACCGAGGTCAACCAATAAACAAGAGCTCCAATCATTCCTGGGTATGATTAATTTTTATAATCGTTTCCTAAAAGATAAGGCAGCCAAAGCAGAACCATTACACCGATTATTAGACAAGGAATCAACATGACAGTGGAACGATTATCATGAGAGGGCTTTTGTGGAGCTGAAGAACTTATCGGGGTCAAAGGTAGTTCTTACACATTATGATGTAAGCAAGTTGCTAGTTACGAATTGTGATGCGTCACCATATGGTATCGCAGCGATGTTATCACACCGAGAGAATTGCATTGAGAATCCGATTGCCTACTGGTCTCGTACGCTTACTAAAAGTCAGCGAAATTATGCCCAGATAGATAAGGAAGCACTGTCTATGGTGGAAGGGGTTAAATACTTTCATCAATTCATGGCAGGACGTCCATTCATTATTACAACAGATCATATGCCGCTCTTGGGATTATTCAATCAAAAAAAGCCAATTCCAGCAATTCTGTCACCGAGGATGCTACGATGGTGTTTGACTTTAAGCGCCTATGATTATACTGTCGATTTCAGAAAAATGCAGACTGCTTGAGTCGTCTTCCACAACAACAAGAAGCCAATAAAATGGAATCACCAGGGGATATATTGCTGCTTGAGTCCAATAACCGACCAATTGCCATCGAGGAAATCCGAAAACTTACCAATGAAGAAAAGATGTTGAGAGATGTAAGATATTGGACATGGCACCAGTGGCCGAATGCGGAGCTGGAAGAAGAGTACAAACCGTACCACCGAAGAAAGTCGGAGATTTCTGTGTACAAAAATTGCCTGCTTTGGAGAAATCGGCTGATAGCGCCGAAGGAGACACATGGGATTTTTATGAAATTGCTTCACGCAAATCACCCAGGAGTAGTAGCCATGAAAGCATGCGCTTGAAGTTATGTGTGGTGGCCAAATATCGACCAAGAGATCGAAAACTGTGTGGCAACTTGTAAATAAAAGTTTTTAAAAAGTCATTCATGTGAACCGTGATCTAACATTGGCGCAGTCGGTAGGATCCGTAAACATCATCAGAACAAGAAGCCTAACTGGTAGTGAAGCGTAAGAGAACAAGGAGAACATCTGCAGAAGGTGCCTAACTAGTGCGTGTACATCTACGAGAACAAGGAGACCTTCCTCACTGGTGGTGGCGGATCCCAATCCCTTGACGGACGAAGAACCTACCCATGGAAACGAAACTAACGTAAATCATTTTAAGAAGCATCTCGTACCATTTTACTATTTTATTATTTTCGCAACTTATTTTATTAAAAGTGTATTATACTGCTAATACACTCGGCGCACAAAGCCAGTTCTATTGTAAAAGTGAAATCCATTCCTTTACAAACGCAACGAAACAAGTTCATTTAATTTTAAGTTATTTATTTTCGTATTATACTGCTAATACGAAACATTGTGTATTATACAGCTAATATACAATCCATTTACGCACGCAACGTAACATGCTAATTTTAATTTAATTCTCGTATCATACTGCTGATACGCAGACAATTCTTTTAGTTCAAATAATCTCTAAATAAAAAGCAAAATGCCAGACAGAGCTCAACCAGAGACAGCTCAACCAATAGTACCGGCATCAGCCGAAGAAGAAGAAGAAGAAGAACAACAACAACAACAACCAGAGCAAATTGAGCCTTACAAGCTCTCTGAAATATTTTCTTTAATACCTGAATTTGATGGCAATGCCATAAATTTACAAACATTCTTAAACTCCTATCATTGTGCCCAAAGCATGGCAATTGGAGATCAAAAAATTCTTTTGACCGTCCACATAAAAAATAAATTGAAAGGCAAAGCTGCCGAATTAATTAATTCACGTAACCCTGGCACCTGGCCAGAAATCAAAGCACTATTGGAAACCCACTTTGGGGATTCCAGAGATCTAACGGCCCTAATTCAGGACCTACAACGAATTCACCAATTACCCGGTGAATCCGCCTTAACATTTGTTTCGCGTTTACAAACGCACAATGCGAAAATGCACGCTGCAGTGCAAAAGCAAAATTTAACATCGACGCAAAGAACCGCACAATCCGACCTCATCGAAACAATGACTTTAAATAATTTACTAACGGGCTTAGAACCAAACTTAGGCCGCATCATACGTGCCAGCAACCCTCCAAATATATTAAAAGCTGTAGTAGAATCTGTAGAGAGCTACAACTCTCTTATTTCGAGCAACAGAAATTTCCGAAAAATAGTCCGGTCAAAAATCCCGCTTTACAACAAAAACGACCAACTTCAAATTTCCAACAAAAATTCTGTTCATTTTGCAAGCGCAATGGACATGTAATAAACGAATGTCGTACAAGGCAACAGCAACTGTCTATGCCATCGACATCAAACTTCCAGAGACCAAATTATCAAGGAAACCCAAATTTCCAAAATTTCTCTCAAAACAATCAATTTGGCCAGAGGACATTCCCTCAAAAGAATCGGCCAAATCACTCGCAGCAAAACAGGCCCTCAGCCATAAGGCCAAACCCGAATTTCAATCAACAAAGACCCTCTGCTATCCAACCTAACCCAAATTTTAATCGCTTTAATCAGCAAAAAACGCATCATTTGAACTATGAACCTTATGGCGATCAATGTGATTATAATAATCAATACAATGACTATTCACCCGATTATCAAAATGTAAGTGACAGTTATGAAAATTACGATTTAGAAAACGCTCAAAGCTTTTCAGAGAATTATACAGCTAATTCCCAATATGAACAGTACGAGAATTATACTGCTAAATCTCAAACGCCACAGGAGGATTATACTGTTAATCCTCAGGATTTTTGCTTAGATCCGGAGTACCCCACGGATACTCCAACACAGCAAACAGACCAATTCGACCAAATAACAAATCAAATACGAACGATGAATCTCAACGACAGTTTCGACCCGTCGCTGAACTTCCTGGAACAAGGGTTCATGTAGAAACGCTTTCACACTCATTGTTGACCGTAAATTCAAAAAATCTATACTACATTAAAGACGTCACAAACAAATTCAAAATTCTAATCGATACTGGTGCAGGTATCTCTATCTTTAAACCAAAAACAGCGGAAAATTACAAACGGAGATTTTCAGAAAATGTAATTATACAAGGTATAACCGATCAGAAAATTACTATTAGTGAATCTGTTCTTATACCCTTTACGGATAACGACCCACATAAGGTTTACATCTACGACCTAGATATCAATTTTGATGGACTGATAGGAGCTGATTTCCTAGAGCACTATCATTGTATCGTCGACATAAGAAATAAACGATTAATAACCAATTTCAAAACGGTCCCACTTTTCAAAGTAACCGACGATTCGTCGAAACCCGAAAACGGAGAATTTTTAACAACAATAATCAATGCTAATGTCATCCCGAAGACTGTCGATTTTTCCAATTTAAATTTAGAACCTTTACAAAAATTTAAGTCAATTTTTAACTTAAACACGCAAAATTCTGACCAACACCTAACGACGGACAGATCCTTTGAAATCAGGAACGAATTGCGCTTGGATCATCTAAACGAAGAAGAGGCCGAAATAGTAACGCAGCTTTGTTTAGACTTTCAAGATATATTCTATTTAGAAGGAGACAATTTGACCTTTACCAACGAAATCAAACACCCTATTGACACCGACAATTCCCGACCGATATTTACAAAATCGTATCGCTATCCTCAGGTCCATAAAGAAGAAGTTAAGTCCCAAGTATCGAAAATGTTAAGTCAAGGTATTATTCAACCCTCAATCTCACCTTGGTCCTCTCCTGTCTGGGTAGTTCCCAAAAAACTGGACGCTTCTGGTAAACAGAAATGGCGCGTTGTAGTCGACTACCGCAAACTCAACGAGGTTACAATCGGTGACAAATATCCTCTGCCCAACATTTCCGATCTTTTAGACCAACTTGGCAAATGCCAATATTTTACAACCTTAGATTTGGCTTCTGGTTTTCACCAAATCGAAATTAATCCCGCAGATATTCAAAAGACTGCTTTCACAGTTGAGAACGGTCATTATGAATTCGTGCGAATGCCATTTGGACTCAAAAACGCTCTATCAACTTTTCAAAGAGTTATGGATAACATCCTGTTAGGTATTCAAAATGAACGATGTCTCGTCTACATGGACGATATTATTATTTACTCCCCTACAATTCACGAACACATTTCCCGTCTAACTGAAGTCTTTAAACGCCTTCAAAAAGCCAACCTCAAAATTCAACCAGACAAATGCGAGTTTCTCCGTAAGGAAGTCGCTTATTTAGGACATCTAATTACAAAGGACGGCGTAAAACCAAACCCTTCGAAGGTTGACGCTATTTTAAATTTTCCCCAACCGAAAAATCCAAAAGAAATTAAATCATTTCTAGGCTTAGCCGGATATTATAGGCGCTTTATTCCTAATTTCTCCAAGATAACCAAGCCCCTAACAAAACTCCTACAGAAATGATTGTACAAATTCTTTTCAAAATTTGAAACAAACATTAACAACAACTCCGATATTAATTTATCCTAATTTTGATGAACCATTCATTCTAACCACTGATGCGAGCGCATTTGCCGTCGGCTCAGTGCTGAGCCAGGGGCCTATTGGCAAAGATTTACCCATTGCCTATGCTTCTAGAACCTTGTGCAGTGCAGAAACTAAGTATTCAACGATTGAACGCGAGCTTTTATCCATAGTATGGAGTGTAAAGCACTTTGGACCCTATCTATACGGTAGAAAGTTGAAGCTGGTAACCGACCACTCACCTGGCTATTCTCTATAAAAGACCCAGGAAGTAGACTTGCCCGTTGGCGACTCAAATTAGAAGAGTACGACTACGAAATAATTTATAAACCTGGTAAAATCAATAAGAACGCGGACGCACTTTCCAGAATCAAAATTAATCATTTTCCGAATGTTCCAAATTCTATTCAAAGGTTCTAGCCGCGAATGACGAAGAGTCAGACGAAGTCGAAAACCCAGACGATAACAACGAAATCACTAACGAACAAATTTCCCGAGAATTTGAAACTTTCACCAACCTATACAAAACAACATCTTTAATTGACTATTCGAAAATCAAACCCTCGAACAAACAACTTTTGTATCGAGAACATAGATATTATAACCTTTTTCCAACAAAACAACTTACAAGACCTACATCACAAAATTATCGAGGACATATTCGAAGAAAACCCCGAATTTCATAACAATAAAATCAATATTGTATCGAGCAAAACAGTCAGACATAGGAGATATTTTATCATCCCTCTACCTTTTGATATCGAATCTGTAATTGAACATCTATTTTTGGTACTATTTAAAAACCAAGATGTTTTAGATCTCTCTAAGACATACTTTGTGGAAAATAACTTAGACCTCCCCATACTTGAAATCTTATCATTCATTTTTGCAGAAAAAGACTTAAAAGTAGTAATTTGTCAAGATATCGTCAGAACTGCCGACGAAGATGAAATTCCAATTATATTGGAGCAAAATCATTTTGGTAAAAATAATTTACACCGCGGAATAAATGAAACGATTCGAAGAATTAGAGAAAAATACACTTGGCAAGGTCTAACTAAAGACGTTGAAAATTTTATAAAAAATTGCGAAACTTGCCAAAAGACTAAAGTATGCCGGAAAAACCTTAATAACCCTCTAGTAGTCACAGAAACCCCAAGAACACCATTCGAAAGAATTAATATCGATTTGTTCGAATTCCCAACTCGAAATTACGCTTTAACTATTCGCGATGAATTAACTAAATTCACACAGGCCTATGCAGTCCCGGACAAATCCGCAAAATCCGTCGTAAATACCTTGTTGTTATACTTTCAACAGTACGGTACCCCGCTAAGAATCCATTGCGAATTTGACAACCGCTTGCTCAAAGATCTCTGCACCCTCTACGACATAAAATTAACTTATTCAAGCGTAGGACATCCCCAATCGAACGGATCCATAGAAAGATTTCATGCTACTTTAGCTGAAATGATAAGAATTCATAAAACCGAGAATCCGAACGAACATCCTTTCACAATTTTACCATATGCGGTAATATGCTATAACAATTCGGTAAATAAAACACACGGTTTCACCCCATACGAACTTGTATTTGGACATACGTCCAACAGACCACCCGAAACCTTATATAACCAAAAAGAATTAATAACTAAATACGTTAGAGATCTAAACAATAGAATATCTCACTATTATGAAATCGCCCGCAATCGAACACAAGCACAAAAGGAGAAAGCGAAAGTTCGCTTTGACAGAAATGTTCCCCAGAAACGATCTGAGTACAAAATAGGTGACTTAGTTTATGTAAAAGAATCACAAATTAAGAACAAACTACAAAATAAATTTAATGGTCCCTTTAAAATAAAAGAAATTTTTCAAAATTCTGCTACCCTATTAAATCTTGATACAAAACAAGAAACTAAAGTAAATTTTGATAGAATGAAACCATACACTGAAAATTAAATTTATTTTCAGGTTTCTCCTGCTGTTCGGATCAGCACTCTGTCAATACAAAATTACCCCGATCAATAACACTGTTGGTGTATACTATCACCAAGACACGGATATCGTGGTGACAAATGACAAATGAACTCTGCTAGTGCATAAAAATATTTCATCCCTCAAACTAGCTTTTGACAAAAATCAAAATAATTTAGACAGAATCCACACCCTCGATGGTGCTGACCAAAAATCAATCCTGTTTAGAAGCGAAGTTAAGACAGAGTTTAACCTTTTAATGCAAATAGCTAGTTCGATAAAAACAAAATTTGACGAAGTCTTTTCAGACACAAAGAGATATAAACGCGGAATACTTAAAGGTTTCGGAACAATATTCAAATCAATTACCGGAAACTTAGACGCCGAAGATGGCACTAACTGTATAAATAAATTAAATAATGACGAACATCAATTAGAAAACTTAATCAAAAATCAAATCTCATTTAAAATTCTGTTATCAAAAATTTCAACTCAACTATACAAAAATTACAAATTGATGAGGAAACATTTAACAAAGATATCAAAGAAATCGAGCACACAATTCAAACCATGACTCAAACGATCCAAGCTGCCGAAATAAAATTAAAATTTCTATACATTTCCGAACAACTAATGGCCAGCTATTTGTATATCGAAGACAATCTAAACGATATTTTAAATTCAATAACATTTGCCAGATTAGGAATTATTCATTCATCAATCATAACACCTGATCACTTAGTAATGGCGTTACAAGAGATTTCACAGAGTTTGCGAAGGAACAATTTACCTCTTCCAATTAAACTATCAGCAGTTGCTCAATATCTGGATATTATTGAACTAAAAGCTTTTCAACTAGATTCTAACTTAATATTTGTTTTAACAATACCTCTCATTGAACCTCAAACTTATAACACCTTTCGTCTATACCCTATACCTATACTTGATAACAGAACTGGTCTACATCACTTTTTATCTATTTCACAAAAGTTTATCGCGAGAGACGATGATTCTTTAATGTACATACCTATACAAAATTTGAAAGAATGCAAACCACTCTATTTTGGAACCAAACTATGTTCGAACCTGTTTGCATATCCTATCGACCAAAATACCATTTGTGAAGCTAGAATATTAAAACCATTGCCGAAACTCCCAGAAAATTGTCAAACTTCTTTCATCATTAGTCAAGGATACAACGTCCAAGAACTTAAAGAGATCACATGGCTAGTAATTAATTCCGAACCACTTCACATTACCACCAACTGCCCGAAGAGAGAATCCATAACAGAGTTAATTAACAAAAATTCCATCATAAAACTACAACCAGGATGTTACGCCTATGCAGGCATTACTCGAATACAAGCCAGTGCTAAAGACTTTTCCGAAATCAAGGACAATTCACATCTAATCCAAATTCCTTTTGAATGCTGCAATCACATGCCCGACAAAATCGAAATTCCAAAATTAAAACCGCTTAAATTAAACAGTCTCGACGTAGAAGATTTAGATATTGCTAAAAACAAACTAGAGCAATATTCCAAAGACCTAGATGACCTCATAAACGAACCTTTTGTGACCAAACATGTATCTTAGTTCACATACTTCATAATCACTCTCATCATCCTATTAGTTCTACTTTACATAACTTGTAAATGCAGAAGATGTGGAGCATTGCGAATCCAACCCTCAACGGATAACCTTCCTTCACCTCATTCAGAGCGAAGCAGAGTATTTACCAAATTTCTTAGACTGATCCCTCCAAGAAAGCGACCCGGTATTAGACCTCAAGAAGAAGAGGACATCGAGTTAACATAGACTTTCATATGTGGAGTTTTACCCTTGTCTATTAATTTAGATTATTGTATTTTATCCTTATTACGTTATGTAATGTTTTATTATCGCTTACCAATTTTAACTTTTACATTATTTTATTATTTTGCTTTGTATTCATTCAACATTGTTTTAATTTATTTTTGCATTATATTCATTTAACGTTTTAACAATTTTCAAAAGTTGCTGCATAACATCAACTTTTTTATTAAGGGGGAAGTTGTTATATAAAATTATATGCTTATTACCAAGACTTAGTCATAACAAACCTTCACAGGTATATCATATTACATGATAACGACTTCTCTTATTAATCGCTTATCTTAGAGATATTATGTTTCACCTTTGTTTCTCACATTTTATGCTGACTGTCGAATTGCATTTCCTTTGTTCTATAGTTTGCTTACTCAGGTTCTGTATGTTATAAATACGACTAGACATGCTTTGTAAAGTCAGTTATTAAACTCACTTAGAATGAAACACTTCTAATTATTATTATATTCCTTCTCCAAGAGCCAACGTTGGCTCCATTTAAGTAAATAAAAGTTTTTAAAAAGTCATTCATGTGAACCGTGATCTAACATGTATATCGACATGCTAAATACGAATACGAATTAAGTGTCCGTTTAGCTCCATCTCCAGATTTTTAGGTTATTTTCGCGATTTACAAAAAATGGTGAGCGACAGAGCTAAACTGACATCTGATTCGTGTTCAGCACATCGAAATACATGGGGGTCACCCAATGGAGTTCCAGACCATTTTTTTTTATTTTGTGGAGCTGTGTTATCAATATGGTGGATTATAACAGTTACTATAACTATCTCAGTAACAATAATTGGGTATACGTTAAAAAATCACTTTTTGCTGTTTTCATGTGGTCGACTGTCATTAATTTGAAAACCTATTTTTTTTTTTAATATTTTGATATTTTTTTACTTTACCTTGTCTCGCCCGCATTAAAAAAAAATCAACGTGTTATCAATTATTTTTACTAAGGTATTTTATATGATACAACTTTTCTGTCAGAATTTAGGAAACAAATTAATATCTCAGGAAATATTAATTTTAGATATAGGGAACCTTTATACCCCCGTCAAATTAGAACAAGTTTCGAAGTTTGACAGGGAAATTGATAAAGTTTTGAAACTTGACAAAGATGTTTATTAAGGTTTACTATTAAATATACTAAAAGTTCCCAGCTCAAACAGTTGCGCTCGAGCCGCCATCTTGGAAAAATGGCGCTCCGATTAAGTTTTTTGGTTATATCTCTCTAACCATTAGTGATATCGAAATTATGTTTATTTAAAAAATAAAGCTTATAAAATAACACATTTCGAATCAATCTCCGGTATAGCCAGAAAAATATTTTGAAAATATTTTCGTTGAATAGATCTTAATTTTCAGATCAACAATGTTTTTCTTTTAATAGACGCTCAAAATGAATCACTCTGTGTACACTGATACTCCAGCGATGAACCAAACTGTATATGAAATATATAGTCTTGGCATATAGTTTCTGTCGGAAAATCGATAATAATGATAGGAATAGCCGTATTGTAAAGAGTGACCCCAAAATAGGCCAAAAATCGCCCATTTTCTAGCTCTCGAATGTTGTTTCAAACTAAATGCTAAATTATTGTTAATAATCAGAGCATCATGAATACAAAATTTCGAGATGAGCATATGTTTGGTTTTTGAGATATGGGGGATTGAAGTTGTGATATGCGTGATGCTATCAAAAAATACATAGCACCACAAAAAATGAATACTCCTCAGCTATGGCAGAGCAATCAAGATATTCTTAGTATTTTTCGATGCAGAATTCATATCTAATATCGAAGAATCCGTATATCCTTTGATTAATTCAGAAGGGCCAAAAACATCCCCTATATAAAGATGAAAATAGGGAAAAATGATGATTGAGTTATAGAGCTTCCATGAACAGAAATATAGTATGTCTATTGGCTGAATGTATGAACGAAGGTGTTGACTACCGACACAAAGTAATTGAGACACACTCTTAAGAGGCTGAAAACTACCCCAACATTACACAAAACAGCATAAAAGCTCCAATAACTGGCGAAAAAGCTTGAACCCTCTAAGCTTTATTAATAGGAATGAACTATAAATCTGTTGCGACCTAGTACACGAAAACGATCTATTGCAGGGTCTTGAATTATGAACTTGAGCAGGGAAAAATAGTGAATGTTCCAGATATTGCATTTTGATTACAGTTGGTATGAATGCGTGACGATAACTATTTTATGATGCACCTTCGATGGGGTAAGAGAACGGGACGAAAACTTATTGGTGGGTCTTCACCCCCTGACCCCCCAAAAAAAAGCAATCTTGAAAACCGCTACATCAGTATTTTTTTTATGTAATGCAGCGATTAAGAGATTGCTCCGATATTCATCCCTTTGCACCCTTACCCTCTCATAAATCCACTTAATAGTTAAAAATGGACCTATAGACATACTTACCTTTATGTTAGAGTTTTTTCCATGCAATAGATTGTAAAATTGCTCAGATTTCCACCCTCTATCCCCTGTGAATTTCTCTAGAGCGATGAGAAAGAATCACATTCCATGACATTCCTAAAGAGCACTCTTCAAAACCCTTGCTATATGATTTTCGCTAATGTGATACAGCGATTGCGATGTCTCTGATATTCACACCTTCACATCCCCACCTTCTTATAAAATTCACTTGAAGTTTGAAAACAGACCATTAGGACATTAATTTTATGGAGAGCTCCCTTTATTATCCTTGTTACAGAATTTACTTTAATGTAATATTTTCACAGCGAGATCGCTTATATAAATGTACGTTGTTTTCTCATTAGTCCAGTCAACGCATGGCCCAAAGGGTGGTGTAGAGTGAGTGAGCAGGGACCTCCTGCTCACTCACTCTACACCAGAAAGTTGTTTAGGGTATTTAGGCAGGGAACATACTGAAAATCCTGACGTCTAGGAGGTGAGCCTGAGGGGGGCACAAAGAAAGTCCCACTTTTGGTTTCTCTGCTTATATCTCTAAAGCGGTGCGTCGTAGGGAAAAATTCTTATTCTTATTTCTTATACCAAATGAAAGCCCATGGTATTCTCTAAAACTTTCATTTTAAATGCTTTTTTCGAATTTGCAACGGTTTTCGAGCTACACGCTCCGGAAAATTGAAAATTTTCTAAAAACAGATTTTCACCTTAACTTTAAGGAAAAGCAAGGTGGGCTTCTCAAAATTGTACTTAAAGTCAGAAATCATCAAGGAAGCGTCAGTGATCTTTTACCTCCTCCACTCAAGGCGAGGTTGAAGAGGCTGGGAAGATTTGCTTCCTCAAATGGTATGGGGCACCAGCAAGACAGACTCTCTCAACCAATACCACTTCCAGTCGTTCACCTACCACCAAGTGAAGTAGTGACTCGGGAATGAGCTGCCCCCTCAAAAGTGGGGGTAGAAACATGTAGGAGACACCCTGGTGCCAATCACATCAGAAGATATATGTGACATTTTTTATCATCTTTAAAATACAATTTTCTATTTTTCAGGTAAAAATCCGTTTTTCGAAAATTTTCACTTTTCCGGAGCGTGTAGCTCGAAAACGGTTGCGAATTCGAAAAGTATATAAAATAAAAGTTGTAGAGAATTTCATGAGCTTTCATTTGGTATCACCGTTTTAGAGATATAAGCGAAAAAACCAAAAGTGGGACTTTCTTTGTGCCCCCCCCCCATCATCTCCTTGACGTCAGGACTTTCAGTTTGTTCACTCCCTAAGCACCCTGAACAACTTTCTAAAGGAATCGCTTAGGTTCCTGCTCACGCACTCTACACCTCTTCTATTGACTGAACTACATAGGTGTGTAAAAAAATTATTGTGAGAATATTGGTTTTTCTACTCCCTTATGTAAAGCTGTTTTCTGTACAGTCTGTAGAATGGATAAGTAGGTAATTTCCAGTTAACTGAACGGATATATATCATATCATTTCTAGGATGGATATGAAATGGAACCGACCAATCACAGTTCGTATATTAAGTACATAGACAACTATTCGTTTTAAAATCAAATTAGTGCGTAAGCTGTCAAAGTAACTGTCACTGTGTATTTGTGTAATATATTAATGTTTAATAAATATTGTTGTTTTTTGAAGCTGGCCGTAGAAAAAGTATACTGTACAACTCCAGTGGATTATCCATATTGCACTCAAAAGATTTGAAGCAAATTTTCTTTATCGTGCGATATGGATATCATATCCACTCTTGTTGCACAAACTACTATTTTCTACTTCCTTATGTAAATTTGCTGTTTTCTGTACAGTCTGTAGAATGGATAAGTAGGCAATTTCCAGTTAATTGAACGGATATATGTCATATCAATTCTAGGATGGATATGAAATGGAACCGACCAATCACAGTTCGTGTATTAAGTACATAGACAACTATTCGTTTTAAAATCAAATTAGTGCGTAAGCTGTCAAAGTAACTGTCAGTGTGTATTGTCAGTGTGTATTTGTGTAATATATTAATGTTTAATAGATTTTATAGTTTTTTGAAGCTGGTCGTAGAAAAAGTATACTGTACAACTCGAGTGGATTATCCATATCGCACTCAAAAGATTTGAAGCAAATCTTCTTTATCGTGCGATATGGATATCATATCCACTCTTGTTGCACAAACTACTATATCGTTCCAGATCCAGTTACACTGCAATCAGAATGCAATATCTGGTACATTCACTATCATGTTACTAACTCAAGTTCATAATTCAAGATTCTTGCACTCTGTGATGGGTTGTTTTCGTGTACAAGGTCATTTCTCTTACTTCATCGTAGGTGTGTCATAAAATAGTCACAAAAATTCTAGTTATCGTCACACATTCATACCAACTGCAATCAAAATGCGATATCTGGTACATTTACTCTATTTTTCCCTGCTCAAGTTCATAATTCAAGACCCTGCAATAGATCGTTTTCGTGTACTAGGTCGTAACAGATTTATGGTTCATTTCTATTAATAAAGCTTAGAGGGTTCAAGCTTTTTCGCCAGTTATTGGAGCTTTTATGCAGTTTTGTATAATATTGGGGTAGTTTTCACCCTCTTAAGGGTGTGCCTCAATTACTTTTTGTAAACTCTATTCAACATCGTCGTTCAAGCATTCAGCCAATAGTCTTATACTATATTTCTGTTCATGGAAGCTCTGTAACTCAATAGCATCATTTTTCCCTATTTTCATCCTTATATTGGGGATGTTTTTTGCCCTTCTGAATTAATCAATGAATATATATACGGGTTCGTCGATATTAGATATGAATTATTCTGCGTCGAAAAATACTAAGAATATTTTGATTGCTCTGCCATAGCTGATGAGTATTCATTTTTTGTGGGGCTGTGTATTTTACTTCCACATCCAGTGGAAGTATAGTAACGACAAAAAAAATATTGTTCAAATAGGCTTAGAATGTCATGAAACGTCGAAATTTTAAATTTGAGTGAAAAAAAAATTCTGTCTGTAACTTTTTTTGTGCGCATGTTTACCCTGGTAACTATTTAAGATATTGACTTGAAATTTAGTACACATATGTACTTTAACGAGATCTTGAACTAGATTATATTTCATCTTGTTTCGTCGAAAGGTTGGGGGGTAAATTGGGGTAAATTTGGGGTAAATAGGTAAATCAAGCAGGTAAGAGTCCATAAAATTGGTATTTAGTATATACAAGAGAAGCTAAGGTCTCAAAAAATTTTTGCCATTAGTCACCCCCATTATCACCCCCACCCCATTATTAAAGGGGATGAAAAAAAATTGTGATTTAGTGTGTGTACAAGAACCAGAAACCTCAAAATATTTTTTTACTTCATCCACCCCACTACCACCTCCATCACCACCTTCTCCCCACTACCGATGTGGGGTATCGTTTTATGAGTTTCTGGGGTAGAGGATTTCAAATATTACATTATTAAAGTACCATGGCAATTATTTCCACATACAAAATTTTTTCGTTGTGAGCGACTTGGCTAGAAAATCTGGATGTGGAAGTAGTGATTCCTTGGGCAGCGGTTTTTTTACTTCCACATCCAGTGGAAGTATAGTAACGACAAAAATTTTTTTTGAAATGTTCATTGTTTAAATGGGCTTAGAATGTCATGAAACGTCGAGATTTTAAATTTAAGCGAACAAAAAAAAGTCTGTCTGTCGGTCTGTCTGTAACTTTTTTGTGCGCACGTTTACTCTGGAACCGTTTAAGACATTGACTTGAAATTTGGTACATACATGTACTTTAACGAGATCTGGAACTAGATTATATTTTCATCTTGTTCCGTCCAAGGGTTGGGGGGTAAATTTGGGGTAAATAGGTAAATCAAGCAGGTAAGAGTCCATAAAATTAGTATTTAGTATATACAAGAGAAGCTAAGGTCTCAAAAAAATTTTTGGCATTAGCCACCCCCATTACCACCCCCACTCCATTATTAAAGGGGATGAAAAAAAAAGTGATTTAGTGTGTGTACAAGAACCAGAAACCTCAAAATATTTTTTTACTTCTTCCACCCCCACTACCACCGCCCTATCACCACCCCCACTCCACTACCGATGTGGAGTATCGTTTTATGGGTTTTTAGAGGATTTCAAATATTATGTTATTAAAGTTCCATAAACAATTATTTCCACATACAAAATTTGTTCGTTGTGAGTGACTTGGATAGAAAATCCGGATGTGGAAGTAGTGATTCCTTGGGTAGCGGTTTTTTGCTAGCATCACGCATATCACAACTTCAATCCCTCATATCTCAAAAACCAAACATACGCTCATCTTGAAATTTTGTATTCAGGATGTTCTCATTATTAACAATAATTTAGCACTTAGTTTGAAACAAAATTCGAGGGCTAGAAAATGGGCGATTTTTGGGGTCCCTCTTTGTCTCAGCAATAAAAAAGTTTAAACTCTCGGCTGATTCTGAGTGAAGGTTTCTCAAAATTCGACTTTGCATCTAATTTTAAAGACTGTCAACTTAATTTATCTGCATATGTTGGGATAACAATATAAATTATAAAAATAAATATTCAAAAAAACTTTACATTTTGTGATTTTTAATATTTTGCTGATTTTTCTTTAGAAAAATACTAAATATTTTCAAAATGAATAAAAAACATTTACCATTCTATGATACACATTTTAAAAATGAAGTCTAAAACATTGCATTTTCTTGCACTTCACCAATAGGTATGACAAAATCACGGAATTATTAACCACTTGTTTAATTTTAATGAAAAATCACGCATCTTGTGATATAAGTAACCACGACAAGTAATTTCATTAATAAATAAAGAAATATTAATATTTTTGTCTTCTTTGTTTTTGATTAATTATGTAGGAATATTGAATTTAATACCTCTATTTCTTGCTTCAAATCTTTTTTGAGTTAACCGCCTGGTTGCATTAACTTTTCGAATTGTCATGTTTACTTCAGGGTGGCGGCGCGGCGGTGCAGTGCTTAAAGAAATGATTTCGTAATTCAACAATTTCTCCCACATCCCAGAACCGATTGAAAACATATTTTGATAGGATTTTAGAGAAAACTTGATAGAATGATACCAGAATATTCAAGTCAACAATTTTTTTTTTTTGATTTTCGCACAAGAAAATTTTTTTTCTTTCTTTACTTTTCAATAGCCTAGTACCATTCTATAAAGTTGTCTCGAAAGGCCTATCAAAAATTTTTTGAATCGGCTCAGGGATGTAGAAGAAATTGTCGTTCACGGCACCGCTCTCCTTAATATATTTACAGTGCCAGTTTTTATTGCAAACAATGTTAGGTTAATAATTTATAAAAATCTATCGGCGTTCAGAATCCGAGAATCAAGTAAATGAATAGTGGAGAGAAGAAAGTTAAATTAAATTAATATTATTCAAAATCTCTGGGATACAGAATTCCAGACTAACAACTGATCACATTCTAATAAAACTAATAAAAGTATGACGTCATTCAGACTCTGACCTAAAATGCAGAATGTAACTATTTGTAGCGGGGCTTGTTAGAAAATGAGCATCTCAGACGGTGGTGATTTTAAGTTGACGACGATTGTACTTGCTCAACGTTGGTGTCATTCGGAATGGATAATGGATACACGGATCAGTAAACAGGACTTCTCCTTTTTATTATGTTCGACGATGTGTCGTCGATTTGCGCGAATTTCCTGTGTAAGTGTTATTGATAACCTATTCAGGGATATATTCATAATATTTTTGCGACACCGGTAGGTGCTTGCACGTGACCCAGTGGAGATATCTTGCCACTCTGTTGTGTCAGTTAGTATTGCTATTATTATTGTTTTGCAAAAAATTGTCGAATTTTGGAAAACTGTAGAACGAACTAAATAACACGACTTCGCATAATGTCATAGGCTAGTCTCTAGTGTCGAGCGTGTGCCTGCAAAAACAAATGCTCACCAAAAACACCCCAATTTGGACTCATACAGGTACTACTTTTTTCCATTAATTTTATTTTATTCTTCGTTCCAATTTCTTTTCTCTAGTCTCCATTTTAGACAATGAATGTCATGGGGCAGATTAAAAGAGAACGATACGACGTGAGTAAAATAAATACATGTGCCTTGTACTAACCAATTGTCTTCCAACTGCCCTCGATGTGGTATAGACGATTTTAAAAGATTTACTCTTCTAATGCCTTTTCTTAAATTTACATAATATGAAACCTCACAACCGTTGAGGTATCTGATCAATTCAAATGACAATTTACTTACTAAAAACTGTTAAAGCAACCTTATACCCAATTCGCAGATTTTATAAGTTATGTTTTATTTTATCAACCAAAAATTTACATATTTCGTAACGTAACTACATACAAAATTAGGTAATTGCACAATAACAAGGAACTGTTTACTGTTTCCCACTTAAAATGTTTCGTTTATATAAATGGAGATATTTTAAATTCTACCTAATTTAACAAATAATATTATGAGTAGTATATGAATATTTTAAAACACCGCCAAAAAGTAAATAGTTTCACAGAAAAGAGACCATGCAAGAACTAAGTGCACAAAGTAAACAAATAAAACTGGAACGGCAACCAACAAAGAGCTCTACGTTAAAATATCCCCAAGTTTGAAGTCCTTTGGTATATCAGCAACGCCTCAGCAAACACTTAAACGTCGGCCCAGACGCGATATAATGTTGGAACAGATATCTGAAGAGCTCTTGGATGTCTCTCACAATTCCTTTTAGTTCATTTTTCTATCTTCTCAAATCACTTCTCTCAAATATTTCGGAAATAGTGAAAAAATCAACTTTGTTGGTACCAATTTCTATGCAAGCTTTTAATTTCAGTAAACGCGTGATATCTTTGAGAAATATAATTGATATATTAAAATATCTGGCTTATCTGACTTATTTACCTTAAAATAATTGATCCTGTGGTCATCTTCCAATGTTCCATTTCTATCCGATACCCCATTTTCAGTTATAACAATTTCAATATTTCCATAAGTGGCCTTTAACCACCTCATAAGTTTTCCAACTCCCCAAGGAACAACCTAATGATAAAAAAAACTGAATAATAAAGTTATATCGGTTAACTTTTTGAATTAGAAACCAAAATAATCTAAATATTCTGATAGGTACTGTGAATACAGTTACAACGAAGTAAACTTACCTTAAACCAGTCAATAGCAGCAGTTGTCCAGGATCTTTTTTGATATACGTTACCTCCAGCGTCGAGGTCCCAGCTTGGTCCACCAATTGGGGGTTCACTAGTAGCACTGACCATATATGTGGTATAATGGTTAATTGCCAAGAAGTCATAGGTACCATGAACATATTTAATTTCTTCCTCGGTAAATGCTGGAAGGCGGGATTCCTTAAAGCCCTCTCTCTTACTTCGATCAGCTACACGGTCGATCATCACCTGTGGCCAATTTTCTTTGAAAACTGGATTGGCGTACATGCCAAACTAGAAATTACACAATGTTAGTGGTTTCTATACCAAATAAAATTTGAATTGGTTCATACCGGGTGCCACAGGCTAGTGGCTCCCCCTATATTTCCTTTTTTCTTTAACTTATCCATTTGAAATTTGGGGTGCGTAAACTACCTGTAAAAATGGATTTTTGGGCATAAAAAATAGTATGAGTCCATTTCCGGTTTACCCGGAAATGACCGCAACTTTCGATTTTTAAATGGAACACCCTCCGTATATTTTTACATATTTGGATTCAAGACAACATTCTGAGTATACCATGAGACTTTCGCGAATTTTTGGGTCAATTTTCAGTTTTTCTAAGCATTTTAAGACATTCGTCTAGAGTCTAAAGTACTTTGGAATACCAAAATTTGTTTTACGGCAGGTAAAGTCCAAGGGAAAAATATAATTTTTCGTTTAATTTCATTAATAACTATTTACGAAGCCTCCAAAATTGAACAAATCACTTTTTTATTGAAAACTTTTTTTTTCAAGTGGGAAGGTGGTGGCTCATACTGTTCAATAAATTATAGATTTTTTCTGAATTCATTGATATCCATTTCAAATCTATGCTATTTGTTTTTCTATTTTATTGAATTTATTTAAAAATAAAAAATAACTTTCAATATAATTTTCCTTGAACTGTAACCTAGTTGCCTTTGCAAAAATCATGTCTAATAATTAAATGTGAATAACTACTTTTGTGAATAATAGCCTTTCGGTTTTCTTTTATTTGGTAATAGGTATAAGTACTGGTGCAAACTATAAGGATCAATAAATATTATTTTGAAAGTGATTTTTTATTTTTAAATAAATTTAATAAAATAGAAAAACAAATAGCATAGATTTGAAATGGATATCAGTGGATTCAGAAAAAAAATCTATAATTTATTGAACACTATGAGCCACCGCATCTTCCCGTTTGAAAAAAAAACCTGTTTGAAAAAACAGTTTTCGATAAAAAAGTGATTTGTTCAATTTTGGAGGCTTCGTAAATAGTTATTAATGAAATTAAATGAAAAATTATATTTTTCCTTTGGACTTTACCTGACGTAGAACAAATTTTGGTATTCCAAAGCACTCTAGACGAATGTCTTAAAATGCTTTAAAAAACTGAACATCGTCTCAAAAATTCGCGAAAATCTCATGGTATACTCAGAATGTTGTCTTGAATCAAAATATGTAAAAATATACGGATGTTCCGTTTAAAAATCGATAGTTGCGGTCATTTCCGGGTAAAGCGGAAATGGTCTCATACCATTTTTTATGTCAAAAAATCCATTTTTCAGGTAGTTTATGCACCCCAAATTTCAAATGGATAAGTTAAAAAATAAAGGAAATATAGGGTATCTATCTATCTATCTATCTATGTTTCAGGGTTCCGTACTCAAAAGTTAAAAACAGAACCCTCATAGAGTGAATCGTTTGTCCTTCCGTCTATTACAGCCAAAATATAAAATTTCTCAATAGAGTTTGATGTTCCGCGGGCAACTCAGAAGTTGACGCCCCAAATACATTTTCTGACGCCCTTTAGGCTCATAATGTGAGACAATTAAAAAAAAATTGAAGATGTTTGATCCAAGCTACAGATCAACTGAAAAGTCTAAATGCAGTGGTTACAAAAACGCTTTTTAAATATTTTTTCTTAACGTATTCATTAAAAATTTTCTTCTTTACTGTATTTCCGAAAATATTGGACCGAGAATGCTAAGAAAAATCTTGAACATCAAAATTTGGGAAAAACTATAGCGAAGTTCCTATTGTTATCTATAAATATTTAAGTTCAAAATTCATGTATTCCATATTTTGGTACATAAGTGAGCAGGGCTGTTGGCAAAATCTATTTTTTTATTTAAAGCTTCTAAGATATCAGTTCCCAAACAAAAAATGGAGCCGTTTGCAGTGCACTATAAAGAAATCTCTTAGCAATCAAGAAAGTTATGCAATAAGTTAATAGTAAGTTACAATAGGCAGTCTCCTTAAGGTGGAAATGTGGTACAATGGTACTTACAATGAACTGTCGCTTCACTTCAGCAGCTGCTTCATCCTCATCGCTGTATGTAGCAGGTTCGTACCAATCCGAATCAATAACAATCGTTATTCTTCCTAAGAATTATTTCGTATTAACATATTTAATATTTATTTTATTTTTCAGTTTCGAACTCAATTACCTTTTAGGACAGATCTAAATTCATCGTCATAAATATGCCAGGCTTTTGCATGTGCCAGCAAGACATTTCTAGCACAAATATATTCTGAAACTCCTGGCGAGTTAATACCTGGAGCGTACACACCTAATCCATAACCTGCATGGCAAATTTGTTTAGGTTCATTTATAGTAACCCAAGTCTTCACATATTGCCCGAAAAGCAGATAACAGAGCCGTGCAAAGTCTGCAAACAAATCTACAACTTCAGAGTTAGTCCATCCACCTATTTCTTGAAGAGCTGTTGGAATATCCCAGTGGTATAAAGTCACCATGGATTCAATACCGTTTGCTTCTAGTTCCTTGAACAATTTTAAATAATAATCAACACCGGCCTGATTAATATTATTAATACGACCATTCGGCAAAATCCTTGACCATGCAATTGAAAAACGATAATAATCGACTCCTACTTCTTTCATGCAGGCCACATCTTCTTTATATTTATGGTAAGAGTCCGACGCAACATCACCATTGGAGTGATCAGCAACTACATCAGGATGTTCGTGAATCCACGTATCCCAAATTTGCTCACCTTTGCCATCTTCATTCCAACCTCCTTCAATTTGAAATGCAGCTGTAGCTACGCCAAAAGCAAAACCCTTAGGGAATGTCTTATTTGTTACAACATAATTAACATTTTCATCGTCTCCATCTGCAAAACTATAACAATTAAACATTAATAATTTCCTGATAAGAATATGATATGAAATGGAGTTTGTACAACTATTTAGATTAAAATTTTATCTGAAATTACCAATATTTGTTCGTCATTTGGTATCTTTCATTGTTGATTTTTTTCATGCGGGTCAGGAAACATACGCAGGAAACAGAAAGAACAGTATAATTTGAGTATTTTTCTACGGTATGGACCTACGTGGACGACGTATTTGTAGTGTTTCATACAAATGCAGATTTTATGCTGCAAAATAATTATCTTATAAAACGATGCCAAAATGGTAAGAGCTGTGAAAAAAGTAGGTGTAGGATAAAAGTTGTAGAGAATTACATTGCACATAAGGAGGTGAAATGTGTCATACATGTATCTTTAATAGAGCATTTACATGTAGACGGGGCTGCAGTCAATGTTAGGTATCAACCGTAGACCTACATTCCTAGAATGAGTTTACCAGCAACTCCTAATGACGACAAGATGATTTGTATTGTTGGTTCTTCTCAGTTTAGGAATATACGTCTATGGTATCAACCGTAATCTCACAAATTCTGTCATTCGTGTTCTCAGTTTTATTTCATATGTTATTAAAACGACATGCCGTATAATTGTTGTGCACCAATGTTCATCGGTTGGTAACAAAAACAATGACCTGATAAATTCAATCAAGTCAAGCATCAATTTGTAGCAAATCACCACACAAAACAATGTAGAATAAGTATAGCAATATCTAACATTGACGATAGCACCTCCGTCAGATTTTAATGATACTGAGTTATAATAAATGTTCTATTGTTTAAATTCAATTAATCTTCACGATGCCACATTTTGCGCCCTTCTTTTGCACATACTATAAAAGATATCCTGTTCCATATACAGCATGTCCCTTATCTCAGTTATTAGTTATCCGATATCCGCAGAATACTTCTGTCAAACTCTCTGAATCTTTGGATTCTGGTAGTCCTTGATGAACAGATCAAAAGTTTCGATGGGCACTGAGTCCTAAAAACGATATAGCCCTCTGAAATTGGGTAGAACTAAGTGCAGAAGTTGGTGGTCATTCTTCTGAATAGATTTTATAAACTTAAATACACCACATCCAAATCCAAAGCCAAGACTGTCCGGAAGGAAGTTACACATTTGGAAAAATGCAGACAAACAGGCATACCCTCGAACATTGTCAGTTCCGGGGCTGGCAGTATGCGATAGACAGTACGACCAGCGCATTTGCCGTTGAGTTAGTATTTCTATTTAACAATATGTTATTTTCCATAAATAATTTTCTTCTAATTTAAATTGAAAAATCTCGATTTTTAATATGGATATATCAGATCAGAAAAATTTTTTTCATAATATAATATTTAAATAAAACGTATTTTTGAAATTATTTCGTACGGAAGCGTAGAACGGACATAGTTGAAAATATTTTATAATTGTCACTTTGAACTTACAATTATGTATAATTGCAACTTTAAACTTACAATTATGTATAATTGCAAGTTTAAAGTTGCAATGATACATAATTGTAAGTTTGAACTTGCAAGTGTATATAATTGTCACTTTAACTGACAATTATAAAAATATTTTGTGCGAAAATATTTTTATAATTGTCACTTTAAACTTACAATTATGTATAATTGCAAGTTTAATCTTACAATTATGGTATAATTCTCAGTTTGAACTTGCAATTATACATAATTGTAAGTTTAAAATGACACTTATGAATATTTGTAAGTTTAAAGTTGCAATTGTATATAATGTAAGTTTAAACTGACAACTATAAAATATTTTATACATGTCCTTTCTACGCTTTCGTAATTTCGAAATTATTTTCAAAATATTTTGAAATTTTCCATTGCCAAATCAAGGTTTTTGGCTAACCTAGTAGAGCTGTCAAGGATCTGAATAATTTTTTTCGTAATATAATACTTAAATAAAACGTCATTTTGAAATTATTTCGAAATTATTTTCAAAACATTTGTAAATTTTCCATTGCCAAATCAAGGTTTTTGGCTGACCTTGTAGAGCTGTCAAGGATCTGAAAACCGAAAGGATAAGGGCAGGGTTTCTGGTGAAGCAAACTTTTTCATCAAGAATTACTTTTTTTCGTAGTCAAGAATTAAAAAGTTTTTCCTCTTCAGGATTCCATCCGTAGACACATTGTATATATACGCATACACACATATACATATTTATGTTAGTTATAGTGCTGGAGAGGTGGATTATTATATGAGTAACCAAGATTTCTACTTGATATTGGTAGATAATATACGACCTTAGTTGCAGCAAGCGAAATGAATTCATACAACTGCTGGACAGGCTCTGATTGCGGTTTAAGTGTAAATTAAGAACTTTAGTGAATGGTGAGGCTACGGGCGCCTAAGAAGCAACCGCGACAGATGGCGTGAAGCCGTCAGATGTGTCATGCACCAAGCCAACTAAATAAGTTAAAGCAGCAACCTTTTCGAACAGTTATCTCTACCACTTTCAACAAAATATTCTCCCAAACATTCAGCTTCAGAAGACGTGTTCCTAAGGCCGCTTTCATACGAGGCAACTAGTGGCGGCAACCACCCACTAAACACGAAACATTTATGAAACGTTTCGAAAGAATTGTAATCTGGAAGAAATGAAACATTTCCTAGAAACATATCTGTTTATATTTTTGACACATTTCAGAAATCCATAATATTTGTTATTTTGCAGAAACATTTCATATACATTGTCCTGTCGGTAAATCCAAAAAAAAAATTTTTTGTCCGAAACATTTTTTGATGAGCAGGGGGGAGAAATCCAGAAAAAATTTTTTGATGAGCGGAGGGGAGAAATCCAGAAAAAATTTTTTGATGAGCGGAGGGGAGAAATCCAGAAAAATTTAGACAATTTTTACCCAATCTCTTTCAAAATATTAAAAAGACAGTTAAAATTACCCCATTACGATCACCGTAGGTCGGGCGAAACTTATTCCAGGACGGGCATTGCCCGTCCTGCCCCCCCCCCTAGCTACAGGCCTGAGTATTGGTGTGGCTCATATCAGGCTTAGTTGAGGTTCATCAAATAGAAGACCAAGACAATCAGTGTTGCCAATTGCCGGAGAATTCTCCGCTTTTCGGAGAATTTGACTTCCTGCGGAGAATCTGGCGGAGAATGCCTTTTTGACGGAGAATTGGCGGAGAATATAGGGTGACAGAATTTATAATTATTTCTTTATTAAAATAAATAACAAAATACTGTACCTCTCTGTTTACTTGCAGTTTAGGAGCAAATGATAACAGATGGCGATATGTGCGTATTCAGTTTCATTAAGGGTCAACAGAGGCCGGTTGTCGACCAATGATCTTAAGTAGTGAGCTCGATACTATATTGGAGTGAGGACTGATAGGCTGGAGCTGGAAGAAGCTTTAGAGAGAGAAAGCCATATTTGAAGGTTACCTGTCTCAGTTTCCTAAATAATTAGTTTGCAAGTGAGAGGGAGCCAGAGCAGAGAACTTATACCACAGAGAAGCGACAGCAAGGCTTCCCGCGTGTACCGTGGCATATGACAAATAGGTTGTTTAGTTGTCAGTTCGACATGTTTACATTGCGTCAAAGATGACCCAACCACCATTGGTCTAATTCTCTGGGTTAGAGAACAGAGCACCAGTGGTGTGTCCCTTGCTCTAAAAGTTATCTTCAATCGGGTATATATCTAGTGATTTCTAAAGATTTTTTTGAATATTTCAAGAACGAATCTGCGTAATTTAAATCTGATTAAGCACATTGATAGAGGTATATTTAGAGAACTTATTTTAATGTAAAAATTGTAGATTAAGGTGAGCAATATGTCTTTTTATTATTTTTTAAATGTGTCCTATATAACCTCTGGTTTGGGGATGTATTGGAAAATTGTATTTTTCCATTTAAAATGTGTATATTTTAATATTTTTTCGATATAGAATTTGTTATACACACGAATCGGATAATTTTGTTAGTGGCTCTAAGCAAATATTTAAAAATTCACGCAAATAATTTTTCAATATTGTTCATTAATAAGAATAGACTTCTATTTATAGGTTATATTTCTAACCTGTGTAAGAGATTGTGTTGAGTACATATTATACTGAATTACTTTCAGTGTGCATCAAACTTTACAGTTCTCTCAGTGTAAGAGGTTGTCTTTCACTCATGTCAATGTCATTAGAACCGGGCCATGAAATATCAAAGGAACCTCTGATATTGTCGCTTCTCTATGGTATAAGTTCTCTGGCCAGAGTGCCTCCAAATTTACCTTATCTCTAAAGTTTCTTTGAAAGGGAACAATAGGTTCCTAATTGTTCATACTCATTCCAGTATGTATATAGAGTTCACTAATCTCAAGCGTGCTCCAAACCTGGTTGTTCTGATTCATCACAACCAGGTTTTATTAATTCATTACTGATGAATTAAAATATCAATTTGTGCAAATTAGTAATGGACTAATGGATTACATATTGAGAAACAAATGGAGATCAATATATTTTTTGTTGTATAAAAAATTTTGATATTTTATTTTTGGCGGAGAATTTCTTCGATTTGCGGAGAATTTTAAGGCAGTAGGCGGAGAATTTTAGAAAGCTCTGTTGGCAACACTGAAGACAATATAATGGCTAACCTCTTTCGAGGCCAACTGCCAACTAGATTTATGAAGTTGATATTTTACTTTAGGGAGGAATAAAATATACTTTTGTTATAGATTTTTATATTTATATAGTATGTTTTTTAAAATATTTACAGTTTACAAATATTTAAAAGTGTTTCTAATACATGTTTTGTTTTGCATCTACTGGGTAATTTTATTTATTTTTTGTAGACATCTAAATCCCAAGGAAAGATTGATGAGACCGACAGCCCAGCGAAGATAAGTAAAGAAGACACTAAAAAGTTAAAAAAAAAATTGAACCGCCTTCCAAAAAGGTCGCTAAAAATTATGAAATAAAATTTCACCGTCTCCCAATTAATAGAACCTTATTACCTAATATTGTCATTGAAGTCGCCTAAAAATATATTTCAATTCATTATTGTTTATTTTTACACTGACTAATTTCGATATTAGATAATAAAGTTCAATTAAGTAGGTGATTTTTTCTCATAATGTTTATAGCAGAGATGTGTCGAGGAAACTTTCCATATTTGATAAAAATCTGTAAAAGTCATGTAAATAATATAATTGCATGCACTTATTTGGTATCAAAATGAAGCTTGCATAATCACGAATCAGATTTCACCATAAAATAGCTTATCAATGGAAAGTTAGAAGGAAAACTTCCTGGAAACTTTCCGTTTTGAAAACTCCGAAAGTTTCCAGGAAGTTTTTCTTCTAACTTTCCATTGGGTATATTAATACTCTATTTTATGGTGAAATCTGATTCGTGATGATGCAAGCTTCATTTTGATACTAAATAAGTGCATACAATTATATTATTTAGATGGCTTTTACAGACTTTCATTAAATATGGAAAGTTTCCTCAGCACATCTCTGGTTTATAGCGACCTTTCCTGAAGGAAATGTTTCTTTGAAACGTTTCTTGGGTAGGACATCTCTAGTATCTACGATATATCTGAAACGTTTCTGTAACAGTTCCAGGAACGTTTCATATTTTTCATTATATGCAAAGATGTCGGAAACATTTTTGTAAATATTCATAAATGTGTCGGGCACGTGTCTTTTGAAATGTTTCATTGAAACGTTTCATTGAAACGTTTCATTGAAACGTTTCTTAGGTAGGACATCTTGAGTTTCTGCAATGAGTCTAGAACGTTTCTGTCGTGCTTCTAGAAACGTTTCATGTTTCAGTACATGCATTTCAGAAACATTTCCGGAACAGAAAAATGTTTAGTGGGCAGTGGCCGCCACTTCTAGTAAAGCATTATCGTAAATGAGGGCTTTCACACGTGGCAACTGCAGTGGCGACAACTGATACCAGTGGCGGATATTGCCCACTCTCGCAATTGGTGGCTGATGGTCACAGTGGCCGCCACTGTAGTTTGGGTATTGTTTTGAATGCACGCGTTCATACGTTTCAACGTGTTGCTTCCACATTTAGTAAATTTTATATTATTGAAATCAAAATATTATCAATATTGTTTTTCAAGGCGTGGTGAGTAGACGTCGCTTCATGATTTTTCGCAATGACTAAAAAACAACAATCAGTTTCTAAGTTGGTTGACGAAAAAGTGAATGCAGAGGACTTAACAAACACAAATACAAATCGTTAAATAAAGTAAACTATAGTCCTTTATCCACTCTTGTTGATAGCATAGGATGCACTTGCATTTGTCTTTGCCTTCGCTTTTTCTTCTTGATTAGCAAAACAAGAATTCGAGACCATCATATCAACTATCCAAGTATACATTTCCCTCTATCCTTGGCTAAGAAATCAGTCGTAAAAGAGAGAGGGCAACTATTTGCCTGCAAGTTGACCGTATCGCCACCAAAAAGTCACCAGTGGCGGCCATTGGTTGCCGCCACTAGTTGCCTTGTATGAAAGCAGCCTAAGTAGAAACTAATTGCACTTCTCTGTAGGAAGGAAACAAATATATCTAAATTATTGTATCGATTTTAAAAGTATGCGCAATAAATTGTTATCATATCACAAAGTACATTATCTCGATCACTTAATATGTTGTCATTACGTACTTTGTATTTGTATAAATCTTAATCTAATCTTATTTTATAGAATTTCAAAATATTCCTAGAAAACCCGTTTTCTAACAGAGAAAAACTTTTCAATTATATGTAGAACATAGTAGTTATCTAAAAAAAAATGTCTAATTTATTATAAATTTAACAATTTATCAAATTAGCCATGGAAAATAAAAGCATATAATTTAAAGTAAACAATACATATCTATCAAGATATTTAGATAAAAGGGAACATTTTAATGATTTTGATATATATTGTTCGGACTATCATAACTTAAAAACAAAATATAAAATTTATTATCTAGTATAGTTTTTAAGAAAAATACTATGTTTTATATATCATTATAATCTTTCGTTTCAGATGGTGTACAAATATACCAAAGTAAAGTTCATATCTCCGAAATGCGACTTTCAATTTTCTGAAATGATTTTTGGAAAACGCATATTATTTTCTATAAATGTAATTTTTGAACTTTTTTACGTAACTCCAAAAATAACGACGTTAACGTTCGTGCGACCACCCGCTGTACATGCATTCGTTACCCGGTAGAACAATTTTATTTTAAATATGATGTAATGAATATATTTATTTTTATTAAAATGTTTGCATATTTTGTGTTTTTGTATTGTAATAAAATTATATAAAAAAAATATTATTAAGAAAAAGTTTTTATTTGAAAAAACTACTAAAAAATAAAAATAATTTTTTTTTAATTCGTACACCTGGAAACCAAAAGCTTTGGAGACGGTCATATAGCGCTATTGCATAGTTACTTTGCTCAATTGACCGCCCCAAAAGCTTTTGGTTTTCAGGTGTATGAATTTTAAAAAAATTATTTTTACTTTTTAGTAGTTTTTTCAAATAAAAGCTTATTCTTAAAAATATTTTTTTTATATAATTTTATTTTTTACTTTTTAGTCTACTTATTTTATAGACAGACAGACAAAACCCTTTATTTGCCACCGCCATCCACCCCTTCCCTCTCCCGTGTTCTCTAACACTACTTCCCACTTCTTCCCACTCCTTTCCCATCTCTTCCCACCCCTTCCCCACCTCTTTCCACCCCTTCCCACCTCTTCCCCACCTCCTCCCACCCCTTCTCCCCCCTTCCCATCCCTTCCCTACCTCTTCCCACCTCTCCCACGTTCGCCATATTGAATTTAGAATGACGTCATATAGTTTATCGTATTTTACTCGTCAAATCCTTTCATTTTTGATACTCATATCAAGGGGGGTTGTGAAGAAAAAGGCGATCCGCCACCTTGGGACGTTCGCCATATTGAATTTAGAATGACGTCACATAGTTTGTCGTATTTTACTCGTCAAACCATTTCATTTGATACCCATATCAAGGGGGTTGTGAAGAAAAAGGCGATCCGCCAGCTTGGGATGTCCGCCATATTGAATTTAGAATGACGTCACAGTGTTTATCATATTTTACTCGTTAAACCCTTTCATTTGATACCCATAGGGGGTTGTGACTAAAATACCGATCCGCCATCTTGGAACGTCCGCCATATTGGATTTAGACCGATAATGGCTATACTATCTTGCATTGTCACCGGACTTATACACGTGTGCCAAATTTCAAAGCTCTAGCTTAATTAGAACTAGTCGAAATTCAGCTTGGAAGATTTGATCTAAACAAACAAACTAACATACAAGAAAACAAACAAACAAACATTGCAAGTTAAATAAAAGCTTTTAAAAAGAGAGCAGTTATTAGTTATTTATGTATAATGTGTATACAAATGTATATTAATTTTACTGAATATAAGTTATACATAATATATCGATTTTTCTTGCATTGCCATATTAGCTATCCACTATCTCTAAAAAACTGGAAGGCTAGTCATATACTTCCCAAATACATATATACAGGGTGGGCCATTAATAACAGGCCATAGTTCACAGGTAGATTCTTTGGACCAAAATATGAGGATATAACCAAACATGCTTCAATAAATTGTTGCTATGGAAAAATCGTCAAAATTGTAATTTTTTTTTTGCAATATCTTAACTACCTCTTGACCGATCTTCTCCCAATTTGGTAAGGAAATATTTTTTAAGCTAAGAAACAATAAGTTATGTATAACATCACGCTAACCAGTGGAGGGCGCCTCGTGAGCTATACCTGATGATGAATATTTTTTCCCTTTTTTTTTCTGCGAAACGTAGTGGCACTTTTGACTAGAAAATCTCATGCAGGAGTAATTTCTACGTAAAAAAGGAACACTTAATAGAACTTAATAATTTCAACCGTTTTCGAGAAAACTGCCGCATAGATCTCAAAAATTCTTTGAAAACAAACAATTTGAAAAAGAAAAATTGTATTTATTGAAAAGTGTGCTTTGGTGACGTCTTAGTTCTGTCATTTACGTACAATTTAATTAGTTTGACATATTGACAGAATTAAGACGTCACCAAAGCACACTTTTCAATAAAAACATTTTTTTTTTCAAATTGGGTTTGTTTTCAAAGAATTTTTGAGATCTATGCGGCAGCTTTCTCGAAAACGGTTGGAATTATCAGGTTCTATTAAGTGTACCTTTTTTACGTAGAAATGACTCCTGCATAAGATTTTCCAGATAAAAGTGCCACTGCGCTTCGTAAAAAAAAAAGAGAAAAAATATTCATCATCAGATATAGCTCATGAGGCGCCCTTCACGGACTAGCGTGATGTAATACATAAATTGTTTCTTAGCTTAAAAAATGGTTCCTTACCAAATTGGAAGAAGATCGGTCAAGAGGTAGTTGAGATATTGGAAAAAAAAATGCAATTTTAACACCCTGTATCTTTTTCCAAGGCAACAATTTACTAAAGCATGTTTGGTTATATCCTCATATTTTGGTCCAAAGAATCTACCCTTGAAGTATGGCCTATTATTAATGGTCCACCCTGTATATATATATAAAACTACATTTGCTCTATGGTCGCACTGTTCACTATGGTGTTTGTCTTCGTCGCACAGTGGCCATCCCTCCAACCTGTGCACATTTCACGGGCTAAACTAGGTGTGCCAACTAGTACATATCCCCGTATTTTTCATTTTATTAAAAAAATAATTAAATGTCAAACTTGTCTATATGAGCTGGTGCACCCTTACCCACCAGTACGACCGTGATCCCATCCCAAATCCAACACGTTAGATACTTTTTAGCAAGGAAAAATATAGTTCCTATGTTAACAATTATTTTGTTATATCACAAGGTATTACTTACCCCAATGCGAATATGCTAGTAAATATTAAAACACCGTAAAATGACCACATATTCGTAAATTAATGAATATAAACTTATTTGCCACCGGTTTCTGTACTTATATATAGATATTGATATCTGTATCACCATTTTTTATTGGCATTACTGTACTCAATTTGAAGTGGTAAAATAGAATACAAAATTATTTTTCGTTATTTTAAAAAAGCACTTGAGATTGTCCATACAATTATTTAAAGTTTAAATGAAATATTATATGAAGGTCACTGTCAACCCGAAAACATGCAATAGTAAATGAGTAGAAGTTGCAGTCGGGCGTGACTGACGGTCTTACAAATACAAAGTTTTTTTTATTAGATATTCGAGCTGAGCGTCTTATATCCAAAAGAATTTCTACACCCTTTTTTTTTCTACGAAGACTAAGAAATGTTTGGCTGGCTCCGGACCAGACTCCGGGACGCACATACCTGTACTATTAACCATTAATAAATACTTGATGCTTGCTTATTGTGTGGCGAATATGTTGATCGACTGTCTATCGCGCTCTGGGTTCGAGCTCCGGAACCGGTACTGACAATACCGGTGCGTATAGATATATGTCTGCGTTTTTCCAAATGTGTAACCCCCTTCCTATATATAATATATATATATATATATATATATATATATATATATATATATATATATATATAAAAAAAAACAGGAGTTGTTAATGCGGAACAAAGCTTTATGGCAAACAGGAAAAAATTCGTGGGTAAGACCGCAGAGAAAAAGAGCAACCGTGGACACGTGTTTCGGACTCATTGGTCCTCATCAA